>VZRN01002763.1:4931203-4968528 GCA_013397935.1 Dasyornis broadbenti
GAAGTCCGGTAAAGAGAAGAAGCCTTGCTCCTGAGATGGAAACAGCCTGGCTCAGAGGTCTATAGCCCGTGGAAGATGGACCCCATGCCATAGCAGTTTTGGGGAGACTGCTTATCTTCGTGGGAGCCAGCATCACTGCAGCAGTGCTGGGCGGGCTGCCGATGGTGAGACCCATGGCTATGCAGAGGAAAAGAGCCTCTCCCCTGGCAGGGGAAGATGATCTGGGTGATGAACTGACCTAATCCCCCCATACCTTGTTCCCCTGTACAGCTGCTGGGAAGGAGGGAGGGAGGTGAACAGAGAAACGGTGGCCTTGAAGGGTTTATTTTACTTCTCATTTACTCCTCTGACTCTGTTAGCAATAAATTAGATCACTTTGCAACCTAAGTTAGTCCTGTTTTGCCTATTTGAGTGCGTCTTCTCCCAGGTTTCCTTACCTCAACTCATGAGTCCTGGGTGTGGGTGTGTAAATTTGTGGGTACCTGGCATTTGGCCAGGCTCAAACCACGACAATCATCTAAAGATTCTTAGGGGAGGGAGAGGGCTGCAGAAGGCAGCATTGCAAACAGAAGGCACTTTCCATGTAGCTGTTGTGGGAGGCATGGGCTGTGGATCTGCCAGAGAGCCACAGCTGTGCCAGATGTGTGGTCATATGAACACAATGAAATTCAGCATGGCATTCAGGTAGACTAATTTTTCCCCACAGAATTCAGGGAAACTGTTCCCAAATCCTCCTGCACATATGTGCATGTGTGTAGGTATGTTACATAAAAGCAGTGTTTATGCTGGGTGCCCAGAGGAAACATTAAATGACTGTGTGCACTGTTGATGATGGACACTTGAGAGCCCAAAGGCAACATTTCTATCAAAAATTTATGTCAGTTTTTATATGCTACAACATCTGGGTCCAAAATTGGAACTAGCAATCTAATAAGACAGCTTGGTTATGAGCAGTCACTCCAATGTCTTGACCCTGATCATCTCCCATTTTTAGATGATGAAAAGCTTGGCCTGCTCACTTACAGACTGTTCCTTCCAGCCACCCCCAAGTCATGCCATCTTGCTGGCAGGGCAAAGCCAGCCCTGAAAGTCCTGGGTACAAATTCTCAGCCGCAAAAATTTCCCTGCTGGTGCCAAGCAAATTATCTGTCGGCTGGCATGTGCCATTTTCTCTGTCCCAGTAAGGGTTCCATTGCTGCTGGCATGGGTGTGGTGAAATACATGATCCTATCCCCCTGGGAAAGTTCCCTTGTGTCACAGTGACAGGCAGATGCCCCAGAACTGCCAGGCTCTTTCCTCGTGGGACCCCTGTGGTAGGAAAGGCCACGCAAGTGGGAAGGGGAGGTTTTATGGCCCCTGCCTCTTCCCTCGCCCATTCGGACAAGGTTGGGAGCAATCAGCCTTTCATCTCCCCAGGACTTTGCTTATCTAGCCATAAAACATGGATAGCAATCACTCTTACCTCCCAGAGGAATTGGGAAGCTTTGTTTGGCAATGCTTATAAAATGCCATGACTGAAAGGCAGGGTAGAAGGGCAATATTTTATTTAATTTTTGTTGGTCCTTGAAATGTGTGGAGGGAAAGGGCTGCTGCAGGCACCTTGGTAGCTTACAGGACTGCCCTGGGCTGCTTTACTCCCATGTACACCAGAAAGCCATTGTTTTCCTTGTATGCTGGGAAAGCTGCTCCCATACATTGTGTCACTGCGCAGCAGCCAGCACTCTGCAGGAAACCACGGAGTGAGATAACCTACTGAGTCATTTGCAGCTTCTTACCTTTTGGATGGCATTTTCCCACATGTTTGTATGTTATTTCCATCTTATTCTGGATCTCTGGGTTGTGAGAGACCCAGGCTGCTGGACTGGGCTGAGTCCTACCCTGAGCTGTGGGGCCAGGCTGTCAGTGCAGGTGTGTATGGCATTATGGGTCCTGCCGTGGATCACCTCAATAGACACAGCCACGAAGGGGAGAAGTGATGGTAATAACGCTGTAACATGAGTTAGAACACCTTTTGTTTTACATATGGGGCTCTTTCTACAGGTATCACTGGGTTTCAGTCAGCTCCTAAGTGCAGCTCCTGCTTTCAGGCTGTCCCAGCTTTCCTGATGGCTTTCAGATCTCTTACAGACAGCAGGGGCAAGCACACCACCAGGAGCCATTCCCATTCCTGGGCTCATTCCTGTGCCATGGAGGCTGCACAGATCAATAGCTTGTTCAATTAGGTGATTAGGGCTCTGTCTCAAGCATCATCATCCACACTGTGAGTGCCAATATGCTTGGACTTCAATGTGTCACTGCTGTTTTTTAATTAACGATGGATTTCTAAGGTTATTAATTAACCCTGTTAATTTTGCTGTTCCATTTCTTAGACAGAAAATCTGAATGAAAGTGTCTGGACTTTTTCCTGTCTGCAGCAAGAAGCAGCTGTGCCCTTGTGGGATGGAGTCATGGATTTGTGCTCTGGCTCTTATCAAGGCAAGCACACTGGTATCCATTGCTTTGGTATTCACCTCTTTTCTTACCTTGACAGGTTTTATGAAAGGCACTGATGAAGCATTTGCCAGCTCCTTTCATGAGCTCTGACAGAGCCACTGTGTGTCACAGTGTGAGCTTGTCTTCCCACCTCTTTGCCCCTCTGATGTTTTGCTATCTGCTTGCAGAGGCAGAGGTTTTATTCTGAGTGTGCATATTACTGTCTCACTTTTAGTAAACTCCAAAGGATGTCAGTATATCTCATCATACAACCTGACACAACATCCTTCCCAGATACTGTTCTGTTTCATTAATATGTTCTCACTACTGCCAGATCCCAATAGAGTTGTAGGAACTGTGGCTAGAGAGTGCAAAAGGCAGTAATGAGATTTATTTTATGTGAGACTTTATGGTATTGAAGAGCTTTATGTATCATCTCTCTGTGTCGTTCCCTCTCAGGCTGCTGCTGGTTGAACATGTTCTGTCTGACTCCTGCATCAGCTACACTGTGTCTTGATTTCCACTTAAATCAGTCTTCTACCACTTTAACCCTAGCAGCCTTTGAAATCAAGAGACCACTGGAACAATAGGCAGAATTTATACTGCAGTTTTCATCTTCATAGCAATTTTCAAACAAGACTGAATCAATCCTTAATGGTCCCTTATGCAGGACATGACAAAAGACTGCAAGGCTGATTTTACAGACTGGGCTCAGAAAACCTGAGGGATTTGCTGAAAGCCACAGCAAAAATATGGCCCAAACTGCAAAAGAACAAATTAGCTTGTATTACCAATCTTTTACATCTACATCATGTTCCCAGACCTTTAAAGTACAAGGCACTTTATTTTCTGGGTCCTATATTGCATTACTGACAGCAGAACCAGGATATTTGCTGCCTCCTCACTGTGTCAATGATATTCACTGATGTGACATAGTCTTTCTGTGGAAAGGGAAATTAATTACTGGAAGTTATAGGGCATATGATGACCCAATGCCTGGCAGTGTGAAATGCCTTGGTGGAGTGCAGGATGTACTCAAGGCAGTACACTGGGAAAGGTCTTTGTGTGGAAAATGATTCCTCAGGCATTGGAAACACACTCTCTTCCTCCCCCACTATTACAAAATGCTACCAAGTGGTTTCCTCGTGGTGCTGAACCTGCTGCTCCTCACTCCTGCGTCTCTCTCCTGTTAACTGAGCTGAATAATTTGTTTCATCACTGAACCACAGTGTATCAGAATTTCAGTCTAATATTAGTATGTAGCTTTCTCATTCTGCATATCATAGTACATCTGCACCTTAGATTACTCTGGATTACTCTAATTTAAAAGATTACTCTGCAGTTTGGATTATCCTTTCCAAACCCTGTCCACATAATGTCCTCACTAGAAGGGTTATCAAGCATTGGAACAGGCTGCCCAGAGAAGTGATGGAGTCACCAACCCTGCAGGTATTCAAAAGACGTGTAGATGTGGCACTTAGGAACGTGGTTCAATGGTGGACTTGGCAGAACTAGGTTAGTTGTTGGACTTGATGATCTAAGAGGCGTTTTCCAACCCAAATTATTCTATGACTTTGTGATATTTTATATTACTGGGATGAATCTATTGTGCTATGACAGCGGGCAGTGAAAATTTGCTAATGCTAGTAATGAGGTAATACAAGAAATTAGACTGGCTAAAAATGGTTAACAAATGGGAAGGACTGTTGGAAGTTCTGGAAGGTAAATATGGTTTAAATTCTAGGAAAATACTGAGGGAGCCTACTAACTGCAATTCCAGCTTGGACAACTATATGCTCCTTGAGCTTGGATAATAGAGTTGTTATGCTTTGCTGTAATAAACTTCTGAAAAATTAGTTAATTTTTCTATGGTTCAGAGGTGGGTTATGAAATGAAATCACTAACCATGTAGAATATTCTTACTCTGTAAAATGAAAAGCAGATGAACAAGAAAAAAAAAAGTTAACTTTCCGGTCATTCAGAATTCCTACAAAACCAAAAACATCCCCCAATGGAACCAGAGCAGGCAGAGGTTTGTAACACAGCCTCAGCTTTATCTTGCACTTAGAAGCAAATAGGTCTCCTGCAGAATAATGCAACGACCTTTTCCCAACCCCCTATTTCCTGAATACTCCCAAAAGATGAGGGGCCAGGAAGAACAAATAACATGAAGAATCAGCAGGTTCATCATGTTCTGGCATAAGTGGAAATAGTATGGAAAGGGCTCTGTCAATACAGTTTCCCCTCAACAGATGTGACCCCATATTTTCATTTAGGCAAAGGAAATCATTCTAGAGAAAGACAGGGAATTTAACAAATACTTCGGGACAAAATCACATAATTTGCTAGAAACTAATGAATCACATACATCATGTTTTCCTATCATTCTTTTTATTGCTGCCCACACCCATGATCCACCTCACTTCAGTTTATTAAAGATCAGAGACCCTGTTTAACCTTCAAAGTCTGGGATATTAGAAAGACCCAAAGCTGCCAGCAAATCCTAAAAGAATTGTACTGTTTTTCTCAATTTAAATGTTTTAATTTGCTTTTCTTGTTTTTCCTATTTTCCATCAAAGCCGTGGGAGGCATTGATGCCTTTGGACTATTGCCCTATATTTTTCATTCCGACTCTTACTTTCCTTTCTGGCCCATTCTGGAACAGGAAAACAATGTGGGTGGCAGAAGGGCAGCTTCCACTACTTCATTAAAACACCATTTATTTTTTTTAATTTAAATGTCTTGTGGCATCTCTCATTATACCTATTAATATATGACCTCACACCATTCTTAACAGCATTTGGATATTATTATTATTTTAGATTCAAATCCATGCACTTTTGATTTAATACATTAAACTCATCTAATTCCCGTATATATATGTATATTGCTGCTAGCCAGTCAGTAGCTGAGTAATATATATCCACATCAATGATGTTTTAATGATGCATTGTTCTAATATATCACCAAAGAGATAGTGCTCACATGATAGATTAGTGCCATACATCACTGTAGGGAGGTACTTTTTATTATATATTGCCAAAAAACGTCATTGGAAAGGAAGACGAGGCACATAAGAAATGGTAGGTTTTAATTTTAATTTACTACAGTTTTAAAAACACTTCTAATATTCTTAACACAATAATAGCTGACCTAGTCTGAAGTGGAAGAGACATGATATTAAAAGAGAGGTCTGAAGCAGATATCTGAAGTGTAATCCAGTGAGTCAGAAGCCATCACACAGACTCTTGAGATAAGTCATATATCTGTTTATGCCAGCAAACAGAAAGAAAGTAAGTGGAATGAGGGGAGAACCTAATTTTTTGTTTTCAAAATGGATATACATCTGATTAGAGAGGTGGGGCATCTTTGGCTCTAGGCAGGACGCCTTAGTAGTACAAACTCCAGCTTATTCCAGCTGTGTTGATCCATGAAACACTCTCTCACTGGAGCTGGGGATGAAAGGAGGTAAAATTTTTGATAGCAGGTTTTTTTTGTTTTTTTTCCCTAGTCAAGTAATGCTGATCCACCAGAAAAGAAAAAAGTTCAACAGAAATATGGCTGTGTTGATGAGGCATAAGTTCAGGCTAAATGTTGGCTGATTAAGAAAGGATGATATTTGGGGCAAAGGCTCTGGGCAAAATACAGCTGGCTTGATCCAACTCTGCTGCCGTTTGGCTTGGTGTGACCACCTCTGCCCTGATACGCTGCTCGCTTTGTGGACATGGGGCTTCCAGCTTTTTGCCTTCTTCAGCTCACAGTTGTGATGCAAGACTCAAACCTAAGGGCTTGCAGCACGGAGCAGTGGTTTAACCTTTGCTGGAGCAGACCTTCGATTGCAGAACTGCACCCTCTGTGTGCTTGTGCAGACACTGGGCAGCTGCAGCGCGCACAGCTCTGTGGCTGGACCAGCTCCTACCACCTGGAGGGAGCGGGATCTCAGGGTGCCACGGCGGCTTCCATGAGGAAAGTGTTTCAACATGAATGCTCAAGGCTCTGATAACCAGTCACACAGCAAAAGTGTGTATTGGAACAGCAAAAAAAGACGGAGGTGAAAGAGGAAATAAAAATGAGAAAGCTGAGCATCAAGCTGGCATGAACAGCAGTGGAGAGAGCCACCAGGTTGGATGGGCTCTTGAGCAACCTGGTCTGGTGAAAGGTCTCTTTGCCCACAGCAGAGAGATCTAGATGCTTTTTAGGTCCCATTCAACCCAAGCCATTCTATGATTCTGTGATTCTATATGCCAAGTAGGACTTGAGAAAACTGCCCTTACCAAAGCATTGCTTTTATTATATGGCTGCATACACCCTAGTGCACCAAATGAAGATGTTGCAAGACAAGAAATCCACGCTACCTAAAAACTAAAGCTGGTGTGCAAAAAGTATTTGTTTCTTCAAGAAAAATACTGCTGCATGAAATATGAAGTGCATTGAGTTGTTTAATAATGCTTTTCCTATATGTGTCCTTCCACTGACATCAGCTGGAACAGTGAGTGAATAATAAGGAAAAAAATAGAATTATTTGTATTAAAGAACAAAATCCCTGTTCACTGTTAATACCGAATTATGTAGTTAACTTGTATCTAATGTAGAAAAAAAGATTAAGCAGATACTGTACTCCAGGCAAAAAAATATTAGACTTTAATTAAATGAAGTAAACATCTCATTAAATGTCTATTTTTATAGACACTAATGAAGATTATTGCCAGAGGGGTAAAGGAAATAAGACAATGAATACAGCAAAATGTATTCCTTAACAATTTTGAGTAGTAAATCTTTCCTGTGATCTAACAAGGTACAATAAGAAATCCTACTATATTAAAATACCTCTAAGGATGTAAGAAAACTGATCTCTGATCAGCTCAGCTAGAAATTAGACCACACATTTCCGCTTGGTTTTTTAAAAACTCCTACTCTGATTATAATGCACCATTGGAGAAGATAACGTTATTTATTTTAGGATACTTCACACTAGGAGAGCGGAAGCTCTCAACTGCAAGGCAACCTTGAAAAAGGGATGGACATTTAAGCAATAAAGACCTCAGTTTTAGAAGTTTTCTTTAACTTCTGCTGGCTCTTTTCAGGCGGAGTAGCCTACCTTTATTCCTACATCTTCCCACAGGTTGCATGGTGAGATTTTTACTCATCGTGTGCCATTTGACCTGTGAAATTCAGGGCACACAGTATTTTTGCCCAAAGCCTGCCTGGTACAGAGCTGGGCCTTTCAAGGTGCTCTGTTTCCCCACTGATTATGGGATAGGGCTTATCCCTCCTCATATCTGGTGTCTCCATCCCAACTTTGAGATGGGCTTTGCCGCCCACCCAGGCTCTCTGCTGTCTCTTCCTTCTTTCCTAGTTTCCCTTTCTCACCCTTCCTGCTATCTTGACTTGCCAGCAGATGAGGAAGCTCCCTGAAGCTGCCCAGTGCAAAGCATAAGTCTGAACTGGAACAGGGCTCTTTCACAGCTGCTGGTACCTTCCCTTCTGCCCTATCTGCTTTCACCTATATTTTGCTCCTTGGTTGTAGGGAACATGGTTTTTGCTCTGCATACCCAGCACTGTTCTGTGTCGATGATTTGAGAGTTTCCAAGGGATCAGTGACCTCTCTGCAAGCCTGAGGAACCCCAGGATCTGTGTTTTTCCTGGTGCCCTGCTGCAGGCAGCCAGCTCTCCTCTCCCTGGCAGGATGCAGCACCACCAGTTTCAGCCCTGGATTTTGACCAGCCATAATATTCTGTACAGAAAGAGGCACAGCACATCTCACACTGCTCATCCAGCACAGCTTGCCTGTGTGGTCACCGGTTATTCACAGGAGACCCTGCCTTTGTGTCATCCCAGTGCTGCTTTTCTCTGAAGTGTTGGATATCAGGCATTGCTGGAGGCAAGATGCCCAGTGGGTGAGCTAAACCACATCGCTTCTGCCTTGGAAAACAAGATCGGTCATGGCTTGTGGTCCTGTGAGCCAGATGGTCAGCAGGGCTGTTGAATTCATTTCTTGGTGTTTCTGTACATAAATCTAACAAAATGATTTTACCTTCTTACAGCTGGCACACGAGCCTAACGATTTGATCTTTTGCATTTTAAATATTTATTCAGTATTTAATTTAAACCCCTGAGACTAATCCTGGTGCTTTAACTTAGCCCTCAACTAGTTTCACTGAATCATCTCCACGACAATTCAGTAATCTTCAACAAATTGGCTTTGTATATTAGCAGGACCCAATCCTTTCTTTATTGGTATTTTGGGGGTATTTTGGAAAGAGCTACTGGTGATTTTTTTAAGTATTACAAGGCATTAAACTGTTGTTTCTGTCTTTGAAATTATAGATGGTCTCCATAGAGACACTGAAGTTCTACATTGCTCTCTTGAATTGCCTGAAGAAGTGGCACTTAGAATTACATTTGAAACAATGCTAATTAGCAAATGCTGAATTTTAAACAAGCTTCACAGCAAGGTTTTTGTTTGATAGAAGCAGAAAACCAGCAATTGACTGACCAAACTGACAAAGCTGAACTACAGACAACATGCTATTTAATTATTCATTAGACATTTTACAGGGTTAACTACAATAGGCACCATTCCCTTTTGGAGGAATCACCGAGCCAAGTGTAAGTGCCTTAGAAATCCAGCATAATAAATAGTAGCAAAAAAATCAGCAAAATAAAATCTGCTTCCCAAATTGCAGATTTATTGAGGAGGGCAGAAACATGAACAAACCTCTGAAGCCATTTGATGAGAATGACCCAGCATATGTACAGAATGGAAATAATTTGTGAGGAGCCAAATCCTGCAGACAAAGCTACCAGGGTTTGAGTGGCGGACAAAACAGACATTCCCAGTCTAGGATTAGGCCTGGACAGTGCAAGGTGAAGATGGAGCAGAGCTCCCCATAGCCCGCTCAGTCTCCCCTTTCTGCCCAGAACCATGGGTGTCTCTGATTCACATATTGGGGGTGCGNCCACATAAGTGCTGGGGCCACTTCAAGGGCTGCCTGGGAGGTAAAACCAGACATATTTTGGTCACAGCAGAGGTTGGAAATTGTGAGTAGCTGAACACAGAAGTCAGATGTTGCTAGAACTCATTAACCCTGCAGGGTGCAAGTAGGGAAAAAAAGGAAAGCTTTGAAGAAGGCTTTTACATTAACTAAAATCTTGTCACTTGAAAAATTAGCCATAGTCAAAGGAAGTGTTTGCAAGAAGGAGGAAGATCTGCGGATCCACGGAGAAGATGCAAAGTGTTGGGAAACATCTTGGACAGACTTAGATACACTAAGAAAAACAAAGATTGGATATACATTTTATTCTTCTGTTTGGTTTGATCTGTGCATTTCTTGTGTTAACTAAAGCAAAGTTTGAGTCTGCTGCAACAAAGCCAGCAAATGACAACAATGTTCTGCCTCTCCCAAGCCAAAGGAAACTGAAGAGGAAATACTGGTCACTGTGAGCAGCGCTGCCAGAATGACTCCAGGTACTGACCCAGGTGACTGTAGTTATCTGCAGTTAGATGCATTACAGACCAGATGAATAATTCTGGGCTGCACTTTGCCAGGGTTTATGCTTGGAAGAGGACAGGAGGACAGCCAGCATGCTGTGCTGTTTCTCTGGAAGGCAGGGCAGCAAGGACTGCCAGCATCACAGGCAGGAAGCTCAGCCAGCATGGTCATAAGTGTAGATTGGTGTAACTGATGACTGCAGAGAGCACTGATCCCTAAATTGAAAAGTATTTGCAGAGTACCAATATGATAGCTCCATTTCAGTAGTAATGTAGTGTAATCACTTACCATCCTGTTTCACCCTCTGTTGTGATTTTACTACTTAAGTGGGAAATGGTGAGAGAATTATCATCTGGGATTATCTCTGATGGTCTTGATTTGTGGAGCTAAACCTTCTTCCCTTAAAGCATTTGTTTCTGTAACTCTCTCAAATGCTTCTCATGCATCAGACATGGCACCACTGTTAATGAAGGATTCAGAGATGGAGAAATGAGCAAATCAGTACACCAGAATTCACCTCACAAGCACATGTCTGTCAGCCCTCCATGCATATGTTCAGCACTGCAACAGGCATCTACCTGCTCTGTGTGGGGAGGAACACAAGAGCAAAACAGGACAACTTCAAAACAGTGCTGCTCCTTCGGCTGGGATGATGCTTTGTATCAGGTGTTTGTGTAAGGGGACTACATTTTCTGAGATGAGACAAATGAGTGAGTAGGATGAAATGTCCTATCTAAACAAATGGAATAAAATGTGACTGGTAATGCCATTCCCAGCTATGGTGATACTTCGTCATACTTATTATAGTATAGCTACCCACATATGGGCTAAAACTCAGCATAATAGAATCTTTCTGTCTAAAGTGATTCACAGTCTGTAGTCAGTTATTTTCCTGCTACCACTTTTTCATATCAGCAGTAACTGCACTTGCCACAAGCATATGAATGACCTGTCATAGGAGAGACTTGCCCTGCAAACAGTCTCTGTACTCTGTGGTTCTGTTAAATAATGCCTGTACTGAACCTGACTACAAGAATGATCTCACCCTGTTATTGTTTTCTGTGTAGTGTCCACCATTATTATGACTGCATGTCCTAGAACCCAGATAAAGGCTCATGTAAGGGAACAATTATTTCCCTTTTCTTTTTAGCATGCATATTTTATTCCTGCTAGTTTTGTCAGCAGCATATAAAAGCTGGGTGCTGAAGCCTGCAAATTTCTTGTTCTCTCCTGACACTGAGTACCACACATATCTCAGTCAGGGACAAATTGGTCTCCTTTCATGTGTCCACTGTAGGAGTATACATAAGGGAAAGCCTGAAATAGGACCTTTTAATTTGACAAATGGGAAGTACAAAGATGCTGGGTTGCCACTGTTGCTGGCTAAGACAGCCCCTCTGAGCAGCATCCAGGCTGAGTTCAGCATGTTTATAAGGGTTTGAGTGAGCATGTAGTTTCTCCTAGTCACCAGAAGGTTCACAAACGATCATGCAAAGAGATGAAAAAAAGAACTTGGTGTTTGACTACATTTCTCTCTCCATTTGATTGATGCCAGCCATGCAAATACCAGCTTCTCCATTCTGTGACTGCTGTCTCATCTAGGGTAAGGTCCTGCCTTGGGGATAGCATCCACAAGTGGATTTGCCTTGCTTGCATGGAAAGATAGTCAGACACTTTGTAATCTCCCCAAGTCCCCAGACTCTCAACAATATTTCCCAGTCTGAGATGCTCATGGAGAAAAAGAAAGGGCCATGTGGAGGAAGAATTGGAATGCTGATCTGGGACTACTTGCCGAGCCTGCACTGTGCTCTCCTTAAAGCAGCCCTGGTTGGTGTTGTGCAGCCTTATGAAAGATATCAACAAAGCAGCCTTGGCCCGCAGGAATCAGGGGGTGGACAGGAAATGGAGGAAGGGGTCCCAGGAGGCTGAGAGAGCAAGCACAGGTGAGGACTGCCTCAGCCACGGTGAAGGGCTCTCACAAGCTCTGAGGATTTTGAGGGTGTAAAACCCCACTGAGACTCAGCTCCTTCCTCCAGTATTTCCCAGACTAGGAAAGGAGGGACATGGAGTTGGCTGAGTGAAATGAATAGAAATGAGACTGAAATGTTTATTGAATAGTTGTATTCACTTTAATGTGTTGTCCTGTTACCTAGAAACAAATTAGCAACTACTTCAGATCTGATACCCAAAGAATGCACCTCTGGAACTGACCTGACTGCATGAGTTCTGGCTGCACCTTCATCAGCATGTGGGTTTGAGAAGCTTGGTCTGCATCCAAAAGCAATCTGAATCCCAACGGTGCTTATTGTTTTATAAGAGTGGCTCTAATTGCTGAATTAAACAGAAATAAGAAATAATAATAAAAAAAAGATAAAGCATTCAAAGGATTTTTTAACTGCAATAAAGCCTGTTTGATATTTCCATGCTTAGTATTGTAGTGACCCATCATTTGGACTCATCATTTCAATCTACTTTCCTGCAAGATACTATGAAGCAACAACACTTTTTTAACAGAAGCTGTACTACAATACGTTAGCAAAAGAGCTCAATCTCAGAGCTGAAGATGTCTCCTCGGACTAATGTTCAGCTCCTGTATTTTCTGGTTTTTGGTTGATTTATCCATGCAGCCATAATATCATTTTATGTTTCATTTCCTAGCTTTCTAAAGGAAACAAGAAAAATAAAAATGCAATTTAATGCACTCCACAATGACTATTTAAGCATTACATCATCAGAAAGGCTGTCACTAACTAGTAAGTGGTCCCAGTGACAAGACAGCATTACCTAGCAACTGCAGATAAGTTATTAACCCTTTTGTGACTATTATATCTACCAATGAAGCCGGAAATATCTAGTAGCAAACAAATGCATATGCTCAAATGCCTGCAAAAAAGCCCACAATTCTTCCGTCTTGTAATTACATTGTGAACATTTTTCTCTGTAATTCTGAAAAGGTGCCCAGTTCAGTTCTGCAAAAGGACATATGAGGACCACACGGCTGTGCAGGCAGTTTCTGAGAAAGAAGAGAAGCGTGATGAATCATTCTAGTGCTGTGTGTGCAGACATAGGGTGATACAGGGTTTTTTCACTAGCCTGAAGAATAATGACTGGTTAAAATATTACCAGGACTCTCAGGAGGTTTACAATTACTATTTGAAAAGGTCGTGAGTCTTTGCAGCCCTCCCAAACATCATCCAATGTTGTAGAGAACATGTTGTGTTCATCCCATATGTTGCAAAGCAGGAAGAGGTAGAGTTAGCTGTAAGCCTTAAATATAAGTAAAATTTATGTGAAGAAAAGTGAAACCTAAACCCTGCTATGATTTACAGAGGAATGTGCAGATCCTGCGGGATGAAGCACCTGGCAGGCACCTCCCAAGTTCATATCCTCTCCTGACAAACACTACCAGTCCCTGAGTTTGTGCAACTTCCAAAAAACTCCTGGAGTTGCTTTAGCTGCAAGACTGAAATCTGAAATCTACACTGGGAAACAGAGCAAGGGCCTCCACTGCAGCTGTGGCTTGTACAACTGCATGCCAGGGAACCAGCAGCAGAAGCAAGTGCTGCAGACAGGAGGAATTTGGGAGAGGCACCAAGAACCACGTCTGCACACTAAGGACAAGACTGGCTCCCAGCAGGACAGCATCTCCATGGACCGTTATCTTCCTAAGATTCAAGAGCATGCCATCTTTTCCTGTGTGGTTTTGCACACAATGTTCATGTACAGAAGGAGATTGCCAGACACAGACAGAGCTCAAACCCTGACATTTTCTGTGTGAATGAAAAACAGTGGAGAAAAAAGAGTGTGTCCTTCTGTTTCCCACAACTCATTAGACAGGTTTCCAGGTCCTCAGAAAGACCTCTGTTGTCATATCAGCAGACCTTTTCTATCTTCAAACACTGCCTTTTTTTTTTTTTTTTTTGTTTGAATACAAATGCATAGGAAAATCTACAACAACCCAATTTGTAGGTAAACACTTAAATTGCATGGCTTGCACAGCCATCAACCAAGCAAGCCAGGAGATAAAGCAAGTGTGAGGAGAGCAAGAAAAATCCAGAAAAGAACAGCAAGGAGAGTACAGTAATTGCTTTTCAAGTCCAACAAAGATGGTCTGGACAAATATCAGTCTAATTGGAGCAATTCTTCAGTATTTTATTCCAAATAAATAAGCCATCCAACTGTATTATATATGATGTTGTGTATTTGTTCCAATGATCTTTAACTGGGTAATGGGACTGCACTGCTTTGTGTGTTTTCATTCCAAATGACTAAAACAAGCTTTGTAAAATCTCCCCAGAAAAACATGATGTCCTGTTAAATCACTACTCCAATATGATTATAAAAAACCCTGACTCTTATTACTCTGTTAGTTTGTCAAAAGCTGTAATAAAGCAGAGCAATAACTAGCCAGCACGAAAGAGTGAGCATTTCCAGCAAAAGTGCAGAGAAGCAGAGAGGACCTAATTTGTGCTCTGCAAAGCCTCAAGCCAGCCAGAGGCAGACACTCTTCCTCCTGCTGACTTCACTAGAAATCTCCCAGCATCGCATAGGATTGCTGAACACCTGGTCATATCGACCTCATCAGTGCACTTCCAAGCACTCAGTGTTCACATCAGCTGTTAACATAAATTATAGTTGAGGGGATACAGTATTTATAAGAGCTAATCCAAACACTGGTGAACACCTTCACTATTTCTCTGGGTCAAAAAGGGTGCACCCACACAAGCCATCCATGAAGGTATCACACCACAGCCATGCGGATCAAGCCATGCAAAATGATTTTGCAATATTTCCTTATCATAAAATATGTACATACATTAAATCCACCGATCTTGTTGCCTACAAATTCTGCTGATGCCTAGGAATTTACTAAGCCATCCACAGGGCTTTGTGAACTGTCTTTGGGACCTGAGCCAAAACCCAGATCCTGAGCCTTCTTTGATGTTACGACCACTTTTATAGCACCCAATTACAATTGTTTTCCTTATTTTAATTAACCAATTTCTTAATAGCAACAAGATAACTTATTAGACACACATGCAATTCACTGCGAGGAGATCATTGCACAGTAAATTTTTTTAATTCCTTTGGTCTGTGACCTTGCATCTTCTAACACCATCCAAGTAGGCACACGATTTACAGAATAGCACTGCACTGCCTGCAGCATCTAGACACCTAAGCTCTTGCACCTCACACAGAGAAACTCATTAGAAAACTGGCCTGATGGAGCAGAAATAAAATTAAAACAAAACATGAAAACTGTTGTTGCAAAGTAAAAAGCCCAGAAGAGGGTAATTCCATTAGTATATTTGTTAACACCAGGCAAAATTGAAACTCTAATGGAGACTTCCAGTAGAAATCATAAACGAACAATGAATATACTGGTCTTTTCAAGCGCCACATGGTTCAGTAGAGAACTCACAACCATTTAATGCACATTTTGTTAAAGAAACGAGACACAGAAAATTTTTTCCTCAATTAAAGTCAATGGGATTACATGTATAAGTCAACTGTAACTTGAAGTGACATTTTTCTGATTAATGTTAAATACTCATTGAAATTCTATATTAATACATCCCTTGTTCTAATGGATCATTTTATTCTTTGTGCGTGCAAAATTCCATTTTACCAGCATAGCGCTCTGCATTGCCAAAAGACATCAAGAAAATATACATAACTTCAAAATTATTCATTGTACAACATTTTTAAAACTCCAACTGCAAACCCAATGCCATCTCAGCAACCTTATTCAGAGGGACAAACTGGTGGGAGAGTGATACATTCTCTCTTCATCAAGGGAAGCCTTGAATACCTAAGAAAGAGGCTGTATTGTTTTCCAGAATAGTTGCCATTCTGCAGTTTCTGTTCTCTTTTCAATTGAGATATTACTGACTTTGAAAACCTGGTGCCTGGATACTCTGCAAGGTATGAGTTAAACTAGAGAAAATATTTTATTTAAATTTATGTTAACCCTAGTGTTGGACAATGAGGTGATTAGAAACTTCGCTTTCACATATCCTGGCACTTGTCTACTTGAACACTTTGCATTTAATTTCTTTGTTTATTTTCTTTTTAAAGGGAAAAAACCCCCACTTATGGCTGAAGGCATAAAGGTCATAGTCAAACTCCCCCATAATATTAATCTTGGAGAATGACCAACCCAAATATATTTACTTCAAAATTGATATTTCTATTTTTATTTTATTTTCTAAGAAGAGTGTGAAAAAAGGAGATCATAAGGAAAGCTGGGCTTCATTCTTGACCACAGCAGGTACTGGGAAGATCTCACAATGATTTATGTGCATATATCTTATATTTCATTTCCTTATCTTTTTTAATGAGTTGTGAATAATTCAGAGAACGACTGTTTGGATAACAGAGTTGGTGCACCCCTGAAGATTGAAATCTTCTAATTACCCCATAACGGATACAGCTCAGAAGTTGTAGCACCAGGTTTCCTTATCCCACCTACCCACGGCCCAGGGCTCATCCCTATGCATGAGCCCTTTGCCATCCAGCTCCCAATTAGTTCTCAGCTTGTCCTTCAAGACATCCAACAAGGCTGACAGTGAAGATAACATTCATAAGAGGCCACCTGCCCTGAGGGAAGTCAACTGTCACTATCAAACTTGTTCCAGCAAAAAATTAAATATTTGGCGTATGATAATAACATACCTGTCACTATTCCCTCAGATCAGCCTTCAACCTCACCACAGAGAGGGTAATAAATCCTTATTGAGCTCTTCTTATTATTTCCCAGTAAGTCCTCCTCTTTGAGCATTAGCTCTTGAGCTCATTGACCTGAGTGCACACTTAAGAAACTCTGTTAGTTATCTAAAAAAAGATAAAATGAAGACAGGCAGAAGCTGAGTTAATCACTTAGACACATGGAAATAATGTGGCAATGCTGTTTATATGCAGGCAGGCAGTTCCCTAATAGCATCACTGCAAAACACTGAGGATATTTTTACTGGGGGAAAAAAAAAAAAAAACACATGGGAGCTGCATAAGATAGCCAGAATTTGATGGATTTGATTGAAAGCTCTTCCTCTGCTTAGTTTGCTGTGGGCATAATAAGCATGATCTGTAATTGCTACACAATATTTGAAAACTACAGGCAAATTCAAGCCAAAAAATGAGGCAATTCTTCAGTTAGGAAAGGGAGACTGGTTGGACCAAGGAAAACCACCGATTTTGTCATAAAACTCTTCCTGAAATACACTATAATAGACAGTCCTGGCTATGTAACCTCAGTGCCATAATGGAGATGAGAGATAGGCTTGGATTTGGTGTTTAGAGATTCAGGTCATCACACAGTCTACTCCATTTGGTAAAGACTTGAGGAAAAACTAGCCTTTTTTTTTTCCTCCCGTGGCTACTCACAGAGTGGTGGGTCCAGAGCTGTGCTCTTCTGATGCCAGGAACCCTTTCATTTCCAAGATAGGTTTACCCTGGGACCTTCTTACCCATTTGTCCTTCTAGAATTATCCTTTGATTTAAATGACCTTTCTTTTCTGGCATTTGTTTTCCTGATAATTTTTTACAGAAACCAATCATAAAATTATTAAAGATGTTCATATTGATCCAGAAAGGGAGAAAACAGGAACTGCATGACTGATACAATATAAACAGCTGGGGTATGGGGAGGTTTAAAGGTGTAAAATTCTCTCTGAGCCTGAATATCAAACATACTGTGTTTGGGGATCAGAGGAGGATGGGGTGTTTCATTTGATTAACAAGAGAGAGGCCACTAATAAAGTTTGCCAATTGTTTTTGATGGTTCGCCTGCCAATGTTTCATTCACAAAGCTGCATACAGCCAGCATCCAGTCATAAGATGTTTCCTTCGCTGTGTTTATATCCCAGGCGGCAGCACTGGGAGCTGCTAAGCAGAGACCATTTTCCTCCAGTCCTTCCCACCTGATGACATACAACTGTCCTGTCCAATTTCCCTGGGCCAGGCAGTCGGGTGGCACGGGCCAGAGAGCTGCAAGTGCCAGGCTCAGGTCAGCAATCAGCTGGCCACAGGGTCTGGCCCAGTGGCTGCTCTGCTGCTGTGCACACAGGAAAGTTTTGGCTGGGGGGGAAGGAGCCAGCTCCATCACTGACTTCCTTGTGAAGGACAATATAAGCAGTGAGCGGGGAGCTCACACCAGCTTGTTTGCTTGAATAGTGATACCAACAATAACAACAAATCCCTTTTTCCAGCCCAGTCCTTTGGAGAATGCAGAATGGACTTTAAGGATGTAATTCCCAGCAGCTGGAGCATTTGCGTGGGGCTCTTGCAGCTGGTTTAGGCTGGGCTCATCAACTGCCAGTGCTGATGGGAGCAGCAGAGCACTTGGCACAGGCTGCAAAACCTGCCCAGGAAGGAACTGGAGCCCAGCAGGTACCTGAGCCCGAGTCTCCAGCAGGCCAGCACCTGTGTCACCACAGCAGTGAGTCCCTGCCCGTCCACAAAGGGTGACAATGAGCACACTTGGCCAAACCTTTCTGGTCAAGCAGCCCCTGGTCACCACTGCAACACACAGAGCCTTGGACTCTGTTGGCAGGGTGGCCTGCAGAGGCACATCCTTAAACTTCACAGCTGTGTGTCCTCAGCCTGCTGAAAATGAGGGCATCTCTTCAGCAGCTGGAGGACCACCAGACTGGGAGAGAGACAGCTCCCTGCCATAGCAATACCTGTGAAAGGGAAATAGGCAACCATAGGTAAGGTAACATTACAAAGAGGTCTCCTCTGCAGACTGAGAGCAGACATTTTCTGGCAGTAACTCAACTTGCAAGTCGCATCTGAAGCGATGAACTTGGGCTGGATGTTTCTGCACCTTATTCCTTTTTCTTGAACATTTCCTAAACTACTCAAAATGAGGAAAGTGTTTGCATTTGATATTGCCACTAAGTGTTAATTTGGGACCTGCTATACCTTCTTTGTAGTCTCTGTTTCACTAATTTTAAAGCTGGTGGGATGAAATAGAAAAATAAGACTAGAGGTTAAAAAAGGAACTGGAAAATACACATCTGTCTTTTAAACCACTCATAACTGTTCCATATACATTTTAAGCACTCATCTGACAGTTTTCAATCAACTAGCTCATATTCAATCTTAGTCCCTTGTAAGGTTTCAGTCCTAAACCCTGGACTGCTAACTGGATATAGAGAAAATACCTTAAAAACAGTACCCAGCTTGGAAACATGGATTGCAGCACAGGAGACAGAGTCAGCTTTGAAGACTAGGCAGAAAGCCAAGCCATCCCTAGTTATTGCTGGAATTGGAAACACAAAGGATTGCATCCCACTCCTCCCAAGTCACTGTTCCCTAAATCCTTGCTCAGCTTAATGCAGGCTGTGGCAGCTTTGCCTCTGCAGCAGGGCTGCTGTCATTTGTAGTAGGTTGCATTCCCCAGGCCATTTGCATGTTTCACCTTTTTTTAATCTATTTTAGATCTTCCCTCACACACTTCTGCCCCCACTTGTCTCTGTTCTCTGCAGGGATTCTCCCAGAGCTGGCTCTACAGAAATCTCTCATCCTCCTTAGCAGAGCTCTTCTGTGCGAGTTCTTTGCCAAACGCTCATCTTTTATTCCTGCCTAAGTCCATCAGTCAGGCTTTTCTACCTCTGTTTATATCCATAACACCTTTTTCCTTTTAAATCTTTCTTCTCTTTTTATAGAGGGTATAATAAAAAATTAAGTTAAACCACAAAACCTCATTTTGTAAAACTTTGTCTGACCTAGATCACCAGAATCAAAGAAATTCTGAGCTAATGATGAATCTGCCTTGTTCAGCTAATCATGCCTAATTGCCAGAGTTCATGGGCACTGAGCTGTCAGTGCAGGAACAGAACAAAATGATCACAGAGTGGTGCTTTCACTGGTTTGTGCTGAAAAGAGTAATGGAGCTTTCTTATTTGGAAACATAAACTTGAGATAAAATTTGATGGAAGGTGATAAATTTGCAAAATGGGTCAAATCCCAGACTGAAATATTTAACAGCAACCTATTCACTCAGCGGGAAGTATACCAAATTCATTAGAAAATCTGCAGGTAAAAAGACTTGGCCAATCTAATAGAGTAAAACTGAAGAGCTTAAATAAATTCCCAAACTAGCAGTCAACAGTATGCAGCCAGCAATAGCCCTAAAAAATGGTTCCATTTTTTCACCAATTAAGCGGTGTGACCTAATGCTGGTTCCAATTGTTATTGTATTAACTGTTCATATTAATTTAATCTAGAATTTGGTCAAGACAATACCCTACATGTTGTAAGTCACTAAAAATACCTACATTGCAATACAAGTAGATCGTCTGACCTCTGGGTAATATCTTAGGAACTAAAGCTGCATGTGAGATTCAGTATTGTTCTAGTAATTAACAACCTGCAAACAGATTATCTTCATATTTCATCCTTGAACTAAAGACATCATTTGTCTGGCAGTGTGAAGTAGCTTACATGTGATGGACATTAATTGTAAGTAAGAATCTGAATTCTTCCCTATCCTATTAAAAAGAGAAACACTAAATTACATTCTCTTATTTTATACTTAGCAATGTACTACAAAAGTCTGAAAAGGGTACCTAACTTTATATACATATTTTATTAGATATTACTTTTTCATTTATACATACCCACTAATGACAACAGCTTTGCTACGAAGAAGCCTTTTGCCTCAGCAGACAAGGAAGGGTATTTTTCCCCAAATAGCAACTACCTACTGTATGGAATTAGGTCTAATGTGTCTAAGGGCAGAGTAGTAAAATGACATTAATATAAATATTGCTTCATAAAACTTTAAACTACTGCAATAATTTAACATCAATGCAATCAAACTTTATGTGACTTTTTGTGCAGGCATACTTCTGCAATTGAGAGCTTCTTGTACTTTTTCTGTGTGGGTACTCCTGCAGTAGTTTAGTAAATAGTAACTGATGTCCTAATCTAAAGCTGCCTATTAACAGAGTTAGGTTCAAGGAGGTGCTGTTTGTAAAATAGGTAAATTGTGTGTCATGATATATAAGAAGAGATGGAGATTAAAAAAGGAAAGACGAAGGGAGAGAAGACATGGTAGGAGAAGAGGGCTGGGAGGGATCTTAGTACTGGTCCCTGGTGTCACCTCCCTGTCTCAGACTTACTCTGCACCACATTACAGTCCTAAGGTCAAAACTTAATGTATTGATCTCTTCTGGGAACAACCCATGTGCAAAGACTATCTCTTATAAATCTGCCATATTTTAGGCTCAAGATGGCTGGGTATCAGTGGTGGATGAAGTTACTGCTTATGCTTACATCTAGTATGATTCTACTCCGAAGTGGACAGCAAAACTCTTCTTGAATGCTGTAAGATATGAGAGTGGTGCACGCCATGTTTACGATAGCAGTAACTCTTCTGAGATGAAAGCAGCATTTCAGAAAAGTGGTGAGGCAGAGCAGTGGAGTCTCACAGACAGCACTCATGACCAAGGTAAACTTCCAACAAATGCCTCATCCCAGAGTAAGTATCCTCAGCTTCAAGTTCAGGGCAACCTGCGCTGTATCTTTCTTTTCTGTAACCACAGCTCTCTGCTGCTGTAAGTCAGGCAAGTCAGGCGAGGCTCAGATCCACACCTGTAACCTGAGGCCTGAGCAGAGCACAGGAAGACTTTCTTCTGTGCCCTGAACCTAAGTGATTGTGCTGTCTTAGGCAAAACAGAGGATGAAGTTGCTTGGTAAGAAATCAACTACTTAGGACAAAAAGTTGGTGCTTGTGGGAATGCAAATCTGGAAGAAGATATATCATTGGCAGCCCTCATTGGTGAGAGAAATGGATGGGCTGATGTATTGGTTTGGGCTGGGTAGAGTTCATTTTCTTCGTAGTTGCTTGTATGGTGCTAGGTTTTGAATTTGTGAAACAAAAAATGTTGATAACAAAGTGATGTTTTAGCTGTCAATGAGCAGTGCTTGCACAACGTCAAGACTTTTTCTGTGTCTCACTTCCCCTGCCCCACAATGAGCAAGCCAGGGATGCACAGAGACTGTGAGGGGACACAGCCAGGAGAGCCAACTTCAGCTGTCCAAAAGGAACTTCCCAGAGCAATTGTGGATGTGCCATCCCTGGCAGTGTTCAAGGCCAGGCTGGATGGGACATTAAGCAACCTGGTCTGGTGGAAGAGGGGTTGGAACTAGATGATCTTTTAGGTCTCTTCCAACCCAAACCATTCTATGATATTTCATACCATATAGCATCATGCTCAGCAATAAAATCTGGAGGAAGAAGAAGGAAGGAGTTATTGTTGTTGGAGTTATTGCGTTTGTTTTCTCAAATAATCATTATGTGGGATGGAGCCCTGCTTTCCTAGGGATGGCTGAACACCTGCCTGCCCATGGGGAGTAGTGAATTAGTTCCTTGTTTTGCTTTATTTATGCATGTGCCTTTTACTTTCCTGATCAAATTCTTTATATCTCAACCCACAAATTTTCCCACTTTTATTCTTCTGATTGTCTCCCCCATGCCACTGGGGAAGGGAGCAAGCCAGTGGCTGGTGGGGCTGAGTTCCCAACTGAGGTTAGCTCATGAGAGCAGAGACAAAAAAGGAGCAAGGACTGTGTGGCAAGAAAACCTAGAAAAGTCTGAGAGGCGCAAGCTGGGCCTGACATGGGTGGAAAATAAAATGGAGAGGAAAGGAGCAGGCAGGACAATAAATGGACAGGAGGTACGGGGTCACAGTTACAGGGGATGAGTGGGAAAGCTTAAGACCATTAAAGCACAGCCTCCTGCAGAGCCCTGAACTGCTCCCACAGTCCTGAATCCACGTTTCCTCTGCAAACCTGTGGGCAAAGTGCTCTCTCCCCATGCTGGGTTGGCTGAGGAAGCGGAAGAGCTTTGCTTGCTGTCCCTCTGTTATCTCAAGAGGTCACAGAGGTCTGTGCCAAAGCCAATGGCAGCAGCTCAGATGATGACTCATTGGGGTGTCACCATGATGCCACACAACCGAGTTTCCTGTGCTGGGGGTGTAGTTCTGCTTTCACCTTTGTGGTAGTAAGTTACAGGATTGAAAGAGCAATGAAAGTACAAAATTCTGCTGGAAAGAACAAAGTGATGGAATTGAGGGGTTTTGCCACTTTTATTCCCCTACTTTCACAAACCATCACCACTACCATCGCCACCCTATTTTGTGGTCCTAGCATGAAATCGCCCTGTTTTTTATAGCTTGCTCTCTTCCCTGCTGCTCTGAGCACGAATCGGTGTGGTGCAATGAAAGAAATGCTGCACAGTTGATGGCTTTTCTTCTTTTGCATAAACAAGGCAATGGATAGTGAGTGATACAGAGGCTGCAAGAAGCAAGCTGACCTGCCTGGCAATGCAGGCCACTGCTGCCCTGGAAAACAAGAGCTTGTGATCTCTGCATGGAGCTTTGTGTGTAGGGTGGGATCGACTGCTCAGACTCAGCTGTCTAAGGCAGTCACTTTCTCCAAGTTGGACAACAATGCCCTGACCCAGAGGCTTAGACTGGTTTTCAGACTTGAAAGATGTTGTTACTGACAAGGTGTCTTTGTACCACACATAAGGCATGATTATGATTCTGACAAATGAAAATGTCTTGGATTGAACTCTCAGAAATACTGCTTTGGACATCAGTACACCTCGACTCCTTTTGTGTGGTGAGGATAAAGCATGTCCTTAATTCACTGTATGTCCTTAAAAGAAAGCAGCATTTGTGAAGCACTCAGATACCTAACTGTCATAGGAAAATTTGAAGGAACTAGTAATTCTGACTTTGGAACAAGAGCTGGGTAGTGGGTAGTGACTAGGGTATGGATAGAATAACGCATTCAAAAAGAAAATTGCAATGAAATATTTAATACACTGATGGAAGAATGTTGAGGGCAGTATAGAGTGAGACAAGACAGTGTCATGATGTTTTGCAATCACATTTGCAATAGGTCAAACTGGAGTTTCATGGATAACTTTGTTTGTTTGGAGGTTTTTACATTTTAGTACTTAGTTTTATAGCCCTAAGACGTTTTTCTGTGATAGTATTTTCCATGTGTGCAAGTGTTTTAATATAGAAAAGGAAAATAACCTGAGCTACTTAAGAAACTACCTTCCTCTACAAATTAATGTGATGGAAAATAAATTAGCGAGGCTATTTTCACACTTTGGCTATGCTTTTTTAACTCTACCGCAGAGCAACACATCTTCTTTGGTACTAAAAATATGTTTTACTTATTGACTTAATTTACTGATTGAATCTATTTGTCTTTAATTCAGCTATGTAAGGTGGGCAGCATCATGCACACTGATTGTCAGGTCATCTGGTATATTTGTGTAGGACTTTTTATTTATTAATATCTAAAGAAACGAGTTATTAGGAAATATCCATCCAATTTTATGCCAAAACCCTTGAGAAACTAATTTTGATGATGTTGCACAGAGATTCCTAGAGGGCTAAATACTCTGGGCTAAAATTTCACTTTACAAGATATTCAGTAAAATCTGTCTGAAATCATGTTTGTATTTTGTCTCCTAACAGAATGTCTGGAGGAAATTACTGGTTTTAATGTATGTGTAAAGAAAGCTGAGAATAAGCAGAGCACATTTGGCAAGTTCTGAACAGCAGACAGCTTACTACTTTTCCAGGTTATATATTTTCAGGTAAATGTGAAGTTACCATGGAGCAGAGGGAAGCTATGGGGGTCCAAGAAAATCAGACAAACTGAGTAACAGCACCATTGCTAGAAAAACTTAATGCCCAGGGAGACCATGATCAAATATTTATAGCCTTATGGACAACAAATATTCTTCAGGACAAGACTACAAAGCAGTCCCATGCACAGGTATTCATTTTGTTCTCCCTCTATCCATTTCATTCCCCATACCCTTTTTCAGAATACTTACTACACTGCCAACATTATTTTTGTCAATCCCGTTGTAAACTAGTAAAACAGGGAATGCTTTTTAATGCCTTTTTATGGATTTCTCAGTTGATTCCTATTCAAATATTGTGATCATTTTAAATGCTGCAAATTTTTGGGCAAGCATTACTTTTGTTCAAGAATCTCTTTTTCAAATACATCATATTTAGACATCTAGAAATAAATGAAAAGTATTCAGAAATAATTTTGATTAATTTTTAGATGATTAGAACAGTTTTCACATTATACTTCAACCACTATTTTAGGAGTTGTTTTGGACAGGAAAAGCCTGCACTATGAGTGATTCTTTCAGTATTTCTGTGGATGCTGACTTCTAAAGCAACTGAAATGAAAGCAGCTCTTCAGAAATCAGTGCAAGATTTCCCAGTCAATGAAACTTCTACGAAAGATCAAAATGACACCACACACGTGGCTGTGGTTCCCACTGCCAGGCAGATCTAGCTTTGCCCAACACCTACAGGGATGCTGAGAAGGACAAGTTGCAACCTCTTTTTGAGGGTCACTGGTGGCAATGTTGGGAGACCTGCTTCTCAACTTCATTTCTGTAGCATTGTTACACGGTGCTGGTCTCCACAGGGATGTGGGAGAATTTTAACCCCCTGCTATAATACACTATTTTTTGTATTAAATGTTTGGGGGTTTTTCTCCTGGAGTTTAATTGTTTGAGGGCCAAAAGGGCTGTGCTGTGCTCTGAAGTGTGCTCTGCTCCTGGTTAGTCACCGGTTGGATGGAGAGTGACACACATTTTACTGCTAGATAACAACTGTGCTTAATCATCTATGAGGCTGTAAGAGGTTCTCTTGGTGTCTACCTAAACAGCATCCGCATTTACTGGAATACTTGTTTCCTTCAGTTCAAAACCCAATTTAATACTATTAAAGAAATTACCAGCTGTTTCAAATATCCTCTGACTGCTTCCCCAGGATACTCACTGATAGGTGTTCTTAGAAAACATAACATCTGCTAAGTACTTGAGCCTTCATGCAAAGTTTCTACAGCAAACAACAAGAATATGTGGAACCCTAATTCTTTACACAATTCATCATGTAATTCATTACTTCACAACCCTGTATTTGGATTTCAAAAAAACCCCAACACCATCAATATTTTGGAATTGCAATGCTCTTAGGAAAAAATCCCCACACAACTCTCTATGTTTGTCTTGCTGATTTTAAAGACCCACCCACTCTACTTGAAAGTATACTATCTGATTTCCAAAATGTCAGTCAGGAGAACCACGGCATCAGCCTTCACTGCCTCTATTCACTTGACAGTTTTATGTCCATGTATCAGAAGAATGTGCTGTGATTCTACCACTGTCCTATGTCAGATTTCACTTAGTAAATTGAAAAAAAAAACCCAAACAATAAAACACCATAACCAAACAAACAAAACTCCCCCCGTGAACTAACAAACCAACCAAACAAAAAAAACCAAAACCAAAACAAAACCATGAAATAAAAAGAACCCAAACCCTAATGGGTTTGCAGCAAAACAAGTGTTCCAGTTGTTTCATGGCAGGGGGAAAGCAAGCTGTATTAACTGGTATTTCTAAACCCCAGGACTGTGGTTTTAATTTAGGATGTTGTCAAGTGGGAACAAGAATCTGCATTCAAATCATGCACGTGCTGCAATCCAAGGAGCAGGACACAGCCTCACCCTGCTCCACACTGACCTGGGCAGGGCGCAAGGACCAGCAGCCACAGCATTGTTCACTGTCCACAGATCAGCCCCACACCCACACAGGCATCTAATGCATCAATACGGTATAGAGTCCTTCCATGAACAGTTTTTTATAAGGTCTGTGCTTCTGAAGCTGAGAAAGTGTGACAAATGCTTGGGGGTTAAGAATTTTCTACATCAGTAACCCTCCCCAACCCTCGCTCCAGCCCACCCCAGCAAACCGAACAAATGCCCCATACCTGGAGACATTTCAATGCCTGAATTATTAATAAAATAAGCATGATAATGAATAATCTATGTTAAGCATTTTCTTACCCTTTATTTTTTCATTATGATCAGAAGAGGAATATGATTAACAGCAGTTTAAACTTTAGCAGTACAATTTCAGTATTAAATATAAAACTACACTGCAAGTTGATGTGTTTTAAAAATGGTTATGTATACTCTAGCCTTAAATTTATGTATTAAATACAAGTAACTCAATTGTTTCTTGCCTTGACAATTAACATATCTAACAGGTTTCAACAAGCCAGACATCCATCTTTTCCATTAAAAAAAATAAGCACACCAACTCTTATTCATAGCAAGGGGGGGGTAAAGACTCAACACTTTCCTGAGTGTTGTGCAAATAATAACAGGTTCAAGAAAGTCAGTTAAATGTAATGATAAACCTAAAGCTAAGCTGGAGGACCTTTTGATTAACTTCATATTTCATATATTATTTGTATCAGTTGAGAACATGAGTTACAGAACTTCCATTAAAACAAGCCACTTACAAGCAGGTGTTTAAGCTTGATCAGTTTATTAAAAGGATTATATGACACGGTTGCCTGCAATAGCAGGGGACTGGATCTGATGACCCAGGAAGTTCTTTCCAGTCCCATGTTTCTAAGCCATGCACCAAGTGTATCCAGCCCACACTTTCACATTTGGAAAAAGCCAAAGCCACACACACACACACTCACAGGAAAAAAATTTAAAAAAATTTAAAAAAAATACCTTGATGACACCATTTCATTTTCCTAGTTATTCACTATGCAGAAGGGAACAGAGCTTAAGTCCTGTACAGAGGATACATTTACTCGAGGTTGATGTGGTACTGAAGTCAGTTAATAATTAGATACCTCCAGGCAGATTCAGTTACAGGGCATACCAACACTGCACACTGCCAGACAATTTCTAATCAAGCCAAGAACCTCTTGCAGGATGAGGTCTCTGCTAGCAAGCACAGAGCACACTGAGTAAGCTAAAAGCAGCTGTTCTTAGGTGAACTACCCTACCAACCATGAATGAATGACAGATAAGATGGTAAGAAGCATTTACCTAGTAGACAAGATTTCTGCACACCCAGGCAGAAGTAATTGGTTCAGAGCTGCAACCATTGTTCATACCTTGCCTGGCTCTTGAGTACGTTCTCTTTAAAAGCTGGTCTACAGAATCAGTGCAGCCATTCTCAAGCACTACTGAAGTAGCAGTTCGCAGCTGCTATGCAAGACTCTACTTTCAAATGGTAGTCAGACATTCCCATCATTGAGGCCAGTTTGCTAGGACAGCATTCACAGCCACAGCAATAAGCCTTTGCAACAAACAGATATCTAAGCAATTACCTACATTCAGCCCATCTAACTTTTAGGCACTTAGTTAATGTGTCTGGGTCCTTTGTCACCCAGAATTCCCCCCACCCCCCAGGGAAAATAAAAAGAAATTAATCACTGAAGGCAGGTAGTCTCAATTGCCTTCTGGAGGTGTCTCTTGACCCCCCCCCAGCAAACCAAGTTCTTAACACACGCACCTCAGTTAGACAGGATGAATGCAGACTTGCATCTCTTCCTATAAACAGTATCAATACTCTCCAAAACCAAATGCAATCAAGCAATTACGGTTTGCAACCCGTCACATTTAGAAACAAAAATTTACAGTCAGTAATTATGCTGTAGTTCCTCCCTCCCAAGCATAAAAGCCTTCCACATGGAGGCTCTGCTTATTAAAAAGAAAAAGAAAGAAAAAAAAAGAAAAAGAAGCATTCTTCTTTCAGACAAAGAAGAGTGCACACGGCTGCTTTGCCACTCATTCATGGGGAAGCTGAAGGATCAGAGAACACTTATTCAGAGAACTGGAATGACTAAGCACTGCTAGTGCATGCAAAGCAGAAGTTAACAAGATCGTTTTTAAATTAACCCTAGTCCTCTTCTCCACCCCACAAAATTCATGCAAGTGTTTGAGAAGTCAAGACATAATAGCCCCAGTTTCCAAAAAGGCTTAGTTTGGTTTTTTTTAATACATACTGTAAAATGTCCTTTTGTTTTCTTTCTGCGGGTAGATAAATGCATTTTTGGCATGTTTGAGAATCACAGATATCTATGAAGTCCATGCTGTTTAAATTCTCCAACTAGTTTTTATAACCTGTCAAAAAAACATGAGCAACCTATACATGTTTCCCCAGTATTGACATGCATGCTCAGAGCTCTCCACTGTAGTGAAATGAGGTGTTACTTCTGTGCTGATAGTTGACGAGTCAGCATTACACGACTTTGAGACCAACTAAATTAACATTGTCGTAATATGAAAGGCAAGCACAAGTTCATTTATTTATAGCAAAGGTCTTGGGTTACAGGAGGTCAGTTCTTGCCATCTTGAAAAGATAGGGGATAACTTATTGCATACATGTGCATTATAATTTAGCAGCAAGTCATTCATAGAAACACTTCCCTCCTACTGCTTTTTTGGTTTATTATCTCAATTATATATATATATTTTAACTTTACAAAGCATTTAACACCACCTTTAAGTTAATGGTCTTTTATTGGAAAAAAAAGACTAGCATTTACAACTTGGAATGGACATAAATTGTAGTATCTTGAACAGCAATGTTGATAGTTGTGCTGAAGTCCACAGGCTACTCCGCCAGCTCCAAGTCATGGTACAGAAGGTTTTAAAAATATGAGAGTCCAAAGATGCTCCCTTGGTGAAGGTTTTTTTTAAAAATTTTGTGAACGGTAACAGCCTGACACCCGTTTCACTATAGTGCAATGCAGACAATGTTAAACCAGTATTTTAACACAGACATGCCATCCATAGTTAAGATCATCATATTTTTGGAGCACACTGCTACGTACAGGAGAACCATTCAACCTTTAGGGTATTTTCCTTAAGTTTTGCATCCTTCAACCATTTTGCTGCATACCATCCTGAGGTATAAACCAATTTTAAAGTAAACCAGCTATGACAATTTATACTACAAATTGAACTAGAATCCACTGTTGAACAAAAGAGTGGATCCTTTAGGTTTTTTTTCCTTTTAATACACATGTCTGACTGTGCTCAATTGTCAAGCTGCATGCATGAAAAACTGGCCAGCCCAAACAGTGTAATAGTCATTAGCAAATGGAACTTCGAGTTCACTAAGTGCTTCCTTTTTTTTTATTTTCAAGGTAGTACAATTATTTATATTGTAAAACTGATGTTTAACTTTTATCTTTTGGGGACAGGACCACCAACCATTACATGCAGTTTGTGGACAGAAGGTAATTTGACATTCAGTTTTGCTATACAGAAACAGAATGAATAAATGAACATTTTTTTGCAAGAGGTAAGTAAAAGATTCAATTTGATTCTTCTAGAGGAAAAAAGGTGTAAAGGAGGTCTCTTCACTTTGCAGTCATCATCTGTACGAATTCTGAAAAGATAAAAAGTCACTGTGATTTACTGTGTCCAGAATACTTCAAGTCAAAAACATCTCAAACACAGTCGGCATTAAAAAAAAAAAAAAAAAAACACCTTTCACTGCATCAAAGGTTTTGTCCACAGAAGTGGACAACCAAATAAACTAGTGTCTCAAGTATTAAAAATTAATACCCTCTGCAACAAGCTTTATTCAGTCAGAATAATGGTTTTGAGTCAAGAAAAGTATCTTTTTACCTTCATAGTTGACTTGCCCATCTCCGTCAATGTCTGCTTCTCTGATCATTTCGTCTACTTCTTCATCTGTTAGCTTTTCTCCTAAGTTTGTCATAACATGGCGTAGTTCTGCTGCACTGATATAGCCGTTGCCATCCTATGAGAAAAGAGTTGCACATGACCGTGAACAACAATCCTGGCATGGACTAACTTGGAAACTACACCTAGGTTTTCAGTAACTGCTTCTGAACCAGCCTTATGGCACTTGGGGCAGATGTACAGACCTGGCACACTGTACATACTGCAGTATGTACTAGTCCCACTGCCTTCTGAAGCATGCATGACACCATATCCTTCTATACAATTACTGTGCTGTAATAACAACTGCATGCCTGACTTGTAGCTGTGATAAGGTATTTTTAATGCTTTTAAAGAGCTTTCAAAAATAAACCCAGAAACAAAATCAGTAAGTTTTTGTTTAGTCTCTGCTGCCTAAGCAAGGCCAAAGAGAGACCCATTTCCCCACCAGCAAGAATGAAGTCAACTTTCTCTTCTGTGTTAACACTACCTCTATAACCAGACTGCAGGTGGTTATGTTAGGTGTCTTGGATAAGATGATATAGAACAAATCAAAGAAAGCATTTAAATTCTACTCATAAGGAGTTTTGCGAAGTTTTACATCAAAAGTAAAAAGAGAAGAAAGAATGACGCTTCTAAGCCACTGTCCCAGTTTGTAATATCCAAACCTAAAGCTCATCCAGAGACACTTCAGAAATTCCATACACTGGAAGAATACACTATCTCAGAGCAGGATATGGCCATCATCAGTAGATAACCTACCTCAATGGCTTTAAACACTAATTTAGTCTGCAGAAATACCCCTATGTTTTCAGCAAAGTACTAGAGACTGACACTTTTTTCTATAAAAAGTAGTAGTAAGGTCTTCTTCCATCAAGGCACCTGCATCAGCCACTACTCAACACAGTTCTTGTATAACATCTGTCATACCTCAACAATCCAAAGAGAGAAATCCCTGTTCTAGAAAACTGACATATGCCCAGGTATTCTTAAACAAAGTCAAGGGATCTGAGCTCTTAAGTTTTCATGAAAGCAACCTCAAAGCTCACATGTTGAAAACAGAACATGTAATACTTCATGTCCCTCTAACTAATGATGATACTATCTTGATTTTGAAAGTTTCCATGAGGTAGTACAAAACCTTGTGCATCTATGCAAATGTTTCCCCATTCCTCCCAAAGTCAAAAGGTACAGGAAAAAAAAAAAATCCCCCTCCTCTACCCACACATCTTAAAAAAACCCACCCTCCCCCAAGCATTAGGTTCTGCTAATCTCTGTTTCTAAGGAAAGGCCAGAAAGTTTTCCTCATGGATGAGCTTAAAACTTAGACCTTGCTGTGTAAAGCAGGTAGAACCAGGCTGCAACAGTCTTGGTTCTATATTCAGAACACTCTGCTCTGTTTCCAATTCCACTGCTTCTAGTAGAGGACTTTCTCCTTCTAGACAAGAGAGAAAACACTGAGGAAAATATAGACATCATTACTGTTTCTGAAGAGTAGGTGTACTTTTATTAATACCTTGTCAAAGACTCGGAATGCCTCACGGATTTCTTCCTCGCTGTCTGTGTCCTTCATTTTTCTGGCCATCATGGTTAAAAATTCAGGGAAGTCGATAGTGCCATTGCCTTAATAAAAAAGAAACTTCCAAAAATTAAACTTCCATGCTTTTCTTCATTTAAAAAAATACAAAAAAAACCCCTGGCATTTAACTTAGCCAGGACAAGACTGACAGATCCTCTGTTAACTGTTCTAAAAGAAGAACTTGTTCTTCTCTAAATTCCTACCACTGCCTTTTTTGCAATTAAAACAGTAGCCACACTGTTTCAGCATGAAATCAACTGCTGCCTTCTCTCCAGATCAAGCCACATCATTTGCTACCCAAGTGACAAATAAAATGGCAGCCTGATGGTTCAAGGTTAACCAATAATGAGACTTATCTTTACTTCAAACTGCTCCCACAAAATTAATCTTTTCATTTCTTCATAAGATCTCCATTGCTGCTGGAGTGGGATACTCCAGGAAGAAAACATATTATAAAGCAGGCATTACAAATCCAGGTTATCTAATATTTGGGAAAATTACACTTCATTTAACTGTTCATAAATACTTTTTTCTAAAAATCAACTACCTTATCAATCAAAGTTGCACACCACAAAAGCAACACACCATTTCAAGGGCAACAAGGATGTGCAAATTCCAGTGATGCGTGAAAAGCTGTCATTACTTGTTGTTACTGGTAAGCTTAGCTGTAGGCGTTGTTATAGGTATTTTACTAAAAAACTGAAAATCCCTGCTGATATCCAGGCCTCACCCCAAAGATTAAGCTTTTCATCCAAAGTAAAGATTTAAATTTCAGGCTGCTCAAAGCTAGGAAAAAAGTGGTACGGTGAAGTAACTAGATTTGTGTAGTCAGGATTCAGCTCTATATGCCAAAAAGGTACATTAAGTACCTTTTCACAAAATCACATTAAACAGTTCACTGTGCAACTAAGATCTACCCACTGATTTCAAGAAGCATACCAATTCACTGTGCAGCAAAGAAGCCAAACAAATGCAGTTTAAAAAGATCTTTGCATCCTAGGGATTCCAGCCTGAGACATACACAGCTATTTATCATCATTGCCAGCTTTATGTACCAGTTAAATATGAGTACAGGTCTCACATTCAGCTTTAAAAAAAAACCCCCAGAATAGCAAAACATTCTGTTGTAACCAAAAGTTAAACAGTTGGGCAGGCATAATTATCTGAAGTCCTCAGTCTCCTCCTGTTTTAATCTACCAGAGTGGCATTTGGTCTGCAGCCTAAAGAAGCCACAATACACAAACCCTACAATACTGCAGACTCCGAAGCTTTTCAGTTTCTGCAAAGACTTAGCAATTAAGGTCAACTTACACTTTTAAGAAAGTAGTTTAACTAACATCGCCTGATAATCTGATAATTTATACTCTTGCCAATACACTTTCGTTCTTCTTTTACAAAGATGTCAGAGAAAAATCACTATCACAACCAACAGACAGGACCAAAGGCTTGACATCACTAGGCAGGGGTAACATCTTTCTTTTTTAAAACTGTTAGCCTATGTGGAGTTCAGAAACACAGTATGCAGTTACCTTTTCTGATGTCCATTTTAAATAATTCTGTTAGCCCTGATACAGGGTTTTCTGCTTTTGCCTCCAATAGCTCCTCTCCATCTATTAAGGACCTAATACATTAGATAGGCTATATAGTCTCTTCCTGTTGTGCTAAACTTTCAAGAATTGAAAACACTATTCCACTCCTAACACATTTTTTGCCTTAGACAAAACCACAGACATTGGTAAAGCTACCAAAACCAACATGGGCTGACAAAACACAGAGAAAAGCTGGATGGAAAGACAGGTTAATGGCAGGTCAGAGCAAGTCAGATAGCAATAGGAAGCCTGTGACCCATAAAATATTAAAGACAAATAGCATAACTTTGCCCATCGCCTGTTTTAGTCTCACAAATACTGCTAGCATCTTTGACACCCTTCTGAGTTTAGATTCTATCAGGCATTTTGAAATTGCTTTAAGAGATCTATGTCACAGTCTTCCCTATGCAGTTTAAGCCCAAGTGTGGAGGTCATACATATTAAAGATGATCACAGCACCTTCCCGCCACTTACCATCAGCATCTACCTCGTTGATCATATCCTGCAATTCTGCTTCTGTTGGATTTTGACCCAGTGACCTCATGACAGTTCCCAGTTCTTTTGTTGTGATAGTACCATCACCATCTTTGTCAAATAGGGAAAAGGCTTCCTTGAATTCTAGAGACAGAAACAGTCCCAGTGTTTAGACACATCACCAGCATGAGGAAACCACAGACTAAAAATGCACTCCACTGACAAAGCCTGGTACATTCTAAGAAACATTTTCTCTTTTTATCTAACTGTCCCTACATTGAGAGAATTAACACTCTCAAATACAAATAAAAAATTACTTACAGTACCAATACATAATTTGCACAGTATACTCAAACTTATTTCATGTGGCTACTATCTGCATTACAACTCTGTAATTCATTTCCAAGCATCTGCATCTTGCCTGTGGCACAGTTGCTCTACAAACAGCAGCTGTTTGAAATAAGCAAAAGGAGCCACTGGGTTCCCTTTACAATTAACAGACTTACAGAAACAAAAGTATTGTCATTTACCACTTATTTTTAAGTTGGCAAAAAATAAGAATTAATGTCAGCCAAAAGTGGGAGACTGGTCTCCAGAAGGTCAAATAATGCTCCTTCTCCTAACCAGTCTGATTTACAGGCAGTCTATTAAAAGTTTTATTTAAAAGACACTGGCTTATAACATGTGCAATAAACCCATCTGAGGTTTATTTGTTGCCATCTCACTTGTAGTTTATCTTCACTCTATTAAAGAGCACCTAGGTCTTCTTTGACTCTAAGTAGTTCATTTGAGTACAGCAATTATTTCTGTTTGCAAGAAATCTAGAAGGACTTGGCTCAAGTCTAAGTCTGAACGTCAAAAAAAAAATCATTATCTGTAGTCCAAGGAATAAGCAGTCTAAATTAAGCGGCAATGAACCAGTAATCTTCCAGAATATTTTTGTCTTTTTTTTTTAGTTTGGGATTTTTTTTGAGTGCTTTTCAGAAGTGGTAGTACAGATTTAAAATTGTCAAATATGTTTTTTTTCCACTACACTTGAGATAATATATTTTCTTTTAGTCACAAGAGTTAGGAAAAAAAAACCCTCATCAAAACACTTACCAGCAATCTGTTCTTCAGTCAGCTGATCAGCCTACACGAAGAATAGAACATTTTAGAATACTGTTTACCTCTAGCTATGTCAAGCCATGAGACACTTCCTTTAAATTTCAGCAGTGAATTATCAATACTTTCGCAAAGTCATTTTCAAACCCTGGAATTCTGTCTCTACAAGGAGACTCCACTCACCTTCACCATATGCAGCTGTTTCCAAAAGCATACAGGCTAACTTGGTTTGAAACATGAAGAAGCAAACGCACCATCCTGCAACTTTGTGAATCTGATTTGGTCCAGTGAAGGACACAGGGCAGTCTCCTTGCAACTGGTCAGAGAGGCACGAAATCCCTAACGCCATGTGTTTGGGGTTTCCGATCACATGCCATTCCCAGCGGTGCAGTGCCCCAGCACTGCGTGGGGGTACAGCACACGCGTGGGCTGCCATGCCACCCACTGCTCCAGCCCTGCCCGCCCCCCCCGCCTCCCCGCAGCAGCCACCAGCCCTCTGCCAGCTCCACAGAAGGGGCTCTCCTGCCAAATTATAAATTACATCTCGGTATTAGAGATTTTTGCCACCTCTGACAAAGAAAATTAGTTTTCATGCACCGCATTATTTTTCCATTCAACCAAGCAGTTTAAGGTGCCTCATCCTGACATACAGGTTGTTTTATACATATTTTTAAGTAGCATGATTATTAAAATGACTGCTTATGACCTTCAGTACATCAAGAGGCCACTCCTGCATACAAAGATATACAGCTCAGTGGGCAATCAAACGGGCTTTCTAGAGCTTAACTGTGATAGCCACATCCTTTCAGAAGCCTCTTCATTTGTATGAACAGAGCATCACAAAAAGCTCCACTGTTTGGACTCAAAGGAGCTAACTAGTTCTTTATGGAAAAATATATCTGTTCCTAGTAAAGAAAAAAAAAATTTACATGCCTCAACACAGATACTGAAGAATACAAGGTACTAACTTGTTTTAAACACATTTTACTGGATCGTTTTTAGTAACAGAACAGAAAAATCTGTAGGTCAGAGAAGGTATGCAAACCCTTTTTGTCCTAAACTATTACTATTTAAGTGTAAAAACCATCTAACAGCAGCAAAGAGCAACAAATACAATGAAGAATTAATCAGCTATGCAATGTTAAGCTCTTGCATATGGGAATAAGGTAGGGTTAAAAATCTGCTTTATATATTAAGGAAAATACACAGTTCTCATCTGTAATTAGGTGGGGGGTTTTGTTTATTTGAATGTCTGTATGTAATGATTAAACAATTCCCCATATGCAGTGTGTTGGAGGAGAAAGAAAAGGGTAGAAATGCTAACAGTGAAATACAATCTTCTTTAATAACATCAAAAAGCTTGTGTTCAAAACCCAGTTCGACTTCCTGCACTCTGTGATTTTCCAGAAAATGCGAGCTTTCACTTAAAGATTATCTAAGGAATTTACATAACAGACTCACTGCCCTGCAGAACAGGAAACAGAGCCACACCTTGGCAAAAAACCTCCAGCCCACAGCTCCAGCTCCTGGCCCCATTAATTGCAGCCCACTGAATGTTTCTAAAAATCCTATTTCAAATAAAAAAAAAAATCCCACAAAACAAAATCCCAAAACCTTCGCACAACCGGCGATGCCCGAGGACACAACCCGACCCTACACTGCCAAGGGGTTCACCTCCCCAAGCAACAGGCACAGCCACTACCCCCTTGCCACAGATACAGGGCAAAGATACCCAGCCAGGACTGGAGCCATCACCCCACCCAACCAAGTCATCAAATCCTGTCCTGGTGATGTCAGCCTTCTCCTACGGGAAGGGGAGATGGAGAGACAGAATCGAGGAACACCCAGATCGCCAAAAAGCGATTAGAGGTCAGTCTGCAACTGTTTCGCCGCTCTCGTAGGAAGCGAAAAAGCGCCGGGAAAAATCCCAGCTCTTCCTCTTGCTCTCTCTTGCGAGCAGCGCTGGCTGGCCCCGCAGCGCCCGGCAGATGATGCGATGCGTTCCGGTGGGCATCGCCCGGCCGGCGGGGCGGGAGGCTCGCCGGCCGG
>VZRN01002763.1:4977130-4992459 GCA_013397935.1 Dasyornis broadbenti
TTGATTAAAAAAAAAAAAAAAGTTATTGCTAGAATTTTGTTTGTCCTGAGATCCTTGCACCAATCCCTCAGCCTCCAGTGGGGCCAGGGAGCATCCTTTGGAGAGTGATCTCGCACGGCAGAATTGTGTTGGCATGACACACAGCTCCACCTGAACCTGCATTTCAAAGTGAAGTGTATTTATTACTTGGTCAGTAGGTATGGGGAAGCAGGTGGATTTTTAAGCAGGTATACCAAAGGAAGGATAATAGGAATAGCTGACAATATGCTGGGGACTTCAGTTTGCCACAGAAGATCCAAGATTGTAAGACACCAGAGTTGCCTCACGCCCTGCCGCTCGCACCTCTCCCCGGAGCCGCTCAGCACTGCGGCTCCTGCTGGCGCTCCCGAAGGCGCTGTGGCGACATCCGCAATTAACCGAAAGCCACTGCAGGGCTCTCAGCTGTGCCTCCCGCAGATGCCACTTGCCGGCCTGGCACAGGCAGCTCTGCAGCTCCTCTGGAGGCACTTTAGGATTCGCCTGAACCGAAGTTTTTCTCGGCTCGGCGCTGGTGATACTCCCGCTCTCCAAGCAGGAACTGCCGATGGCGATTAACGTTACACCCAACAGCAGGGGCCCGGGCGACACTGCACAAACCGCGTCGCTTTCCCGGAGCCTCCTGTGGCCTCCCGAGGGACTCTGCTTTTCCCCCCTTTTCCGCAGGCAACGGGGCCGCAGCGAGATGGGTCTATGCCGGACTGGGCGGCCGTTCGCTGCCCGGGGAATGGCGGGTGCACCCCGCGCGCTGCCAGGTCCTGCAGCGCCGGCGAGCGGGAGGCAGCGCTGGGGCGGCGGGTCTGATCCCGGCTCCCTCCGTCCCTCGGCGGGCACTTCCCACGGCCGAGCCGCTGCCCGGCGGCGGGACCTATATCCTTTCGCGGAAGGTTACCGCTCCCTGGCACGGCGGCGTCCGACGAAAGCCGTGCTGAGGCATCTGAGGCAGCACTTTGTCAAGGAGCGTCTGATTGGCTAGCGGGACTCTGCAATGGTTATCTGGTAAGAGTCAAGGCCTCCGATTGGTCGCGCCGTACCTGCAATGCGTCAAGTGAGGATGCTGGGGTGCGCGTGCCAGAGCGCTGGCGGGGGGCGGCCGCGGCCCCGGCCCCGGCCCCGCCGGCCATGGCCGCTTGTAGCCGGCTCAGCCGGCAGCACTGACCGGCTCTGGGGGCTCTAGGCCTTTCCCGGCAGCATCAGCGGTCACAGCACTAGATTTCCCGCCTCTTCGTGCCGCTTCAGTTTGCAGCAATAGCAATTGCTTGGCTCATGAGCCAGAGCTGTCAGGAAGAAGGTGTTCCTCAGTCAGTGACCTCTTTAGAGCAGTTTCTACATCAAAAAGCAGCAGAAAGACAAAGCCTTTTTTCTCAATCCTTTTCCACAACGCAGGGTGCCAGAGGTGCAAAATGTGGCAGTACAAACTTGCTTATGCTGCCCTTCCACTGCCGGTGTGAGAAGCGTCTCTTGGACCGCTGCTCCAAGTGACAGCTTGAGTGGCAGCTGGGGGAGGGTATGCACGGCGAAGTGATGACTGATCGCCGAAATATCTTGCTGAAACGCTGCAAAACCTTTCAACACAAAGAAATGCTTCTGCAAAATTTGCCCCGAACTGTGAAGGTGTGCCAAGGCACGCGAGGTTGGCCTGCATCCATCTGGGACTGGTAGCCCCCTTGGGCTTGGGCAAAACCTGCTACAGCCCTGTTGCATAAGGACCTGCAGAGAGACCGTACTCACTTGTGTGCAGTTTTTTGTGTGTTTCTAATTGAAATAAGCTTAGGTAAACCAGAAACAAAGTCATTTCTGCACCAGTAAGAAGCTTAAAGGACTGCTTTAAAAACGATAGGGGTTTCAAACCAGCAAGGACTTCCTGGCACATCTGTGAAGCTTGAAACAATAACTGTCTAAAGGCAGAAGTAGGTTACAGACACTCGTTATCTAAATTCTTCAGTATTTTTGTTACTGGAGTGTTTTCATTGCTCTTTTTCAAAATCCCATCCTTGAAAAGTGAGTCAGCAAGAAGTCTGTGAATGTGTCAGGGAGCAGTGTTTTAAATAAGGTTTCACTGCTAAGCAATTATTAAAGAGCATGTTTACATATGAAAAAATTACAAATTTGCATATGAACATAACAGCCCAATTTTTTCACTCTAGTGAAAGTTTTCTTCCTAACTACAGTTTTCAGGACAACATTCCTGATGTGCTAGTGAAGGGGTTTAAAGTTAAATTCCTTGGTAACTTGTTTTCTTTATTCCATTTGCTTACTAGGAAGTAGATCGTTTTTTTATTTAAAATTATCATGATTTCCTTTTCATAGCCTTACTGAGTACAAACTGCTTTCCTGCTGGCATGAACACTCCTTACTGTATTTTTTCCAAAGAACTCTTTCAAAATGCTAAAAACAATCTGGCCACTTTTCCTTGTAACCCTGGCCAAGTGGAACAAGTGCAATGAAACCTTTATGGGAAAATTATATGCCTGTGTGATTATAATGTTTATGAGTGCAAGTTTGCTAAAGTGAAACATAAAAGTGAGACTGCAAACTGATTCCTTTTCTTACCTGGTCATGTAAAGTATGATAATGTTTTTTAAAAATTCGCATTAAAAGCCTTAGGTCTAAACCAGCTTGAGGTCTTAACAAATGGAAAGAAAATTGGTATAAAGCATTGCTAAAGGCATCACCTTGTTCTGGAATATTTTCCAGAACAACCTTATATGACTCATAAAACAAATTTGGTGTATTAATTTACTATAATGACTGTACAAATAATAGAACTGCATTAATGTCAGAGAACATGAAAAAAATGTTTTAGAAGTGACATCATCCCATCATTCAATGGGAAATAAATATGCCAATTTCAGGGTTAACAAGTAAGTCATTGTTGCTCCAAACAGTCTCCTGTAAAGCAGACTATTTAAAAGATAACCTCAAGAGCTTAGGTGTGTTCAGGGCAGCAATTACATTCTAAGAGTTAGCTTACATTGACTGAAAGTTCTAGAATGAATCAATGGAAATAAAAACCAATTACATGTTTATTAGAAAGAGTTACATTGATCAAGTTAGGGTAGTTCCCAATCAATCAGCTTTTATTTTTTTTTACAGATGCCTTATGTAGGCAATGTCCAAAGCCCTCAGAGTGTATGGCAAAGGCAATATGGAGTAGTAAGCAGAGTTCATTACAGTTGTAAATATATCACATTCAAAACATTCTGACTGAAAACATGTCCCATCCATTTAAAGCAACCATTTTAAAAGCAATGTATTTACAGCAATGTCATTACACCAACATCTGTTAAATGTATGCAGGTCTGCCATCTTATGGAGCCTGAATGGTACTGCCAAATAACATAATGTGGAGCTGCATGTTCATATGAGGTGAATAGTTTGAATTTTTTCTTTATAAGTAACGTGTGCTTTCTTCTAAAAATTGCACCATTTGGATGCATTGTTTCTATTTGATTTGTATACTTGTGGGTTTTATGTGTGCATGCAAGTGTACATATGTAAACACACAACCAAATAAAGGTATTACATTGCAAGTTCAAGCATATAAAAGCTGGGAAGAGTTGAAGTTAAAGTTGGTTGTTTACATTATATGACAGCCTGGAATAACATCATCGTGTGCAATTTTTTGAGGAAAAATGTCTAATCTGTCTGATTCAGCATTCACATAAATGGTGCTATTTAGTGAGTAGCTGTTCAGAATTTTGCTTTAGCCTCTTTGTTTGGAGTGTGGCTGTGCTGTACTTGCTGCAAGCTAGTCAAATCCTGTTCTAAGGATAAAATTATTAATTTCTCTATGGGCTCTCTGCAGCTGTTATTATCAGAGTATTATTGTGAACAATTTTGAATTAAGTTTGTACAGGCCAAGGAAGACAATCATCATGGCAATTTTCAGCCCAAGTGATTGAATTTTGTCAAAGCTGTTAAAGTTGCTGAAATGATGCTTGTTTGTTTTTATTTTCTATATTTATAAAAGCTGATGTCAGATAAACTTGATAAGTGACTTTTGGGTCAGCCAAGAACAAATGCACAAGAACACAAGAGTGTTATAATTAGTACACCAAATATTATTATAAATTATTTTCTCTTAACTGGTGCAAATTTATTTTTAGGTGAAAAGGAGTCTTCAGGAAGAACTTATTACTTTGCTTTTAAGAAGTTTGAGGTGAGTTAGTTGATCTAAGGGGTTGTGATACAGTCAGATATTGTAGTGGAACACTTCAGCAAATTGTCCAGCATTCAGTGAAGTTTTGCAGAGTTTTACAAGCTGCTGGAAAATCTAGTAGTGCCTGGAATCTAAACACTTAGGAGGATGCCTGATTTTTCTGAGTTGTACCTGTATTAGAGAATACTCCACATTATACTTTCTCGATTCAGTGTCATTTGCAAATATTCACATCTACCCTGATACTCATACTAGAAAAAGACACTAATCACAACCTGCCATTTAGATTACTGTCAACTGAATTTGATGATGTGAAGTACTGCTTACCACCACAAAGAAGGCTTAGCGTAATTGCTTTTCACTACTTCAATCAGTTCATTATTGTCATATATCAATTTTTATTTGTCTTTCATCTAAAGGTTTCTCAGTTTCAGACAGATGTTAGGTAACCTTGTCATTTTGTTTGAAAAAGTCGTCTTGTGTCTCAAAGGTCATGCCACATGTTATTTTGTCTTAAACAGTACAAAACAAGACTTTTCATTTTTCCAGTCAACAAGGAGTTAATCTGTAAATCTGTAAACTATAACCTGTAAACCATATATGTCATATGATAGCAACAGGTGTTTCCATGTCCAAAATTTACATTGTCTTCAAAGTGGATAGTTTTGAAGGATACAGACATACATTCAAACCCATTGCCACATACACGTCTCACCGGAGATGTGCTGCCAGATGAATATACCAGAGGAGTATTTCATACAGCATAATTCTGAGTTCTAGGCACGCTCAGACAGGTGCATCCTCAGAGTGATAGCCACTGAGCATAGTGTTTGCTACTTTCATTGATGGTATGTGTATTACAATGCAAACAGTCTCCTGCTACTTTAGGTATCCACATGTTTTTATTAAAGACTTAAGGAATGACAACAAATTGGCATAAAGGTATGATTTTTATATGAGTGGCACTCATCTGACAAATTCCTAACAACTGCAATATTAATTCCTTTGTAGCTGCATTATATAACCCTCAATATTATACTAAATAGTTTTAAGCTGTCCTCCATTGAATTTGCCTCTTACCAAATTAGGGAATATTGTTTCACAGATTTGTCTTTGACTATTTTCAATGGCTATCCAAATTTGATTAACCTGATATATGCTATTTAGTTGAAATAGAATGTGAGATAAAGCACAGTTGGCTTCTTGTGGTATGGTTTCAGAGGTTAGTAATGGGGACCACAGTGACAGATTAGTGTGTCACTAAAGGTGCCAGGTACCTTGCCAGTCTTATATGGAAGTTCATAAGCTGTCGGTAGCCAGCTTGCAGTCATTCTGGTTATCACAGCTTTCAATTCTTACAATATTGAGAATCTATTTGCTAGAGTTTCTGTATTAAATTAATTCAATATTCCTGATCCTACACCAGTTCCACCCAGCAAAGTTTGCATGGTACCTCTTTTACTTCTGTGTCCTATTTGTGTGTGTCCTTTGTAGCCATCATAGAGAAAGACACTATATTCAGCACAAGTCTTGTTCCATGCACTAGTGCTTATGGTGGCTAAGTTCAAATATGTGTTCATTTCATTAATTTTGGAGCAATAATCATGGGCTCTCATCCATCATGCACTTGCATTAAGTAAAGGAGTATCTTTGTCAAGAGGTTGTTTTGGTTGTCTTATAAGCAATTCTAGTTGCACATAAGATACGCAATCAGGAACAAGTGGTATCTTAATTTTGTCCATTTGCATTGACTTTCTATTGATTATTAGCAGTGTTTATGGAAAAATTACTGAGTATTATCATGTTCTCATTGTTTACAATTGGAGTGCAACTCTTAGGAGCCCTTCAAGTATGATTACTTGTTTTATATGTTTGTAGTACCCACTTAATTTTATTGTTAAAATAATTTGCAGTTTCCCATCCAGTATTACATGTAGTTAGAGTCAGTTTAATTTTAGGTTTTAGGATTAGTGTAACATTACCACCTACTATCAGTTCTGGTACAGACCTGATACTAATCTGTGACAATGTATTTCCAGCCTTCAGGAAGGACCAATATAATCTACCTGATGAGTTTCCCAGCGTAATTTACCTTCCTTGAGATGGGCAGGCTGTTGTTTGTTTAACAGGTACTGTACCATTTAAAAAAAAAAAAAAAAGAAAACCAAACCAAACAAAAACAAACAAAAAACCCCAACAAAACAAACAAACAAACAACAACAAAAACCCCCAAACCAACCCCAGCAAAAAAACCCACCAAAACCCAAGAAGGTATGTGTCTACAATATGTGTTGCCAACACTTTTGTCACAGGCAATCCTCTCCTTGCATCCTGTTGAAATAAGTCATAACTCCCAATGTGTTTTAGCCAGTCTGCTATCCACTTACTAGCCTTTCTTAGAAGGTGCTTGAATGTTTTGTATATCTGTTAATACAGACTTTGGAACAGTTTTGTGTCCTCCTATCCATCAGGTACATTAAACTGCAACTTCTTGACTTGATCCCTGCCATTAAAAGTCAACACTAATTTAATTCCAGTAAATGCTGGATGATAGCATTCATACTTCAGTGAACCATTTTCTCATGTACTCCAATTAGAGTATGATCTGTAAAATTGTTACTTCGGGTGGGAAGATCATTGATTCCAGCTGGTTAGCTAATCTCGCACAGGCAAAGAAGGGGCCATGGTTAAAATCTTGGAGTAGGTGATAAAAGGTTTATAATCTTCCACTCCAAGTATATGCAAATTGGTTTCTTATACTCTTGTTTCAGGATCATAAAGACCATTGCTTATGTAGCTGACGCACCCACCATTAGAGCATTTACTGTGCTGGGAACCAGGGGCTCTTAAAGAGCCAGTTGCTTTATGGAAAGCCCTACAGTCAATAGTTGTGTGCCCTATCCTGTCTGGTTTCTTAAACTAGGCTGTTATATAGTGAGCTTTTTCTATACTACTCTGTTGCTCCAATTGTATGATATAATTCTGTCACAGGTTTTATGGCAGGGGGTTATGGCTCTGAGCCTTCTTTCATTGTGGTGCTGGTTTGATCTGTCTCAACATGTGATTGACGTCCTGGATGTAAACTTTAGCTTGTTTGTAATCCATCGTAGCATAGATCCCATGACAACAAAACAGACTGATACAGAGCAGGGGCTTTCAGGATTAATCCATTAGATAGGAGCAGGTTTTTGGTGCAATTGGTAGCATCAAACTTCTGTCCCCAGACTGATGTGATGGATGTGCAGGAAGATGCATGCTTCCATATGGGCTCTCTTATGTCATTTCTGTACCTGTGTCCATGCATCATATACTGAGGTCCAAAATTTCAACTTGCTTCCCTCATCTTTGGTAAAAGAAGCCAGCTTCATTTCCTCATATACCTACACTCCATCCATGTCACATATCCAAACTGGCCTTGGTTCCAGAGTCATGGGAAAGGTCATGCTGACTAGGTTTCTACAGCAAAGGCAATGACACTGCAGGGGCAAGAGCTGCTAACCCGGAGAGCAGCAAAACACTGCATGTCAGCTGGCTGGTCCTAACTGCTGGTCATCCTCAACTCCAGGGGTGGAGAAGCTTCCAGGCTGCAGAGAAGCTGCTCTCTGCCAGAGCATACTGGAGATACAAGTGAGACTTTGCAGTGTGAATGGTCAGTGACTGCTTGGAACTAGTTTTGCAGTGGTGTTTGCTCCACAGCTCCTGTATATTCTGCTTGTAGCCTTCTTTGCTATTTAAAGAGTGTTAAAAAGGCAAAAATAATGTTGTTAATGAACAGGATTATCGATCTTGTCTGAATCAGAGACCACTTCAGTGCTTAAACCCTCACTGTGTTTCTCTGCTTAAATTGGTCAGAAGCTGGCCCCAAACACAAGTGAAAGCAGAATGTGAATGAAGTTTCTGTGCAAAGCTGCATTAAAAAAAAATTCTGACTGCAGAAATTAAAACACAGTTGAGTTACTATGTTGAGGAAAAAATCTATGAATTGGTGTAATCATTTTTGTGCCTTATTCTTAAAATGGTTGTTACTGTTAAAGCAAAATGGCAAAAAAAATAAAATAAAAACCTGAAATTGGCATCCACTCTGCTTTCTTCAGCTCCAAAACAGCAGGGAGTTCACAGGAAGCTCAGAGGTTGCTATGTAGAAAATACTGTTCTGCATCAGACTGGAGATCAGACTGGGTCAGTATCTTTCTACAGCTAAGGCAAGATCAGTTCCTTGAATGAAGTACTTGCTGCTGGTAAGAGGAAACAGTCCATCCCCATGAAGGATTGTAACAGGATTGTAACCTTAATAGGAAGAGATTTTCTTAAATTTGAAGCATGACATATAAAAAGGCTTCCAGAATTATTGTGAACAACCACAGCTCCAGGTATTTTGGTATTCATGTACATTTTCAGAATTTACTCAGTTCTTGGCCTTGGTGGATTTCTGTAGCAATATGTTTGACCATGCAATTACTTATTGATTTGGCAAACAGTAATCAAGTACATTCTTTCCTCCACAAAAATGATGCAAGATTTTATGTACCATTACAAAGGAGGAAACATTTCAGCTCCCTTGTTTTGTCTGAGAAATCGACATACAGCAAACTGCCTTCAGCTGGCTTTTTCTTTTAGCTTAAGATATAATATTGGGATTCTGGTGTTAATTTGCAGTGTCAACATGTCTCAGAGTGGATGCTTAGTGTTTTACTCAAACATAATATTTTCTGGGTTTTCTAATAATTTGAACCAGCTTTATCTAGTTATTTTCAGCTTTCACAATTATATTTTTTTACCTTCATGCATAAAGCAATGAGTATCATTTAGTCCAGCATTTGGGTTACTTCTGTTTAACAATAAAAGCCTGTACAGATGGCTGCAAAACAGAACCCTCAGACACAGTTGGATTTGTACATTTGTGCTGATTTCTTGCTTAAGGGAATTCAGTTCAACATGCTGCACTGCCAGACCCATCCCTGCAGTAATTCTCTTGGCTTCAGTGGATGGCCACATGGGATTGCCTGTGCTATCTGGCTAAGCTAAGAGATTCTGGACAATTCCAAAGGGATCTGTTTGACAATATGAAAAAATGAAGTCTGAAGAGCATGCTAACTGTGTTGGGCGTTGGACAGTTCAACCGTTTTGTTTAAAGTAAGGGCCATGAGAGCCTATTTTCATTCAGAGACAACAAGAAACAATTACAACTTTGATTTACATAATGGGCAATAGAAAATGTTGTGCTCACACTGGTTCACATGCAGGTGCAGACAATGGGAGGGTCAAAGGGGTCAGCTGATTTTCTGAGGATTTAGAAATAATTTCAGAACTGAGGAAGTCATTGGGAAGCTGCTCTAATTCTGTCTGTGTGGCATCAGAAATGCTGGAAGGAAGATTTTTTAGAATACAGCTGTCTACAGAGAATTGGGAACTACAGGTAAATAAATTATTCCTATTCATGTGAATTTCTTTGTGCTCCATAGGGCAGGTTGTAATGCCAATTATTCCTAAAAAAACAAGGACCATATCAAATTTCATAAATTTCTTTTCCTAACAGAAACAACCTTAAATATGTAGAAATCTGGGCAGCTCTTGCAGCCAAAGGGAATTGACACTTCTAGAGAATATAATATTCCACAAGATTGCAACATAGGAACAGGTCAGCAGTCTGTTTGGCTTTGTTGGTATTGCTTATACAGGGCAGACAAAACACACAGAACTGCAAGTCCTGAAGCTAACTTGTTTTTATGAAGTTGTGCACCTTATCTGAATATGTACAAAGAATGAAAATAATTATTTGTGAATTTTTGATGACCCATTAAAGGCAAAGTGTGATAGCCATTACGTTAAAGTAAAATTACTTGTGATCACTTGTAATTGGCTTGCTTTTCTATGGCAAACAGTGTTCTTTTAAAATAATCCAAAATGGTACGTACATTTATGGTGCAATACAAATAGAACAGAATCATCAGTTACAAAGCTGGTATCCAGCACTAAGAGGTGACTGAGAGGTGACTGTTCTATCATAGTTTGTAGGAGACAACTGTTGCTTGTAAGCAATATTACACTGTAACAGACAACCAAGAAAGAGTCACCTTGTAACTTTAGCTGAATCCTCAGTATCATCCAGCTCAATTGGGCTGAAGCTGACCCAAAGATGGAAGGCATCTCAACATCCTACTCCTCTTAATTGTAATGTTTCCCTTTTCTTTTGCAAGTAATACTTTATAGTGTAAATGCCTCACTGGTGATGTCACCTATGACATTTTGTCCTTTTTGTTCCGCTCCCATGCTTTCCCCCAGAAACTGGCCAGGATTCTTGCTGTTGATGTTTCAATGCTATCTCCCTAGTTCCCTGTAGAAGAGTTTGTTGGGTCAGATATCCAAACTGGATCCGTGCATGTGTATCATATTCACCTGACCTAAAAGGCCTCCCATAATCCTGCCTGCTGGGGATCATTTCCACATGAAGGCGGCTGCTGCTGGCCTGAAGCCCAGCTAGGTTTGAGCTGTTCCTGAGGGGAAGCCATGTGGTGTGACTGCAGTATGCTGTCTGTCACTCCTGGTTCTGGGAACACAGTGAGGAAAACCTTCAGCTGTTTTTCCACAGAGGCCACTTGAATTTGACAGAATTGATGATCTCTGTCTCTGCTGAAGGTGCATGTATTGTCTCTAAGCCAAGCACAGTCTTGCAAGAGATGTTTGTACAATCGTGGGCTTCATCTTATGCTGGATGCAGGGTGGTTGGTTTTACATTTGTTGCACAGATAATCTGCAATGAAGATAATCTAATCATAGGTAGTTGAGAATTGGCTCAATGGATGTTACAATCCTGCTTTCAGTTTTGATCTTGCACGGGCTGTTATTTTACTGCTGTCCAGGCACCACTATCAGCATGAGATATTCCTGCTTCCCTGCTCCTGTTCCCTCTTCTTCCTGTGGCATGCCAGCCATTCAGTTGTGCTAGCAACTGAATGTGCTAGCAATTACCAAGTTCAAGAATTGTTTTTTAACTCTAGTCAGGTCCTTGACTTAGAGCTGATAACTTTTTAATGAACCTTATTTAAGAATCCCTGCAAGCAATTTTGTTGGCACAGCTGAGGGGCACAGGGGTATTAAGGAGGTTTTAAGCTACTACTGCCATTTTTTATCATGGAACAGTAGCCACAGTTCAGCTGTATTTCTGTAATTCCACTGATTTTAATAACTATACCATTGTAAATTAGGAATAATCTCAAATAAAGCAATGTTTTCATGATCACCAAACATGCTTTGACAAGGTGAAACGTTAAAAAAAGAAGAAAATTATGGTAAGTAATTGGAGATTTGAGACAAGGCTTTTTCTCCCTTGCAAATAAAATAATTTAGGAATGGCATCAATAAATAGAATTATTTGATTTCAGCTGATGAAAAAAGTATTATCTTCATTTTAGTACTGAACCACCACTTGGAAAACTGCAAAGTTACAAAATTACAAATCCCACACAGTACTCTGAAAAACTCAATTGCTTCACTTAGCTGTATAGCACTGTGCACTTCATGGCTTGTTGGGAGTGAGAAACAATAGAGCCTCAGGTTTGCCAGTCATCTTTGTCATCGACTTCAGTGGAGAAAAGGCTACAAATAAAGCGGTCGCAGGGGCCCTCTGCCCCACAGCCAGGTGTGGCAGGGCCAGAAATTGCAGAGAAATAAATGCGTTCTTGTCCTTGGAGCTACCTCTCTCACTCTGCCCCACTTGTGGGGGGGAAAAATGTACAGGGTGGAGGGGGACTGATGATCATCAGGCTTCAGAAATCCTTTCTTGGAGTGCCATGTGATAGGTCTAACTGGTTTTCCTTGAGAGGGTAAGAATTACTGTGTGCAGAAAACAAAATTGAAAAGGAAGAGAAATCCAAACGAAGGGAATAAATGCAGAGCAGGCACTTTGACAAGGAGCAAACAGATTCCCTGTTGACAAGCAACAGAACTGATGACTGTCAAGCTCTTTCCTTGACAGGGAAAAAAAGATGTCAGAACGTGCCACTGGAGAAATCTCCCACCCAATCTGACTACCAAAACACAGCTGGCAAGCCCAGGGAAGAAGAGCCTGAACAACAGTGAAAAAAAACCACATGAAAATACTCCATTTCTTTTGACTTGAGAAGAACAAATTCTATCACTAGGAAACTCTGTTTAGCTACAGCTATTAATTGACATTATTGGCATTTTCTAACTCTCACCCTTCTTATTGCTTCCCTCTCTCCCTCCCTTTCTTGAATGTCCTTCACTCTGGGCTTATCTGTGACAGCTAGTCCTAGTAATTTACCTTTTTCAAATAGTTATTTACTGAATAGCAATAAAAACTAATTACTTCTAGCAGCCAAAGAAAAACCCTGATCTTAGCTTTTTAAAATAGATACTTTACAGACAAGGTCTTAAAGTCTTCAGGGTTCATATTTCTGTAGTGGTACTCTAGTACAGGGCCTCCATTAATGATTATGGCTGTTCAAGCACTTCTCTAATGTCAACATTGGAGTCTTTTTCCTTTCTAGTATAGTGTTACTGATTTTTTTTGCTAACAAATATGGGATACCAACTCACAAACCAAAGGTACAGTGTTCTATAAATGAACTTGGATGAACCTAGCAGAGCCTGCTTTATGTAGCTCTTCCTAAATGAAGGCTGCTTTGACAGTGTTTAGAGATTCCACAGTTCATATGAGGCTACTGTGTGCTTCTGCCAAGGGCCGTAACATAGTTTGGGGTGGAGTGCAGCTTCCCCTTTCAGTGTGAAGGTGCCAGAAGGTTTTGATTTAAGCATATGGTGTACTTTCTTCATTAAAACAGCAACGTATTTAGCTCAAGAGAAGTACTTAATTCTAAAACTCACTGATACCCTTTTGATAGCAGAGATGGTAGAATACCATTTCAGTGTTATTTGGATTTTAGGACTTTGAATAGTCCTAAATATCAGGAATCAATGGTTGTGATTCCTGGGAAATACAGGTCAGTATTTTATTGCTTCCAGCACTAGATTGTCTACCATGATTAGCTGTACTTTAATGAAGTTGTTCTGGATATACTGATGAACACTAATAATAATTTCTTTGTCATTAATTAATTGTGAAAATTGTTACCTGCCTTCCTATTTATTTCTATATGGATTTTCTGTATTGTTTTATACATATATACAGTTTCTAGTTGGGAATGGTAACCCGATGTAATTGCTAGGCTAAATTATAGAAAGAAAAGCTCATATCTAATGTGGATAATAATGAAAAGAGAAGACAAGAATTGTTTATCAAAGCAAAGTGTATGGAATAAGAAACTGTCACTGAAGCATTTTAGAAGTTTTCCATATTTACATGACACTTGATGTAAATAAAGTGAAGTCATGAAAGTAGGTAAGAAGTCCTTCGTCCAATAAAACCCTTATAGCTAGATGGCTAGAAAGTATTTCAGATAATGGCTGCAGCTGTGAAAATGAACTCAGTGTTCATGAAAGCCCAACAGCTTTGAATAAAATTTATGGTCTGAGAGAAAGTAATGAAGAATCTATGGGGAATTAAAAAAGAAAGTAGTATTTATTAAGGGAGGAAAGAGTATTTGGGATAGACAGTGAGATAAATGATTGGTGTACAATACTGAGTGTCTGGAAAAAGAAAAGGAACAATATATGCCTGGCCATTTGTGAGCAGATGGTCATGTATGGTCATGATCATCCTGAGTTTGGGTATCAAAAAGGGAGTAAGTATATATGGGAGACAGATCTGTGCTACAAGCATTTTGACAAAGGATTGTCATCTAGTTCTGTGCGTGTCTGGTTGTGGAATAGTGGTTGTGAGAGAGAGAATTCTAGAGAGAGAGAGAGAGAATTCATACAGAATTATAGCTTGGGTCAGCTTGGAAGAGCCTCCAGAATATCTTCTAGTCTAGCCTTCTGCTCACATGGGAATCAAGATGGTTGCAAACATTTTGATAAAGTTGTGGGTATTCATGTTTGTGACACAGACTAACAGATTTTTGAAGTACTCAATTTTCTTAGAAATTCATAAATTTCAGACTGCTCCACTGCTGTATGTGTGTATAAAATAAGCTACAGAATATTAATTTGTATATGTATTTTCACTCTTACCCTGATGCAGGTACATGGGCATTCAAATTATTTTGGTTTAGGCTATTTTTATTCTTGCACTAAGAACTAGATTTGAATTGCCATGATCCTTATTTTTCCTCCTAATACATTTAATGCATGTACAACTGGTTTCAGCCTTCTGAGGTAAAAGAACTGCTTTTATGCAATTTAATGGGTGTAGCAAAACACTGAAGGACAGGTAAGGTGAAAAAGAAGTACATGAAAGAAGCATGGACATACCTTTGAGGAAGAACCATAAAAATGAAATTAATGTCCTTTCTTCTCTATATGAAAATTAAATTTCCAGTTGCTGTTATAGAGCTTACCAAGCATACTCACCTATGCATTTTCCTCTTTTCAAGGTTGTGCAGCATACTGATGCTTTTTGAAAGGAGCACCATATCAGCAGAATAACTGCAGTCTATATGATAGGACTTTCACTGCTAGTAAGATAGAGGATTAAATTTTAATAAATATATAATTGATTAGTCCCGGTTAATACAGTATTATGACTTATAGGCTTAATAGTCTTCAGTGTGCTGAAAGAACAGTGTAATAGTTGAGGACAGCAGGACTTCAGGTCATTATATTGTAGATTTTTTTTAACTGTGTATTTATCAACTAGCTTCAATGCCTGTCATATTAGTTGTCTAGTGACAGCAAACAGCATTCTGGCAGAGAGGTGACATTGCATACATCTCAAGCGTTATACAAATTGTCTGTAATGAACTTTTCAATACCAATAATGGATATCTGTTTGATATTATTTAGAAATTGAAATTTTCTAGAAAACTGAGGAAAGTTTACAGTCTCATTGGCAGCTGAATTAATGTAATTTTGCAGCACAAATGGAGATTGGAGAAAGGAAAATCCGTAGGCATCTCAGCTCAGTTGTTGGCGAAACCTGTGGATGAGGAAGATTTGTGACAAAGTTGAAGAGAGATTAAAAAATGCAGCTGTCCTGTGGAAAACATGGGCTGCTAATGCCACTAGAGCTCAGATACTTGTGCAAGTGACAACAAAGCTTTTTTTTTTTTTT
>VZRN01002763.1:4992481-5133311 GCA_013397935.1 Dasyornis broadbenti
TTTTTTTTGACTGGGTACCAACTCATGCTATTTTAGACTAATTTATGTAGGTAGTAATGATGGGAAGGAAACTGGTTGTGTTTAAAGTAAAAACAGAGCAGTCCTCTCTCCATCCCCACCTGGCTGAAAAATCCAAATGAAATGGAAGAATAAACAAAACTGCTTTGACAAAGTTTTAGAGGGCTTTTTTAGTACTATAAGAACATATGATGATAAATTAGACATAGTAATTGAGGCAATAAATCAGAGGCTTAAAACATGACAGAGATCTGGAATTTATCTAACTCAGATACAAAAAATGTCTGGAATTTACATTTCAAGTATGAAAGAGGGATGCATAACTACCTTCATAATCAGAATAAAAACAAGGAAAATGTCTGTATGGAATAGAGAAGGGAAATGAATGAATGAAGAAAGCTATGATTTGGAGACTTGGAGGTGCAGACTCAAGGAAGATTTGCCAAACCTAACTCAGAGCTAGATCTTGCAGAAGACTGAAACAAAAAGCAAAAGACTATTTAGCAATATAGGCAGCACATTGCAACTAGCACATAAAGAAGGGGGAACCCTAAAGGTTTTGTATAATCTAGTTGCCTTCTCCAGCCTAATGAGTAATTTTTGCAGTTTTCAGAAAAGACAAAGATGTAGAAAGGAAAGTCAAAGCCAGAAGAGAATATACACAAAGTGGAAAGAACTGTGGGATGGAAGCTAAACTAGGAGAGCTCAACTTGTTCAAAGGGGCAGGGAGCATTACTGACTAGTGAAAAAAACTAGGGAATGAAGTTTTATGGCTTGTGGTAGCGATTTTAATCCACCTGTGGTATTGTAGTGGTGCTATATTGCAAGCCTCACTTTTATTTTTATAAACATTTGCTATATTTGCAATTATTCTGTTAGTCTACAACAACACACAAAGCTTTAAAATAAAGTTTGAAATTAATGAACAGTACGGAAATAAGTGGAAGACGGGATAAAAATGCAGTTCAAATTTACCAAAGATAGACCATGAGTGTATTTTAATGGCAGTAGAATTTTCATGATGGAAACCTGTTAGATACGATTAATTTTTATCTCAGTGAAGCATTTGATAATGTATTACTTGTGAGATTATTAGGTGAAATGGAAAATAGCACAAGAAATGTAAGTTAGATGAAGAAGTGGCTAAAAGAGGGATGAGAATAGGTCTGTGCTCCAAAGGGGACCATGAGACCAAAGAGGGAATTCAGCTGGGGCTCCTTATACCAACAATTGGCCAATATTATTTAACAAAGGCAATGACACAAAAATAAGAGTATGCTAATTAAACTTGCTGATGGCAGAAACAGAGGCATTGCTCACAACAAGCCATATCAAAAATTTCAGTTCTATAAAACAGATGATCTGGCAGCCTGCAGTAATGGAGGTAAAGTTGAATTTAATACAGAATAAAAGACCATGTCCTTAAGGATTAAAACCAAGATTTTCTGGTATAATAGGGGGAATTCATACAGGGAAAACAATTGTTTGGAAATGCCCAATTGTAATTATTAATTATGGTCATTATGAGCCACGAGGATGATTCAGCCAACTAAATGTTAAATGCACGGCTGTAGAATATTTCCAGTTGAGACTGAGAAGTACTGCTGTGTCTTGAATACTGTATACAATTCTAGTTCAGAATATGAACTGTGAAAAGTGAAAAAAATTTAGTGGACTGAGCAATGAAAACTTTAAACTTGCTTAATAGCAGAAAGGCTGAGTGGCATATGATTAGTATCTGTGCATAGATTATATCCAGGTTAGCACCCTCATAAAGCAGAGAGCTATTTTAAGCCATAGGAAATTGCTGGCCTAGAAACAGATGGATATAAACATGAATGTAATTAAGGAGGAAGTCAGGATGTTTCTGAGCATTGGAACATTGTGGTTCTGGACCTGTCTCTTTACAGGAGTAATGGGTAGAAAAGCCCAACAAATTTCAAAATTGAATATATGAACAGACTTACGTGGTGAAGTTTTCTGGAGAGAAGGCTGAACTCAGTGACTCAGACTATCCCTTCCAGACATATGTTCACAAAAGGTTAGAGATTAGGGATAAATGGCAAGATAAACTTTATTTGGGGCAAAAGTCTAATGAGAAATTAGCATGGATTTTACATAAGAAATTATTAAATCCAGGGAAAATGCAGAATTGCTAAATGCAATAAAAAATGGAAAATCCTGACTGTTTGTGTAGCCTATTTTTTAAATGCTGACTATTGAAGCATGCTGTTTCATAGGCTGCATTTTGAAAGGTTCATTAGGAATATGACTCCTCCTGCAAATTAATAACTGATCCTATGATCCCAAGAAACCCACCTCATTAAAATAACTGGAAAGTTCACCTGTGGCTGCATGATAAAGCCATAAAATCACCTCAAAATTATGCAGCAAGTTGAGTGTTTTCTGACGAAATGGCATGTAACACTTGTTTTGATTTGAAAATAAAAGAAGTATGTCAAATGCATTTTTCTTACAGGAGGATCTATTCCTGTGGTATTTTAAAAAGAAATATGGTGGAACTGCAGGGTACAAAATATAAAAATAGGGCAAAAATAAGGGCAGATGTGGGGTGGGTTTTTTTGTTTGGTTGGTTGATTTGATTTGTAGTTTTTTGAGGACTAAAATTTCTCACCTCTTTTCTGTGCAAAAAGAAACTGGATAAAATTGCATGGGTCTGAATATATATAGGAAGTTCTGATCATTCTGAATTTCTTAAAATTCTCCAGTCTTCTCCCTGAGAAGGCTTATATAAAATGCTAGTAGGCCTTTCTAGCAAAAAAAAATGCTCTGCTTATGCCTGCAAAATACCTCCTTCCTCTCCTACTGTGTTTTGTTCACTGTAAATGTACTGGGAACAATATCAAGACCCTCATTTTTTTGGAATCTACATAGGAATACAGATTTATATTCACATATGCATACATGCATGCGTAGCAGAAATTAAAATACTTTACAAGTGTGAAGGTTATGTCTAAGCATCTAATAGATCTGCCTAGAGCATGGCTTTGATACAGATTTTTCATATTAATTTTGTTGCTATTTCTGTTTTGTGTAATGGAACAATGTACACATATTTCAAACTTGCCTACAGGATCAGTCTGACCATGGCTTTAATTTGAAGTTCAAGACCAGCACTGCCACACAGCTTGAAAAATCTAGTAAAAAAAATTTCCTTTAGGTTTTTGAAGTGTAGCCTCAGAATGTGTATCTGAACTGAACCAGTTATCTTTATTACATATGTCCATCACAAATATACCTGTAATAACTGATCTACCCAGCAAGCATTTGATAGCCCAGCAAGCTTTTCATAAGTGAAGATTTTACAGGTAGAACTTGGATCAGTAAATAAATCACCAGATTTATTAAAGCATTAGAAAGATAGCCTGACCGCCTTTGTGAAAATATTAAGAGTAATGCATCAATCAGCTTATATATGTTTATTTTCTGTTTAATTTTATCATCTGAAGGAAAAATGTTTGCACCTTTTCAATGCAATTTTAGGTCTCTGTTTTATTAATAATTTAAACCTCTAAGATTTTATTCAGGTATTGTTTATTACACTGTAAGAAGAAGGCTGTAGAATTGCATTTTTATAATGTAATTTTCAAAATCTCTGTCTAAAATACTCTAGGAAGCATATACATACTGACCTGCAAAGTAAGTCCTTTGAGGATAAAATGTGACACATCAAATGCAATAGCAGTAATATACAATATCATCATCCGGAATACTTACTGTACATGTAAAATAATATATAATTAAAAACAAAAGAGAACATTAGTAATTGGAATTTGTTGCTAAATATGAGTTATTTCCCTTTAAAAATACAAAAGAAGCCCTATTGAAAGACAGGTGTAATATTATTATACTTTTGTATCCAACCATGTTCAGTTTTGATCTGTCAGTTTTGAGGACTGGAAGAATAATATTAGACATTTAAGAAGAACTTTCTCTTGGAAGACAACTTCTTGAGCTGCTTCTCTCAAACAACAGCAAAGATGATGGAGAGCCTGTGCTGGTTTTGCTTGGCCCAGTTTTTGCTAGTGGAGGGGGGGCACAAAGACAGCTCCTCTGTGAAGCTTCTCGAAGCCTTCACTATGTCCAGTAGAGCCAATCTTTGACGGCTCTGAAGATGATGGACATGCTGCTGGCCAAGGCTGGGCCAATTAGAGATGTTGGTTAGGCCTCTGTGAAAACATATTTAAGAAGAAATCAAAACAATGGGTGCACGCATGTCTTTTTAGCCAGAGGTGGAGGAGTAGGTAAGAGTATGTGAGGGAAAACAACATGGAGAGACCAAGGTCAGTGGAGAAGGAGGGGGAGGGGGAGCTCCAGGCGCTGGAGCTCTGCGGCCTCTGCAGGCCGTGGTGAGGCCCATGGTGAAGCAGGGGGTGCCCCTGCAGCCCATGGGGGCCCATGGGAAATGCTGAGATCCACTTACAGCCCACAGGGTGGTGCCCATGCTGGAGCGAGTGGATGCCTGGAGGAGGCTGTGGTCCAGTGGGAGTCCCAGTGGAGAAACAGGCATTGACTTGCACCCTGAGACTGCCCCACACTGGAGTGGGTGGGTGCCTGAGAAAGAGAGAGACTGTGGTCCAGCAGGAGTCCAGTAAAGAGAAGAAGCCTTGCTCCCGGGATGGAACAGCCTGGCCTCAGAGGTCTGTACCCCGTGAAGATGGACCCCACACTGCAGCAGTTTTGGGAAGACTGTTTGCTTGTGGGGGGAAGCTCACGTTGCAGCAGATTTGGGCCGGCTGCTGCATGTGAGACCCATGGCTATGCAGAGGATAAGACTCCTCTCCCTGAGCAGTGGAAGAAGATCTCGGTGATGAACTAACCTAACCCCTGCCATGCCTTGTTCCCCTGTGCAGCTGCTGGGAGGGAGGGAGTGGGGTGAGCAGAGAAACAGTGCCTTTGAAGGGTTTATTTTACTTCTCATTCACTCCTCTGACTCTGTTAGTCAATAAATGACCTTTTGCAACTTAAGTTTAGTCCTGTTTTACCCATTGAGTGCATCTTCTCCTAGTTCCTTATCTCAACTCATGAGCCCTGGGTGTGTTAATTTGTGGATACCTGGCATTTGGCCAGGGTCAAACCACCACAAAGCCCTACTCTTTTCCTCTGTGAAATGGCCCAGCCGTGCCATGGTTGATGCAAGCAGCATGAATCTGATTAGTTGGTAAAGAAAGCAGGCAGGGAGGAGAGCCAGCTGGAGGTACCTCCAGTCTCCAGGGACACCAGTCCTCTCCCTCCTCAAGTGAGCAGCATAGGCGGGAAGGGTGAAGGGCTGGGACGTATAACAGCAGCTTTGCAGGGAAAGAGAGCAGAGCCAGTCTCCAGCTCCCCACAGCCCTGCCCTCCCCAGCCACAGGCCCCCCAAGCTGAGCATTCTTGTGGGCCCATGTCCCAGCCTGTTCTTGTCCCCAGGGTGGTGCCTGATTCCAGGACTAGGGCTGCCCCTGGTGCTCCCAGTGCCCTGCTCCTGACTGGGGAGCTCCTGTCCTGGCTCACACAGCTTCTGTGCCCCCAGGAGCTGCCAGTCCACACAGCACCCTGACAATAGGCTAGAAAGAGGAGATAAAATAGCTACAAGGATGTTATCAAGCACTTTTGAAGTTCCAAATACATGATGGTCCTGCAGGAGATAATTTCTTCTGTGCTGTTCTCCTGGCAAAGCCGGCCATAGGATGGTGCTGAGGTTACAGCCCAGCAGCCCCGCATTACGCCTGGCAGAGCTGAAACCAGAGTTGTTGTGTTTCAGCCTGCTGAGTGGGTGTCAATAAAAAATTAGCCCTTGGTAAAATTACTGAGTAGATCTCAATACATCTGAGTAGCTCTGGCATAGACAAAAGGATTTTTTAGTGAAAGAAACCTGAGGAAGGGCTAGGAAAAATGTAGAGTAAGGCTGGAAACTTGGCATGCCATCAGAACAAGAACCTGTGCTATTGAAAATCCTGTTGTGCTCCACAGGTCTCACTGCAGGGAGATACAGCTATAGCTCCCCCCTTTTACATTCGCCCAGTTTCTCTCACTCTTGGAACATGCTAAGTGCATCATATTAAAACCACGTATGAGTAAGCTGCATAAACATTCTAGTCATGATACAAGTGCATCATCGCATGATGCTGGCAGCACGCGGTATATCAGTGATGTTTGAAAAGGCTGATGGAGTACAAGCCTGCTAGTCCATCCAACTACAGTTGTTCAGGGGAGTCAAAAGTGGCACAGGTGAATACATCCAACTTTCCATATAGCTCTGTGGCCAGAATGGAGATCTAAATTACTACTTCACATGGCACCCATTTCACAAATATCAGATTCACAAATATCCACTACAATTTCATTGTAATAAGGAAAATGTTATGGACCTCATGAGAGGGCTTTTTTTTGCCCCTAAATATAACGCTATGATTTTTATCAAAACAAAAGAATGCAAATCTTAAATCTACTGTAAATGATCACTCTCACATCTGTTTAGGCAGTTCAGTACATTAGTCATTGTAAAGCTTTTCAAAGAAGAAAATCCTTATCAAAGAAGAAAAATCCTTAAAATTGATTAATTAAAAAAATTAACTATACCAGACTTTAATATGTTAAATAGGTACAAACAATGTAAAAAGCAGACCAGAATGTTCTTAAGGGACTTGTTAGTTCCTCTAGTTGGTTAGTTCATTCCTTCTTATTAACAAGGAACTCATGTTGTAATGCGGCTACTGTGATTTTGTCTGTACTGTGAAGCTTGATGGTTTGCCTTTATTAGGATAGAACCGAATAATCTATCCTGAGTGTTTCTTCACTCTATACATCAAGGGGTCCTTTGCTCAGATTTTTTAGTACATCTTAAGGAAAAGCTTGGCTCAACTGTGTTGAGGCAACCAATTTGTTTAATACTTTAAATACATTGCAGAAAACATTTCATTAGACTGGGCCCTGCTTGCTTAGTAATTCAGGGAACTGTCAAAATAGAAGATTTTACTACAGAGCCAGCTTGTAGTAATGTTAAATACTAACTACTTGTGGAATAATCTAAAAGCAACAGTCATACAAGTTTAACTTCACTTGTTATAATGGGAGCTATTGCTTTCAATTATGTGGTAGTATGAAATGTGGCTTTTTGTCTGTTTTTTTTTTTTTTTTTTTGTCACAGTAACAGATGTATGGCAACAATAATAACACTGTTTGTTAATGTATCCTTCTCTTTAGCTATTGTCTTGGTTTGGAAGACAGGCGTCTGCTAAGGAAGGTGGAAACCTGCCTTAGAGGATATGACCCCCTTCCCTCCAAATTGTTATAAGGTCGAAATCAAAGGCTCTCAGGCAGAGATATGGGAAAAGGAATAACAGTTCTTTACTCGTATCTATAACGAGGAAAACAAGCAACAATAACAGTAGCAATAACAAATAAACAAACCAGAAACCCGGTGGCAGCTTTCTCTNGTGACGCGAGCTCAGCTCCTCAGTGATGGCGGACGGAGCTGAGGGCAAGGCGGCTGCACGGCGAGCGGAGCTGCAGCAGGGAATCTCAGGGCAGCAAACTGGGCGGCAGAGCTTGTCCACTCGAGCGGGCGAACAAAAGGGTAGCAGAGACTCCAGCAAGGAAGAAAAACCAGGCAGTGCTGAGCTCCCGCGGCAGCAGTGAAGGGTAAGAAGAAACAGCAGCCCTCTCCTCCAACAAGTCCCGGGAGCAAGTGAGTCCCTGCCCACGGCTAGCCACTTTTTTCTTCTCTTGCCACATCTGGCTATGTTTTTAGTCTCTTAAGTGAGTCTTTGTCCCTTAGGTACCCAGTCGTTAAGGCTCGTTAAGGTCTCTCTAGCCACAGGATGGAAAAATTCCCAACCTCCAACAGCATTAATGTGGTGTAACTTTCCGGGACACAGGGCATAAATCTATATTTAGGATTCTTACAAACTCTCTGTTTGGTCGTTTGCTTTACTCTCAAAAAGCACATTTTCAGTATTCTCTTTGTTGAGAAGCCATCACTGTGAGCAGCTGAGAGACAATGTGGAAAATGACATTCTGCAAATAAACGGAATGCTTTTTTATTAAATCTGTTTGGTTTATCTTGCACTAGAGCATCAAAAGCTTGAAAGGGCTTTAAGTCTCGCTTGTAAGATAATGGGGAAATAATTATTTTTCTGTGGATAGGTGGTAGTTTTCCCATTGCTGATGTATGCAGAATAAACACATTTACAGATTTCAGGAACTATCCAAATAAGATTATAACAAATATTTCCATGAACAGGGGAGTTCTGATTCAACTTTCTCTGACTGAACTTTCTCAACTTTTGCTCAGTTCCCGATGTGAACTGCGTGCACACTGGAGATTTGCTCCCATTGAGAATCCTGCTCTGAGCTGCTACCTGTTTTCATCTGTTTTGCAGTAATGTAATAACCTGTAACCTGCTTTTAAATTTGGTTGATACTGATCATGTGTTCTAAAACTACCTGGAGAGATTATGCCAGGCAGGCAGAAAGACAGCTGCTAGTGCAGGTTTCATAATTACATACCTTTTCTGTTCTCAGGATAAGGGCTAAAAAGTGCATGTGGCAAGGTAATTATTTTTTCACTGTCTCTTCAAAATTTGGTCACAAATTGGTAGTGTGCTTCTTTTAGATTTCTTCCCTATCTTCTGTATCAGTTCTAGGTAGGTACATATTTCTGTATGTTACATGCTACATTTTCTACATTCTAACATTTTACTACAAAACTTCAGAGATGTTAACATACTCGAGCAGTATCGTGGCTCCACACCAGTAGGTGATCATGCATTTACACTTTTCAAGCTGGCAATCAGGCCCCTCTCATTTGATGACTTCCAAACTATCAGTGTTCATGATCACTATTTTGTTCTGAATTCTCTTCTCTCTTTACTTATATACTTATCTCATGTGGATTAATAGCTTTTTATTGTCTAAAAATAAAGGTAGGAAACAAGGATTAAGAAATAGTTTTAGAGTTTTCCAAAGGACGAAGTCATAAACATCTACAAAAAGGCTGCAAATGGCAGTAACTGTAGAGTTGACAAAGTCTGCAGATGGTGCAAAAGTACTCATGACAATCAACTGGAAATCTGACTGAGAAGGGTTGCTGAAATATTTCAAAATTAAATTATAAAATGACCAAAAAATCAGTTTGGTAGATTTGAAGCAGTCTGTATAGGGAAGCTAATCCTATCATCTGCACACAGTAGTGTTACCTATTATCTTTTGCCACTCAGAAATGATCTCTTGACAGATACTGTCTGTAGTGCAGGAGAAGACAAAAGCCAAACAGAATGATCAGAAGGTATTGGAAAAGGAGCACAAAACAAACTAGTCATCATAATTCCATATAATCCCTAAACTCACTGTACACCTATCTTAATCATTACATGAAATTCTGGTCATGCATCAGTATTAGTGTAAGAAATAGAAAAACTAAAGAAATTCAACAAGGAGACTAATATGGAGTTGCTTCAGCATACAAAGAAAAAAAGGCAAACTTTTCCGTCCAGGAAGGAGAATACTGAAGTATATTAATAGCATATAAAACTTTGCAGAAAATGTGAATAGGGTGCTTTTTTTCCCCTCACAATGCAAGAATCAGACATTAGAGAGAAAAAAGGGAAATTCTGTTTCAGACAATACATAATTAAGAAGCGGAACATCCTGCCCAAGAAGGCACAAAGTGTAAAAGCCTAAAAAATTATTTTTCCAGTTCCTTTATGGAGGGCAGGCTCATGGATGCTGTCAGACACGATGTGTGACTCCCCGGTCAGGAGGCTGAGAAAGGCGCAACTGCAGGACGTTATTTGTTGCCCATGCCCTCGCTGACGGTGTTAAGAGGCTGCCAGGGTACACCAGCCTCTCACAGTATTATCTTTTACATAGCTGAGCATTCCGGCCACCCGGAGACATCGCTCAGGTGCTCCGTCCCGATGAACTTCATCAGGCATGTGGGTGGTGGGGAAGGAAGGGCTGGCTCTGAAAACTCTATCCCGCCTCTCCCCCAGCAGTTCCCTCCTCCAGTCCCGCAGTACGGCGGTGGAGGGCGCACGATACGCGGAGGCCCGCCGAAGGCTGCCGGCCGAAGTCTGCCCACCCACAGCTGCGCTACCACCTACTCCTCCCCTGCCTAGCCGCCATCTTGGGGCTGCCGGAAGAACTACCGCACCCGGCGTGCTCAGCGCCGCGGCGCCATCTTGCCGCCGGGTGGCTTGGGTGGGGGGCGGCGGCGGTGGCCGAGACATGGCGCTGTTCCCGGCCTTCGCCGGGGCCGCCCAGGCTGGGGATCCCCCCGCCGGCAGCTCCGAGCGCTCCACGAGAGGTAAAGTCTTGGGAGAACTATGTTTCCTTTAATAGCTCTCCAGCGGCCCTCGGCGCACGCCGCCGGCTCCGCTCCGGCCGCCGTGCTTGTCTGTGCTTCGCCCCGCCGTGGAGCGGCGGCGGGGGCGGTGCTGCCGCTGGGCCCGGGCCCATTGGCCCGTAACCCTCGCCCCGGAGGCTGCGGAGCGCGGCACGGGGGCTTTTGGTTTGTTGTTGTTTTTCTTAATTTCTTTTCTTTTTGCTTTTTTTCCCACTAGCTGTGGATATCTTGAAAAGTATTTTTTCAATTCCTTGTTATTAAGCCAAATTTTAGTTTAAAAGGACTTTTTTGGAAGGTTACAAGTGATATGACTCATTGTATCACATTGGCTATTGTAGTTAATGTCTTGCAAGTAATACTTTTATTAAAATAAATAATAATATTAAAGTAAATAACACTTTCTGGTGTAATGCCAAGCGGTGAAGTACGTACTACATTTATTAGTTCTACTGGACAGGATTTGAACGAACCCTTTTGCTTGTCAGGTTCTACCACCCTTAAATCCGCCCATTCTCTAGACACCACAGCAAAGATAACAAGAGAATTATTTACTTGGGCTAAATTTCTTGTATATTTGGTCCAGTCAGTACAGTGCGTTAGCTTCTTGTTCTAACTAGTTCTGCATTACTCCTGATGGCATAACAGTGGTTGATACTCACTGCCAGTACAGAGATGTTCTAGCTGCATTTAGGATCCTTTCTGGTAGAGTCACTTGATGTAGGGAGTAGTGAACATAGTAAGATCCCAAATTACAGCTTCTAGGAATAGAAGAGCTGCTCTGCCAGGCAGAGATATAGTGTAATTCTCTGGTAATAAGACCTTAGTTATATTTTAAAACTCTGGGACTTTAGCCTTTATGTTTGTTATGGCAGTCTGTGTCACTGCAGGCCACCTGTCTGGAAGATCAGATTATACAGAAAAATATGTAAGACTGACTTTTGGATCCAGATTTCAGTTTTTAGTGCTGTTATGACTTATAGTTTTAGTATACTAGAAGCCTTTTGTGTGAGAATTATTGACAAAACTTGAACATAATTTTTTTGGCTTATGTTTTAGTAAATATTGTACTTTGTTGTTGACAACGATATTTTAATGTAAGTTGTAAAAATTAAATATTAACTCAGAACCACATTTATGGTGGTGTATATCGAATTTCACACATTCAGCTTGTGAGAACTTGAGAACTTGACATGCAACTGTGGTATTTCTCTGATAGATGGTTCTCTGCTCAGAGCTGATATGAAGCCAAAGTGCATCATAATACAGAGATCCCAGAGTATTTTGATTGTAATGTTACGTAAAACTGAGTTGCCTTTAGCAGACATTTAGGAGTGCTTCATAGCTTTATTGTAAAAGCTGAAGTAATAATGTATATACGTTGGTCGTGTTTCATTCTGCCAACCACTCTGCCTCATACTTTTAAAAACCTTCCTAAACCATTTCTAAAGTGAAAGTGCTGTCTGAAACAGAAGCAGAGCTTACACTTCCTATGTTGCCCGAGTGCTGAGTTGCAGCAGTCTCTAGCGTGCTGCAGTTTTGTGTGTGCTTCGTTACAATTATGTTGTCAAGCTTAATTAGCGTTTGGTGGAAGATAAATTGCAAGTGTACCTGTAGCCATGAAGAGAGCAGCGGTAATAAGTAACCCTACTGACATTAGTAAGCATTATGTGCACCATTATTTGCAGTCTGAACTATGCTCTAGATCAGATGATGCAGTGAGTTTTGCTGAAAGCAGATTTTCAGGATCCTGAGAGGCAACAAAAGGCTTCATGTGACTCTTAAAAATTGTCTCTGTAGACATGCACTGTAAACTTTTTATTTTTCTTTTAGCTTGAGAAGCTATAAAGAGAATGCCATTGAATTGCTGCTGCTGTTGTGCTCATAAGCACGTAATGAGTACACACATATTATCACAAAATAGGTCTTTTATATCAGGTCTGTGAAAATGATGAATTTCTTAGACATTCCAGAAGAAAAAAGCCAAAGACGTGAAGAGAGAGTTTTTTACAGTTTGGAATGCATTGTGATGTTAGAAATGCTTGTACCCAGTGAACTGATTCACTTAAGATTATTTACAAGCCGTTTGAACTTGCGTGTTGCATATTGGCAAAAATTGGTCATGCCTTCCTAGTAATAGGTCAGCTAGATTAAATTCTTCAGAAAATACTGTAGTTGGAGAGTTCCGAGCTTCCCTGCTGTAGCTGCAGAAGTATATTGACTGGGCTACAGGGCTTGGTTCTCACAGAGTGATTCTTCACTGCATTAAAGATGCAATTTGATCTTATCTGCTCAGGTAGAGCCAAGGTACAGGAACAGGCAAGGGATTAATGTTTATGACTGCATTTTTCCAGGTGAGTTTTCCATGGGGACCCTAAAACAATGATTCAAAATAGAAAAAAAACCCAAACCTTTTTCTTCTGGTGCTGTTTTAATGATATTGCACCAAGCTAGACTTGATGTCTCTAAGGGAATAACAGGTTCTTTCCAGCAAAATTAAGTCAAAATGACATCTTGAAAATTTGTTTGTAAGAGTTAATGATTTGATGTGTTTTAAGGCAAATTTCATATGGAAATGGATCTCATGCATGCTTGCTGTGCATCTGTCTGGCAGTCTACTTCCTCATTATCTCTCTCCTCCTTAACACAGAACTCCCTTACAATAAATTTATTTCTATCAAAAAATAATAGTAGTAAATGATTTATTACACATAAAAATGGGAAAAATATCTTATTAAAAAGACTAGAACTCAAAGGCTACAGAGAGTATCTTTGTGCTTGAAAGTAAGTTACTGGATATCTGGCCAAAGACAAATTAGGTGACTTTTATATGTCTTTGGAACAGCTATAATAATTTTAAGGAGATCTGTCTAGCTAATAAGCTACCATTTTGTGCTGTTATGTGATACAGCTTTACACCAAAGATTCTGCCAACCAGTACATTTTTCTGTTTTGTTGGGTCCATCTGGGTAATAGAATGCAAATCAAAACAAAGATGGATTTTTTTTTTTCTAAAGGGAATGAAATGTATCTTTTATAGATTAGTTGCATTTACTGAAATCTGGAGTGTTCTGGACCATTGTACTTTCTCTGAATTTGACTGTGTTTATTGAAGACTGGAGTGTGACCAGTAGAAAAACATTGTAGGGTTGTAGTTTGCTCCTACATTCCCTTACACTTTGTCTCCATTACCAAAAGTAGCAGAAATAATTATAAAGTATGAAGTGGTACCCAGTGTACTGCGTGACATAAATAGTGAATAACAGCTCTAATTTGCTTATGTGGTTATCAGACGTATAAATTTATGTAACTCCTATGTGGTTTAAGTATGTAATGACTACAGACTTAACAATGAGAAACATTTTGGTATTTCATGAGAAATACTAAATACAGTACTTCTAAGAAGTAATTCTGATTTTAGGTTAGTTTTTAATACATCTCTTACAGAATTGAAATAAGAAATTAACTTATTGTTGCATGACACTTTATTCCCCAGCAGAGGGAATAATTATTTTGATAGGCAACTGAAATATTGCTTAGATATTATAGTGTAAGACTTTCTCCTTTAAGTCTACCTTGGTTTTGGAAGAATGCTTTGTGGTAGATGTCCAGTTTTAAAATCATAGACACATTGTTAAAGTGAAGGCATTTGTCCAGGGTGGATTAATGGAGAGTCAATAGTAGATTTTTATAATATTTTTAAAAGGCAAGTGAGGACTGCAGTTTTAAGGTTTCAATTTTTATTCTAATTTTACTTATATACATATAACTACATATATCTTAAATATTTTCTTGAAAAAGAAATTCTTACATTGCTTTGCAACAAAGTGTGGTCGTATATTTGCCTTAGGTTTGGTGATTCTAATTCCCAGGCATAAGGTCACAGTACTATGAATATTTATTAGACAGCTGAATTTTTATTTTTGGTTTCCATTCTGTGTTTTGGTGAACTGAAAAATGGTGCATGGTGTTGTTCAGCAGTATATTGGTTGGGCTGATCATGGGAGAAGTGTGTTTCAGTCCTGACAGTGCCATGAATTGTGGATTCTCCCATGCTCAGAGGTGGAGGTTCAAGATGAGCCAGGGAGGTGACCCCTCCTCGTGGGGCCTTTTGTAATGGGATCGGACTCTTGGGAAACACAGACTGGAGCTTTGCTTTGTTGTATGTACTACTTTATGTGTTTAACTTAGATTTACAAACTGTTTTGCAGCCTGCTCTGCTTTAAATCCTTTTGTGGACAATTCAGGGACATGAGACAGAGGAAAGCTTTTCATACCCAAATTCTATTTCTGAAAGAAATACTTTAGGCGAGTTATATGGCTTGACAGATGAGTTCATGCTGTTTTAAGGGTAGAGGTCAGTGTAGTCAAGAGCACAGAGACAAGACTCTGACAGGAAGAACACTGAGGCAAAAGTGATTGTAAAGACCATGGAAGAAAAGCAGGGAGACCAAATTTGTTCCTTTTGTTGTTTTCTCTATCAATGTGTGGCACTGGAATGGCTGCTGTTAAATTCTGTACTTAGGTGAAATAACTTCTGTTGTTTAATAACTAAGAAATTTTACATGCTTAAAAGAATTCTAGAAATGAAATCTCTGTGAAAATTGTTATAAAGCTTTTAATATCAGTAAAATCGGGACAAAACATTTCCCTTCCAAATCCTGTCAGTGTCTGATCTTCTCTGGTGACTGAAATGCAGAGATCTGGATGCAGAATGCGTAATGCTGACTAGTATATCAAAATCATAGCAAATAGCTTTCTTTCACACTACTGAAAAATCTGATGATATTTCGTTAGAGTGGTTAGAGAACTGAGAATCCAGTGACATGTTTTGGCCATGTATAAAACACTTGAGTATGAGTGTCCCTATCAATAAAATTGTGTTAAGAATATTTTCCATGCAGTCAGTGAAGTACGCTTTTGTTTGTTTGTATAAGTTGTATTTCGTTCATTAACTACAACTTTCATTTAATTATGCCTTTCTATAATTTTTTCAATTTCACTTTTAAAATATGTAAATATTTCTATTCTATATAGTATATTATAATTAATATATAATAGTAAATATATTATACAGTAGATGATCTTATACATATATTACATTTATATAGTATATAAATATAAAGTTAGAATTTTTTAATTATAAAAATGAATATTGGATAGATTGTTGTATGTATAGAGCTGTGTATTAAACATGGAATCTGCTTTCCATGTGAACTAAATGGAAATTTCATGGACTGCTTTCTAATATGCTCAATTATTACACATGACTTAGTGACATTTGCTGTGAATTTAGCTGTCTACTAACTAGATTAACGTCCGACTTAAAAAAGCACAGCAAGCTAATTTGTATTGATTTCACACTTTTTTTACCTGCAGAATTAGACTGGCTAAGTAACCCAAGCTTCTCTACAGAAGACGCACTATTACTGCATCAGCGCACTACAGAAGTTGCCAATCTCATTCCTGAAAAATCACCATTAATAAGGTAGACTGTACTTCAGTGTCTTTTAAAATAGCCTCTTTCTTTTGTCCTGCTTATCTTTTGTTATATGAGACCAAATTCAGGAGTTAAAAGCTGCTTTTCCTTCTACAGTTTAGTATTGAAAAAGGCTTGAACTGAGTAATGTATAAAAGTATGAATAATGCTTCCATGTCTTTTAACTTAAATAATGACAAATTGTACTTCTTTAATTACATTCCCATTTTCCTTTTCTCAGAGCTGCATTTAAATAATTGTTATTTTTGAATGGAGCGGGAGCTGAGCAATCATGATTTTCATTAGCTTTTGAATGTTTTAAGTTACCCTTGAAATAATGTAAAGATTAAGCATCATCTTTGTGATTTCTCTATGGAAACCAGAGAAATCAGCCATTTCACAGTTGAGTTTTTTACTTTTTAAGAAACAGTTGACAATGTGAACTAATGAAATATTACATGTATCAGGTTATGTGGCTGTAGAACATGCTGGTCAACTGAAGTGGGTGATTATATCCTTTTACAGAAATGAGCTGTAAGCAGCCACATTTGCTGAAGAACTGGTTTTAATATGTTCGCTACACTGGTTGCTATACTTGGCTTATCTACACTGGAACTAGCAACAGTGAATGCAGTCAAGTTGTTGTCAAGTTCAAAACCTTAGTCACTTTAAACAAGCTCCCTTGTTTATGATGATTGTTGGTGGTCATGATAGAGAATATCCTTATAATACCAAGCACACCCGAATATATATTTTTCTGTACTTATTCTTGCATTTACATGCATTGTGTGTTCGAAATGCAATCAGTGTTTTGTTACCAGTCATATAGTCCGCATATGTTTCTTCAAATCTTTTTAGGACTTTAATGTCATAAAACTAAGGATTTTGCAAGTTACTATCAGATAGAATGGCATAATAAACCCACCATATTAATTTTATCTTTGAAAAAGACTGTCAGAAAATAGTATGCAGAAAAATGTTTGGGTGTTTGTTGGGTTGTTGATTTTTTTTTATTTTTTTTTTTTTTTTATTGCTTGGGGACTTGGTCTAATAAAAACTAATTGGTTTTATCTCAGTTCAATAAAAACTAATTGCTCCAACCTAGTTGGTAGCTTTGAGAGGGTTTGCTTTGTTTTTCTGGTTTGCAGAAGTGTGCATGTTTGTTTTAAAGGCCTGCTAATGGTTCTTCCTTTATTTCTTTTTCCTTAGTGTCCTTAAAAAATTGTGTCAGGGCTGTCACTTGAGATGCTTTGTTTCTGAAATACAGTATGTTCTTTTACTGACATAATAGGAATACTGAGAGTTGTAACTCCTTTCTTTCATTGATAAATTGAAGAAAAAAATAGTTTTAAAAAAGCTTGGCTTTAATTAAGAGCTAAAGAAGACCTCGATAATTCATTTGATTATTAAGTGTGGGAGTTTATGTGATATGGACAGTAATATACATGTGTTTTGCCAAAACTGTGTCCTTTGTGTGATCTCTGAGTAACTTGGTTGTCTGTTGTACGTAGTGTTATTGTATTACATTATATTGTATTATATGATAACATTAGTTCAATAGTCATAAAAAATTGTTTCTTGATTGGTAAGATTTGATTTTTCTAATCTGGAAGTGATTTTAAAAGTGTGGTTTTGATACTTCTTATGTAAGTCATCAAAAAACAGAAAAAAAATTCAGACTGTTTTCTTTTGCGGGTCACAGTGAGAGATTTCTCAGCCTTTTAGCTTAACCCAAGTTGTTTGGCAAAGTTAGGAAATGTTATCAGCTCGGTTATCTTCTTTAAATTGGTAATGTTAGCAGATGGATATTTGTACAGATCGCACATCAAAATGCCTTGACAAAACATTAAAACTGGTTCTCAGTAATTCCAGCAGCTGAAAAATATAGTTTTATTTAATGCAGAGTTCTATCATTTTCACTGTATATGTTACTGCTACCTTCTCAAAAAAAATACAGGGAAGATAAAGGTAAAGAGTAAAATGTTGTGAATTTTCTTATAGTGGTATTCCTTAGCAGTTTTACTACTTAGCTGTAGAGGTGTATATATAGATGTATATACTTTTTTCCAAGCAGGACTACTTCAAGATCTGAGTTGTCAGAGGAGAATGATACAGATGAGAGTCTGAAACAGGCAAGTAAGAAAAGGAAAAAGAAAAAGAAAAAACATCATCACAGTAAGAAGACAAAAAAGAAGACCAAAGGGGATTCCAGTAGCAGTGAATTGGATGTGGACACTAAGCACATCAAGGACAAAGGAAGTGACAGAAATAGTGAAAAGGAAGCAGCAGCAAAGTATGTATATATTAACGCTATGCAAGATGTAAATTCATTGTGTTCTTGTGCATGTCTCTTCAACTGAAATTTTACCATTGGTTGGTCATCTTTTTCTAAGCTTTATATGACTAAACCTGTATTCAAATCAAGGGAAACAGATTTAGAACCGCTTGTTTAATCATATTGAAAAACTAAAATATTCAATGACGTACAGTTGTGCAGATCAAAGCACGGTATGGTGGTTACAAAATAAATTTTACAAATCGTGTAGAGGCTTATGTTCAGTTTTTGTAAGCATCTTGTTTCCTCTCTCAAATCTTCTGTGAGATTAGAGAGGGATTGCATTAAACATTCTTAATTAGTGCAAAATTCTTTATATACGGCTTGGTTTGCCCTGTAATGTAGCTTCCTCCTCACAGAGTTAACGTTTCTTTTTTTTTTATTTTAAGACAAAGTTTGTTGTATGGTTTAATATTTCTATTATATCCAGTCATTTATTGCTCTGTTTGCTTCCTATTTTCTTTTTGTAATACATGTATATGAGTATTTGAACAATTGAAATTGTTCTGTTAAATCTTCATTGTTAATTCCAGGAGCTCTAAAGTACTGTGTAATTAATGGAGATGTCTTTTTTTATGGAACAAGAAAATAGGCATGTAGTGACTATCATGATCTTTGAGCAGTGAAACAGGTTCTGAGATTGCAGTGAGTATCCAGGTTGGGCATACCTAGCTGTGCTTTCCACAGGCTGTTGGGTTTTTAACATTTCGAAGTGGGCCTATCCAGTTGGCTGTGAGAGTCACCTTTTCCTGTTTCTCACCATGTTTGCTAGTTTGAGCAGCCATTTTGCCTCTCTCTGATTCCCTAGTTCCTGTGTTTTCTTTGGCATCTAATTCACTGCACTGCAGCTACTCCTGTGGATAGAGTGAGGATTTGGTGACATTGAGGAATTGTTGTTATAGTTGGTGTAGTCTGGGTAGTCTTTGAATTTCCCCTGATTTACTGCTTTTCTTCAGGCAGTTGAGTCAGGAGCTGAAAGCACAGGCTTGTGGGCATGTGTCTATGCCAAGGTAACGCTGTTTCCTTGTGGAAGAGTGGCAGTGATACTGCAGGTGTTGTCTGATACCTCTAGCCACACTCGGCTCCTTTATGAGAACTTTCTTGTTGACTTGCGGTGGCTAAGGCTTACTTGACTGTGAGGAAGGACAGTAAAAATTACTTGGGTGCTAAACCTATTCTACACTGTCCCATCACTCATCCTTGCTGGAAGGGTGCCTGGGTGTGGTTCATAAGCTGTTTGCTAGGTTGGGTCAGCCAGCTAGTGCTTTGCCCAAATAAAAGCATTGAAGTTCTTTCAACTAATTATGAACTACAGAAATGTAATGTTTCCTGGATTTTGTAAATGCTGGATATGTGTACAAATGCCTAGAATATCCTCCTCCTTCTTTTCTGCAGTCTAGGTAAGAAAGCATCAAATGTTACCAGCAGTTGCTCTATTTGGCTTGATGATATCCGAGCTCCTTCAGCAGGCACCTTCCGAATAGACAAGAAACCAGACCCTGCAAACTGGGCCTACAAATCCCTGTATCGTGGGGACATAGCAAGGTATGGATTGTTGGTTTCTATTGGTACCCAGACTGTCACACAGTCGCTTGAGTCTGGCTGCGACATTTTTATAGAGAAGATGAGAAAAGATAACTGAATAGCTTATTTCAAAATTTGGCTTGACAGTGGGCCAGTGTCAGTGACCCTTCAGAACATTTCCTTGCATTAATGCAGAAGCCCATCCAAAGGAGCCTACACTTGGCTTGTGCATTATGTATGTACACTTACTTCTTGATTTTCTCAGGAAAATGGTTTACTGTGTGTACAAAAATACTGCATGTAATTACTTGTGGAGGAGGGTGAATTTACTGGTTATATTTTTGTAACATTATATACCTTTGCAATAAAATTGCCTGGTTACAATTCATTTCAATTTTCTGTCACCTTTGAATTGTCAGCTGCTTTCTGAGACGAAAAGTATTATTTTAGCATTGCACATCACTATATCTGCCACTGAAATTACATTCTTGATAATATTTGAAGATGGTATTTTCCTGTCTTAATCCATAGGATTATTGTGGCCTTTATGAACATGGCCTTTCTCTTCACACTCCTCTCCAGTTTTTGGCATATAAAATGGACAGAAGCTTAGGGATGCAGAAGGAAATTACTGGACTGACCTATTGGTGTCTTATTTTCAGTTTAAAATAATCTAAGTAACCCTAAATAATGTCTGTTCTTTCTCCAGGTTTGTCTACCTGTCTTAAAATGATAAAAAGAAAAAAGGGTTTTCTTGTACTTGAGTATGACATATATTGTTGAACTCAGGAAGCTTAGTATGATATTGAAACTGTAATGGCAGTGAAAGAATTTATAAATTGAAGTCTTAAATAAGCAGAAAATTACCAGGTTCTTAAACTTTTGAAGGTCTGTATATACATTATTCAGGTCAATTTGAATGAAGTATTTCTTTCAAAAAGAAGATATATTTTCTAATGTGTGTTTTAGAAGATGTTTAATTGTATTTTCTCTTCCAAGGTATAAAAGGAAAGGAGACTCCTGTCTTGGTGTAGATGCAAAGAAACAGTGTATAACTTGGGACAGTTCTGCGTCAAAAAGGAAGCAAGTACAGAGTCAACCTGAGCGCTACTTCACAAAGAACAATGTGAAGATGCTGAACACAGATGGGATTCTCGTTTGTAGTAAAAATTCTCCATCTGACTCACCTGCTTTTATACCAGTTTCCCAAGTGGAAATTGATGATTCTTCTGACACAACAGAAGTAAATCCTCTTGGGATTTATGATCCATCGACTACGGTGTGGCTACAAGGAAAAGGATGTAAGAGTACAGACAGTGAGTCTGTAAATACACAGCAAACAATTCAAGAGCCTGGGATAAACATGAACTCCATTCTAATGTCAAAAGTGGAAGAACATAACAAGAAAGTCAGAGAAAACCCAAGAGATATTAATGCTTGGATGGAATTTATTTCTTTTCAGGTATATATTCTAACAGACCTTGTTTCTTATTGTAAGTAATAAATATATGAGCATTATATTGTAGTTTCATTTGTTTAGAACTGTGTATCTTCTGTTGGTGAAGAATGAGCTGTTAACTCATCTTGACAAATATCAGCATTCTTGTGAATCTAGTGGTCATTCTTCCTAAGGTTGTAATGATGTCTCTTTTTGTTTTAAGGATGAATTAATGAGAGGACCTAGCCCTTATGCCAGTAAGGGAGAGCAGGAATTAAGAAGAAAATCACTGAAGTTGATCTTGGAAAAGAAACTGGCTATTTTAGAGAGGGCAATTGAAAGCAATCCAAGTAATGTTGATCTGAAACTTGCCAGGCTGAAGCTTTGCGCAGAATTTTGGGAACCACCAGCTTTGATCAAAGAATGGCAGAAGCTAATTTTTTTACATCCCAATAATCCAGAGATGTGGAAGAAATACCTTCTGTTCTGTCAAAGTCAGTTCACTACCTTTTCTGTTTCAAAGATCAACAGTCTCTATGGAAAATGTTTGACAACATTGGCAGCTGTACAGGATGGCAGCATGGTATCCCATCCTCTGCTGCCTGGCACAGAAGAGGCTATGCTGGGTAAGGTTCTTTCTGTTTTACGTTATGGTCAGATTGGTCTACATAGGGTCTAACTGCATTAAGAACAGATTTTCTTATGTATTGCATTAAGCTTTTCTTCCCTTCAAAATGCCTGGCATCCTGATTTCTTAGCTGAGAATTAAAGCAGACATTCCAACCAAATATGGATATAGCAGATCCTTTTCTTCCCCAGGATAGTTTATGATACAACATTCAGTAAAGTCTAATGTGCTGAGTGGTTTATAGTACAATGTCAAGACTGGAGAATTGCGGCCAACAACCAGGAGATGTGCTTTTATAAAAGGGAGACTTGTGAAAAAAGAGTTATCTCTGTTTCAAAAGTTTTACAGCTGATTACTTTAATCCAAAAAAGAGAAGGAATGTGGCAAGTCTGATGTGAAATTTTCCTTAGAATCCTTGTTTGTAGATGGAGAATTCTAAGCTGTAATACCATGTGATCATGCCTTTTGTATTTATTCTATGCATACATCTACAACTTCAAAATTTATTATATAATTATCCCTGGAAGGAAAGCAAGTCAGATAGTTAGGAAGCTGGAGTGGATTCAGGGAAGAAATGAGTTCATGCTCAGTTCTGGCATGGTCTTTAAATTTATTTGGAGCTAAATGACTTAACCTATCCCATTTCAATTTTGCTTCTCTACCTTGGCATGTCATTGTGATTATTGATCTATCAGTACACTGAGGAGGTGGAAGTGTTAGTGTCACCATGAATGTTTTTGCCTTGGGTATTTTCCTTTTAAAATTCATTTTCAATCTAAAAAGAGACTATTACGGAGGAGTCCACTTTTTTTCAGGTGCATCACAGTCCAAGAAACCTCTTGTTATTATCCAGTCTTGGAATTCCTGTTGGAGCAATGATGCTATCTGTTATGCAATATCCAGTCTGGATTTATAGATTGAGATGCTGAATTGCCAAATTAGTTTCAGGTGTTCAGTTCTCATACGGTCTTCAGCTGATTCATCTTGGATCAAGCACTGGAAAAAGTGCTGCAAAGGAAAAATGCTCTACTGGCCAGTGGCTATTGTACAGCCTAATAGCTTCTAATTGCTTCTGCTGTCTCTGATTTCCAATATTTCAGTCACTGTGTACACTAACTATGGTGAATGGTTCTCAGGACAAAAGTTTTATTGAGAATCTACTTTTGGAAATGGGAAGGTTTTTCTTTCATTTTGTTTCCATGCACATATATGAACATATGTCACTCAGGAAATCCTGTTTGTCAACTGCTATGAGAATTTTTTTTTAATAGAGTTCCTTTAGCAAGTTAACTAGTATTACATTGGTGTTTTTCTAAATCCTTTTTTTGCTGGCAATATCCATAAATAGGTTAAAATGAAAATTAACTTCATGAGTGGAACAGAAACACAAACAACTTCTTGTTGTTCTGTCTTAAGCCTATAGCGATTTGTTTATGAACACACTCTAGTATTTTCTTTTTCCGTTTCAGAATTCAAATGATAGGAGTAGAGAAATTTCCACTGGGAGACTTCTTGATTTGAGATTTATTTATTAGTGATTCAACTATGTAATTCTTGGGCTGAGTTTTAATTGACAGTGTACTTATTAGGAAGGTTACCAAATTGTTTGTTAAGATGAATACATAGAATATTTCACAAATAAATTATGATGTGAGTTGCAGCGTAGATGTACATTAGGCTTGTATCTTCAACCTTTGACCTTTGCTAAGGACAAAGTGTAAGAGCTCTAATTTTAAAGAGTGGGTGAGTGTGCCATCTAGTGTTCAGTTCAGTATGCAGTACTGTCTACTTGGAAATAGGTGGGTGTTTTTTTAAAGTATTAAAAAATTTTAAAAAGGTAAAACTGATTCATGTAAATTTTGAGATAAGAATTTGTAATACTTTAAATTTACTAGGAATTGTTAATATAAAGCAGATGAATATAAAACATTCTTAATTTCTGCTGTGTAAAGGGGGTCCTGTTTTTCAAATTACACTGACTGGTTGAGGAGAAATATCCTTATCTTTTAGGTCAGTTCAGCTGCAGGAGTGTCTTAGCATCAAGAACTGAATTAAGTGTGTATTCATGCTGTTTTCAGTCGTTGCCACAAAGAAAATGCTGATCTTTGCATTTTTTGAAATACCTTTTTTGTTTTTATAATGCAGAAAATTTTATGCTGTAATTTATTTTTGGCACCAGTTTGGCAGAAAATCCTGATGAGACATTTTCTAAACGCAGATTATTTTAAGCAAAGTTCTTCTCTGAAGCTGAGACTAGGAAGGGACAATTTTTTCAGTGTCTGTTGGACATGGTGCCTAAATTGGTTAAAATATTTGGCAAGATTGTATTATATATTTCATCATTGCTTTAGTTGTTTAAATATCTTCGGAGATCTTAGAGTCTTTATTAGCAGGAATAATCATTGACTTTGCAGAAAGAATTGGGTTAAATGCCTAATTTATATATTTTAGCTGAATTCAGGTTTTTATGTGCATACATCTCCTGTACCTCCAAATTCAGGTAAAAGGAGTAAATAATTTCCCATATATTAAATATAAGATGTTGATTCAGAGCAGTTGATTCTAACCTGTGTTGCTACATGTGTGTGTCTAGACACCTAAATATTTGGATTATTTAAAACCCTCCAATGTGTTTAGTGAAGGAGCAGTAGTATTTGAAAAACTGTTTTACTGTTTTCCAAGCTGTCAGTGATTTATTTAAGTCTTTGTGGGCTTGGGCTTTTTTTGCAAGTCGATGATCATTTAAAACAATTTGAACAGCCTCTATTTTGTTAAGACTGGAGTGTAATTTGGAGTGATTGAGTATCACTGAAATGTCCTTGAGCTGCCTCAAAATAGAGGGGTTTATAATACTTGTTATTTCTCCAACTCTTTCATTTAAGACTCTTGTTGCAAATTGTGAATAGAAACTCTGGGACGTTGCTTCCCTTTTTGAGCTGAGACTGAGGTTCAATGTACAGTAGGGATATGGCAGTGGTTAGACAAATAATTTGTTGAAGCGCAAGGGATAGGACTCTTCCCTACTTTTAAGCAGTAATACTTTGACCAAAAGACTGGACTTCTCCTAACTCAGGTCTTATAGGAAGGGAAAGAAAAAGGGAATGACAATTGGAATGAAAATTATGTATTGCCAACATATTATCAATATAAATATCTCATGCAAAACTGAGGCAAAAAGGATTTTTGTTGTTGTCACCTACTGTGTGCATTGTGATAATGCCCAGTGTCTTCAAAGAGGGCTATGACCCACTGACAGATGTTGGATACACTGAAGTTCAGACGATTGTGTTTAACTTTTCCATCAATAAGGACAGTGCATGTATGGCATGAATAAAAAGTCATCTCTTTGACACATTTAAAATGGGCAGTCTTTAAGTTAATTAGGCTGTGACAATTTTAACATGCATTTATTCTAATTACTCCCCATGTTTTAGATTTTGATACTGTTCCAAAACGATTATGTTCTACAGCACTTCGTGTATGTATTCTTATATTTGTGGACTGTAATAAAATACTCCGCAACAAAATTTGAAATACTAAAATTTTATCTTCTTCTCTTTACAGCTATATTTATTCAGCAATGCCACTTTCTGAGACAGGCTGGCCATTCTGAGAAAGCAGTGTCTTTGTTTCAGGCTCTGATTGACTTCACCTTCTTTAAACCTGACAGTGTAAAAGATCTGCCAACACGGGGACAGGTAGCAATTTCCATTTAAATGGGTGTGTGTCTTTACGTATTATAGAGAATGCTGTACCAGAAAAATATTGATGAATTTTTAAGGACATAGGGAAATATTTTGGAGAACAACTTAGTTAGAGGTTCTTCAAGGTGATGCTTGCATTGAAAAAATGCTTGTGGGTCCTCTGGAACAACAGGCCAAAGGGCTGCTTTTACTATCTATAATAGAAGTGTGATAACCACTTGTTTCATGTCTTTTTTTAATAATTAAAGATGGAAATAAAGGAGCTAGCTGACCAATGTCTGTGCCTAATTAGCACTTGCCCTACTTATTTTCCCCCAAAATGCTGTTGTTTCGTTTCTGTTGATGGAGAGAGCTGATAGGACATAAAATCTTTCAAATTTAGACAGTTTTGCAGAAGTTTTTTAGGTTCTCTGTTACCTATTTCCATTAATTTATGGCTACATTAGGAACACCTTCATGCTTTCAAGTGCCCTTTATTTGACCCATGAAATTCTGTTCTTACAATGGTAAATGCTGAAGTACTAAATCACTTTTTCTCTTAATTTGTTCAGGAGAATGTTGCGCATGCACCCCACTAATAACAAGGAAGTTAATATTTAGGTGTCAGTAGCATCATCCCACTGAAATGTTAGGAGTTGTTTTCTTTTTAATGAATGGTAGAGAGGCCACCATTTAGGCAGCTGGGCTACTGTACAGGATAAAATTTAATTTACTTCTGTTACCTCACCGTCTTCCCCAGAAACCACAACCAAGACTCCAGTTCTTGCTCACTTGGTTAATGCTGTTACCCATAAACAGAGCAATCTTACAGGTTAAAAACCAGTAGTGTCTTCTTAAAGAGCTAAAGTTTAAAGTTCAGTCATAGCTATCATGCAGGATTTGGTTAGTTGCACAGATACACATAGTTATAGTTTCAATCATTTGAAAAACTGCATGATTATCTGTAGTATTTAAAAATCTTAGAGCAGGATGAAAAGGAACCCTGATTCAAAAGGACAGTGTTCAGGTTGGAAAGTGCAGTTCTTGAAAAAAGGGAAATGCCAGATTTACAGCTAATCGCACATTCTGTTGTCTTACAGAAGTATTATGACTCAGTCTGGAATCACTTGTTTCCGTACTGTTTGCACAGTTCACTTTCTCCCTTGCAGCAAAGAATAAATCCATGAGGTACAGAATTAGATTTTGCAGCTGCTGTAAGCCCTGAATTTTCTGATGTGTTGATGCTTGATTTTTCTGGCAGTAAATTCTATTGCTAATATTTGTATTAACAATCACATCTCAGTGTCCAACCAAGGGTTGGTGTGCAGCCAAAGTATATAATAGGAGAGAGATGGTCATTCGAGCTAAGGATACACAAAGCAGAAGAGGAATTGATGAATCTAGAGATGACTGATTGCATACAGGCAGTGACAAAGTCCCTTGGACTGAAACCCTGGACTTCTGATTCACTGGAAAGTGCCCTGACCTTGTTGACCATCCTTAAACCTGAACGATGAAAGTCCTTACTGATCTTTTTGTCTTGTCCATAGTCCAGTCATATTTATGTGCAATTAACATTTTGATTTGACCATAGGTTTGTGATTGAGTTATCATTCCATTAGCCAAATTCTTCATGGTCCCATGGAAGTTAGAGAGGAGGAGAGTTTTGGGTTCTGAAAGTGACACCTTAGGGACTTTGGATCTTTATCCTTGAAGGATCTATAGAAGACTGTAGGCACATAAGTATTTTGCGTTCTTTAAAGCGTAATACCTTTTAAAACAATCTTTATTTTCACAGGAAGAGCTGATGACAATCCTTATGTGCCACAGGCATAACGGGAGTACTCAATTCTTCCTGCTGAATCTTAAGCATTATTAACAAAGTCTTCAGATACAGAAATTGTAGCCAGATAGGTGCTTATAGGGTCTGGAAAACCTAAGTTGACACAGATGATGTCTGTACAACAGCAAAAATTATTTTTCTATATGTTTTGTTTTGGCTGGTCCTGTTGAAAACAATAGGTGGAATTCTTTGAACCCTTTTGGGATAGTGGAGAACCACGTATTGGAGAAAAAGGAGCAAGAGGCTGGAAAGCATGGATGCACCAACAAGAAAAGGGTGGCTGGGTTACTCTTAAGCCTGGTATGTGTGTGTCAATATGTGCAGCTGTATGTCCATATGCTCTTCTAAACATTTTGATTATAATGATATAATCTGATTCTTGTCATGTGTTTGCATACAAGTTTTAAAAAATATTTACTGAGCTCAAGATAATGCATATCACACTTCACAGGGAATAGCATGTATTGAATGTTCTATGTAGGATATTGTGTATGGAACATTTTTGTCCTTCCTACAATGAGAATTAAGGGAGAGGATGGCATATCCTCCACTTTATGCTGAAAAGGCTAAAGGTGTGAGTACTTGGTGGAGATTCATGCCCATCAAAAGTGGAAGGAAACTACTTCCCTTAAGACCTTTTCATCATATTAGTAGATAAAGTGGGATTATATTATTAGATGATAGTTGCCTCAAGGATACTGAGATTTATGATTCTAAAATAAGATTCCAGTTTCTTAAGCAAAGGGATAGTAAAAATAGGAAAACCTTTCCTTTCTCTTTGTGATGCAGAAAATGAAGTAATTGCATCTTCACTTGGATGGAGTGCTTCTGGATGAGCAGGGATGCAGAAAACGCTCCCTGCTGCATAGCCTCACCTTGTCTTGTGGTCTTCAGCACTTCCCTTCATATCAAGGACTATTTCTCAAGCAAATAAAGCTTGCAGTGAAGGAGGAGGCTGGAATGTGTCTGACCAAAGATGTGTGGTCTTTACTTTTGATGCTCCTGCTGCTGTAGGAACTCTGATGAAGCAAGTGTAGGTCTGCTTTTAGTAAGCAAAGGAACTAAAAATAATTATGTGTCTCTCTTGTCTCTGGATTAAGATGGAATTTCCTTGGCCCTTAACTGAGGTCAGCAGTTTTATTTCTGATGGCTCTAGACACTTTGTTCACAAATTGAGAAGACTCAGTATAGAGAAGAGGGCCACCACCAGTCTTGGGCAGATCTAGTATATTATATACCAGTGCTTTCCCCATATGTGTCAATCCCTGAAGTTCAGGTGCAATCTATAATTGAGTGTGATCATTAAAAACTGTCAGTTTTTCTCAAGCTTTGATTAGATTGTGGAAATGCTGTCTTTTTGCATGGAGTTGCTGGCTAAAGGAGATACTATTGATCACACAAATACAGACAAAGTAAAAATCTTGGAACCACCTGTTTGTTTTACCTGAAATTTAAGAAGAACAGATTGGGAGTGTTTCACCTAGTAAATGGCAGATGTCAGGGTCAAGAATTTGGAGGTGGTGTAGAAATGGCTTGATTTTTATAATGCAGGTAACCATTAAATTTTGAGGGCTATTTTTTTCCTTAGCGATAAAGAAGAAGAATCTCTATGAATCTCTACGAATCTCTTCCCTTTGCCTGTAGGTGTGCATTGGCTTATGCACAGAATTAATATATTAATTTATAATTTATATATTAATTTATAATATATATTACTGTATTGCTGTCAGAGGAAAGATACAGTAATTTTATCCAGTAGTCCAGAAAGATTATCATAAAAGTGGGATGTGGTTAAGCCTTTCCTTTTTTTGTGTGTGTGTGTAACTACATGGGTTGTTTCAACTGCACGTTAATTAAAATGATGAAAATACCACTTATTATAAAGCAACATGGCCAAGTTTGTTTTGCAGTGTTTAATATTAAAGTACCACTTTTTATGTACAGTGGTTTTCTCAAAATGTTTTATGCACACAAGTATTCATAGAGCATACTTGAAATTTTATGCCCAGGTATGAAGTGAAGAATCTAAATTGCATGAAAAGATGACTGACTCTTGGCTGTTGCTTGCAAATTGCTATTGATAAAAGTGGTCCACAGCCTGTCAGTGTTTTCTTTTCTCCTTAGGGAAAAAGTTTGAGTGCTGACACTGATTCACAGCTTCTAAAATTGTGGAAGCTTCCTACCTTCCTATTCTTACAGAGTTGGTGTCAAAACACAGAACTGTGATGTGGAAATTCTCAGCTATATCTTGTCTTGTTTCATTAACACTGTATTTATTTCCCTTGTTAAAGTAGTTAAATTGTACATCGTGTCTGGCCTTTGGATTTGGTGGATTAATTATTCTGTAATAATTCTGTATGTGTGTCTTGATTTGATTTTAGATGATGATGATGAAGAAGAGATAGATGAGGATCAAGAAATAAAAGATAAAACTCTCCCCAGGTGGCATATTTGGTTGGATATTGAATATTCCCGTGAAGCAAGGCATTGGTTACCTTGGAGGCCAGACAGAACCAAAAAGGAAACTGAAGAAGATTGTGAAGATCCAGAAAGACAGGTCAGTGTGATATAATAGAACAAGGGGAGATGATAAGACTATTTATCCTTTAATTTGAATTCATTGCAAGTGAATTTTTTTGAAGAGTAATACTTTGTTTAGAAAAAAGATCTTTTCTTCATTTGAAATTCAAAATTTGCCTGAGGTTTTGTGCTGAGACTTCTGAAATCCATGGAAAGCTCATGGTAAACTTTGGAAAGTCTGCAGGCAAATAACCTATCTTTGTTATTCAGTGATTCCTGTCATCTGTCAGAAGAAATCTCACAGAAATATGTGTTTAAGAAGATATGTGCATTAAATAAACAAAGGTTTCATTGCCTTCAAGTCAGATAGTTGGGTATTTTTTATTCCTTGGAAAATACGTCAAGTTAGACATTGATTTTCAAATAAGAATGTGTTAAATGGCCTATGCAATAAAGTCTTCCAGACCTTTATTGTGTAAGTTTTCTGTGGAAGGTCTTTTTTAATTCCAGGCAGTGAAATCTCTTGATAGCAAATTTACAGTCTGACTGAAAAAACAGATTGCTTGTTGAACTTGCCTGTTTTTAATTTGAATGACATTCTGATACCATTTTATAATGTTTCTAAATCCTATTGATTTGAAAAGGTTCTTTAATTACATAAATTACAGATTTGCTGTTTTTATTTGATTGCATAAATTAATGGAATTTGTTTTAATTTGGATTTTTTTAGGTGTTATTTGATGATCTTGGACCATCTTTAATCCGTCTTTCTAATCCAAAGCTTCAACATCAACTATTGTACTCTTTTTTGCAATTCCTGGGAGTTCCATGTACAAGTAAACTCTTTCCTTCCAGTCTCTATATTGCCATGGATGAAAATAACATCTTTGACAGTGTGCTTTATGATGATAAACCGCTGACTTCTGTTGATTTTCCACTTTCTGGATTCAACAGTATTGGTCATATGGATTCGATGATACGAGGGAGACATCAGATAGGCCACTGTAAAGAAGGAGAGGAGTTCATACAGAATGTCATCCATGTTCTGTTCCAGATATTTACGGGAAAGGAAAAGTCTAACCTGGCCATTTGTTGGCTACAGTATGAAATATCTAAGGTAATGAGGAGTCTGCATATAATCACTTTTGTGATGTGTGGTTTTCTTCTGTATTAATGTTTATATTGAGTTAAAATAAATATTGATGAATGTTGTCTTGCAGGACTAAGTGTTCAAATCAGGCAATGCCGCTTAACATTGAACGGGGGGTAAAAAAAAGCAAACCAAAGAACCTTTTTCTTCAGTACCTATTACAGAGTAGCATAGATGTAGCAAACTATTTTGTTGACATTTTGGATAAATGTTATTATATGATACGTTGTATGCTGGACTGGAATGGCTGCAAGGGATTTTTTTACAGCACAAAGTGAGTCAAGTACTTCTAAGTGGGTAATTCCTGATACCATAACCAAAGCACCTAATCAAGAAACTTTCTGCTTCCTATACAGGATACATTTGTAGTGTTCTTGAGGGATGTAACATCTTATCACTTGTCCCAACCCTGGCAGTGTTCAAGGCCAGGTTAGATAAGGCCTTGAACAGCGTGGTCTAGTGGGAGGTGTCCCTACCCACAGCAGGAGAGGTTTTAGATGGTCTTTAAGGTGCCTTTCAACCCTTAATATTCTATGATTCTCTGCATGTGGATTTATTCAAGTAAAACTTATCTAATAAATGCTCACAGAAGGGCAGAGGTTCCAGGTTGTCTTCCTAATTCTTAAGAAAGTTTGATATTATGTTTCTTTGTGGGTAAGCTTGCTGTCTCTTACCTCAACACTACCTGACCAGAAGATCTCATGCCCTGTAATCTTCCCATCCAATATCCACCTTTGTCTGGCAGCATGTTGCCTGTGAAAAGCTAATTGGGTTTATTTGTGCTAGTCATAAGCTACATAATTTATTTTCCTTTTCTCAGCCATTACAGGTTAGCAGCTCTCTGTTTGAGCAGCTGGCCTTTTAAAAGAGTGAAGTTTGAAATGATTACTTAATGTCAGCAACAGGAGTAAGAATGATAAGCCTTTTTAATGTGACTGTGTTGGAAGAAGCTTGACAGCAGGCAGTTGTGACAGCAGTACTCAGTAGCAACAGATCTGGCTCATGGTGAAACATGGAACAATATGAAAACAAAACACAGTAATGAAATAAAAAATTGCTGTGAGGTTTTTTTTTCCTTTCTTCTTTCACCCCTCCCAAAATATGCTCTGTTTATTTTCCCCTGCAGGTAGTTCAGTGTCTCCAAGCAAAAAAGAAAAAGAAGCTAAAGGCACAAGGGAGGAGGAGTAAAAAGTTGGCCAAGAATTTCCTAAAAGCACCTGACAACCGAAACAACCTTTGTCTCTGGAAACTCTATGCCTACCTAGAATGGCTGCTTGGTAACACGGATGATGCCAGGAAGGTGTTTGACACAGCACTTTGCACAGCAGGGACAGGAGGATTGAAGAGTGCCCAGCTCTGCAGCCTCAGCCTGCTTTATGCTCAGCTGGAAGTGGAACTGCTAGAAAGTATAGAAGGGGCTGTTATGTCACGTGCTGTTCATATATTGACCAAATTGACTGAAAATGGACCATATGTGCCATACAGTGGACAAGTGTTACCTGTGAATGTCTTGAAAGCTCGTAAAACATATGAGCATGCACTGCAAGATTATTTAAGTAAAACACCAGTTTTTGATCAGGATCAGATCAATGATACTGATCAGCTAGTTAACCTGGTGGGTTGTTATGCACTGTTCCAGTATTTGACTGTTGGGATTGATGCTGCAGTATTAATATATACACAGGTTTCAGAAAAACTTGAAGCTTCTGGTTCACAGAAATGTGAAAACACTGGAGAGAATTTTGGTATTCTGAATTTTCCCACTGCTCTTGAAGCTGTCACACTGCTGCATACAAATTTACTGAGATTCCACATGAAAATCAGTGTTTATCCTTTGAATCCTCTGCGAGAGGCACTAACGGAGGCTCTGAAACGGTATCCTAGCAACCAATCTCTTTGGAGGTCGTACATTCACATCCAAAGGAAGTCTCACAGTGCTAGCAAAGCACGAAGATTTTTTGATAGTGTCACAAGGTCTACTAACTCTTTAGAGCCATGGCTGTTTGCAATCCAAGCAGAGCAGATGAGAAAAAAACTCACAGAGAAAGTCCAGAGGTAATACCTTGCAGCTCCTTACAATTATGCTTTTTTGAATCTGTCTAATCACTTAACAGAGGAGAGAAAATGCTATCACAGTTCTCATTTTGCAGATGAAGGAGCTGTAGCTAGAGGTTTTTTGTTCAAGGCTGAATGGGAGTCAGTGGCAGAATCTTGAACAGAATTGAAGCCCTAGGTGATAGCCTGATGTCTTTTCTACTGAGCCTGATTGTGTGTCACTTTGTTTGATTACTTACTGCTGGCATCAGGATGATACACATTTCTTTAAGGAATTTTTAAATAACTAAGCCTGCTTAGATGGCCAGGATAGGTGCTGCAAGCTTAGAAACGGCTGTATTTTAATACTACAGCAGTAAAGAGCATAATACAGAGCTGTGCTGCAGTTTCTGTCTGAGCTGGCTGCCTTACTTTACTCCTGAATCACAGAATACAGTTGTGGCAGATCTGTTTCCATAGCGAGTCCTTGAGAGTTTAATTTTCATATGGTGCTGTTGCTAGGTAGAAGAAGCTGGAAATTCCATACATTCAGAGTGGTCTGGGCTCAGATTTTTAGCTCCTGAGAAAGGAGAAAAGGGTAGGAGATACAGGGAACAAATTATGTGTTCATTCTTAGAGCTTAGTCTCTCAACTGTTGTCTTGTCTTCTCATTGTTTGGAGCTACCTGTCCACTGCCACCTATGTATCTCCAGTGATATTGACAGCTTGGTTGTTTGTTTCTGCACATAGCAGAAACAGATAAGATTTCTGAAATGGATTTCTAGGAAAGAGCTACCTGGAAGTTTTACATAGCTGTAAGCTCATAATATCCACATTTCGTGAAGTTACGCAATTATCAGTGTACTTTGAAATGATGGTGCACCCACTGCTTTGATTGCTGCAGTCTGGCAACAGGCATTCAGACGTGATAGTGATATTCCTGAGCCGTCAGTCTATGTCATCCTAAATTGTAATAAGAATTCTACAGCCACCAAATGTGGAGGATTGTAATTTGATTTACTGTTAATTACAGAGTAACACTATGATAGGTTTTCATGATTGTTACTGGGAACTGAAAATTTCGTAATGATGATTTTTTCTGTGGCATTGAGTTCCTTTCCAGATTGTTCACTGCTAGCATAGCCTTTCCTATAGATTATATTTATACGGTACAAGTTCGTGTTGCAAGAGCAGAGCTGAACTACTGCAACAGAGAGATAAGTGGCCTGCAAGCCATGCATGAAACTAATGTTTTGTGATGTTGTGACAAAATAAGAAAATATCTGTGCTGTGTCTGACTATTTCATATTCTGGTTTGTATATCTGCTTAAGTGCATGGAATTCAGATGAAAAAATGAAGGGTAAAACAGGAACGTGTGTAAGTCACTGTTAGGTACCAGGCTTCAAATGTCTGACTTCACGTAGGTTACATAATTTTCCCTTGTGGGCAAGGTTAAGATGAGGGGAAAAATTACTTCAAAGACACATGAAAAAAGAGACAGGTTAGGAGCCAAGTGTTAATGGTGAGTGGGACAAGCTGGCAGGCTAAGAGAACATTCACAGACATGTGATGGTTCCATGTTTCTTCAAAATCAAGCATCAAATGTAAGCCAGTCTTTTTCAGCTGTAGAAGGAAATGAATACTTTGGTGAAAAATACATACCTGCTTTTGTATCCTGCCTGGAACTTAAGGGATTTGAATCTCTGGATGAAAATTACTGTTGCAATCGTGGTTGAGATCCAGAGTTGTAATTTTGACCTTGATCGAAGACCAGTGTATGGCCTTACAAAAGTGAGGGGTAAATTTGAAGAAACTTGCCTGGGTACCAGAAGATATGCTGATCCAGACTTGAATTTCTTTTGAGCTGCTGTGCCAAGCTCAGAATGATAAATAATCTTGAATGTAGACTAAAGTGTTTTAAGATCATATGATAGTGGATTATCATATTCAAAGAGAAATGATTTTTGAATATGCTAGATGAATTTTCACAAAAATACTTATTTTTTTTACTAATTTTCCTATTTAGAAATGTGTTGATTACTTTAGCAAGTGCTAAAAATCTGGTTGATAATATTGAGTTTGTAGCAAGAGTTACAAAAACCTGGCTATATACTGTGCTGTGAACTGAGACAGTACATCATTCTTTACCCTTTCTTACCCAGATGTGGTCCCTTGGCTTGTATTTAAAGGACTGTTGTTTCTTCTCTCCTCTGTGTTTCAGGGCAGATGTTGGTGAAATACATTGTACTATTCCTGAAACTGGATTAACGAATCGGATTGTAGCTCTGTTTGAACATGCAGTTCAGAGTGAAAATGGTTCCCATTGTCCACTGCTATGGAGAATGTATTTGAACTTTATGGTAAGAAGAAGAGTATCTGTTTTGTTTTGTTTTACCGTATTTGGAATTCTCACAAACACAGCTGGAATACTGCTAAGAGAAATGAATACTAAATGCTGCCATGCCTCTGTGATTTGCAAGGTGATATATTTGAATTGTAATGCTCCTTATTGCTGGGAACATTAAGGAAAAGGTAATTCACATGGATTAGTAATAGCTTCTGACAGTGTAGTCTTAATGTAGATGCAGACAGGTTATGGTGTCTGTCATCTTACATAGATAAAAGGTATGTCATAAGATCAATAGATGCCAAGCTGCTTTCCAGCTAAGTAGACCCCAGCATATAATGGTGCAGGAATTTGCACTTCCTGTTGAACTTTGAGGTTCCTGTCAGCTGATTTCTTCATCCCATTGTGATCCCTCTGGATGGCAACATGACCCTCGGGTGTATCAGCCTCTCCTCTCAGTTTTGTGTCATCTGCAGGCTTGCTGAGGTTGTACTCTGCACCATTAACAAAGATGTTAAATGAGATTGGTCCCAATAGTGTCCCCAGGGGTACTGTTAGTCACTGACCTTCAACTAGACTTGTTTCATGGATCAGCACCCTCTGGGCCCAGATTTTGACACAGTTTTCAATACAACTCACTGTCTGTGCATTCAGTTCTTTTGTCACCTGCTTATTTAGGAGGCTCTGATAGGAGACAGTATCAAAGGCCTTACTGAAGTCCAGATAGACAATGTCCACTGCTCTCCCCTCATCCACCAGGCCAGTCAGTTCATCATGGCAGTTTACTGAGTTAGTCAATCATGACTTTTAGTGAATTCACACTGCTGCTGATTTTCTTTTCATTCACATGTCTGGAAATGGCTTCCAGGTTTAGCTGCTCCATCACTTTCCCAGGGTGCAAAGTGAGGCTGACCAGTCTGTAGTTCCCCAGGTACTCCTTTCTCCCCTTCTTGAAAGTAGGAGTGATGTTTTACTTTCTGCAGTCTTTGGGTGCTTATCCCACTTGCTGTGATCAATCCAAGATTGTCAAGAGTGACCTCTCAGTGACAATCTGCCATCTCCCTCAACCCTTGAGGTGCAATCCATATGCAAAGTAAGGCATGGTAGACAAAACATAGCTATAGCTTCTATAACTTGCCTTCAATTTTGACAATCTTTAGAATCTTAAAAGCTGCATTTAAAAGTTATCTTAACTGGCATTGCAGTTTAATGCTAAAAAGCAATAATGTTTGTTTCTTCCATAGTTCCCCATGGAAGTACATAAATAAAATCAACTTCATATAGTCAGCTTTGCCATCTTGGTTTTCATGCTTCTCCAAAGTACAATATGGAAGATGAAAACATAAAAGTAATGACTTTCATTCCCCAGTGTTACTCCTCTGTTCATGTCCCCGGTGTAGTAAGTTGTCAGAGGGGGATCAGCAGTCAGAAGGCTGTGAAATGCAGAGGAGGCAGGGGAAGGAGAGATCTTGTTTTGTGTTTGAGAAGATCTCTTGTGTGGGATTGTTAACTGTGACCATTTCTACACAAATACGTGCTTGTAAATATTTTATACAACTTTGTATGTAGGAATGTAGAACTGATTATTCTTTACAAGCTAATGATGACACCCCAGTAAGCACAAATGCTAAAGATGACCCATTATGTATTTTATCACTAAAGATTCTTTCATGGAAGATACCTTTTTCACAAGAACAACAAGGAATATTTACTAGATGCTAAAAAGATGGAGGAAAATACTGTTAACATTAATAGTTTGGAATAATATTGTTTAGAGAAGCAAAATCAATTAGAAACATTAAAATTTGCAGATATAGTCATAGAAGAAGTTGTGATTGTTCAGTATTACCCTAAGTTCTGTAGATCTGTTTTCTCTCTGCTGATGAAACACGGATCAGGTAAGCGGACAGTCATGTGGGCTGGAATCTGGTTGAACTGCCAGGCTCAAAGGCTTATAGTCAGCAGTATGAACTCCTGCTGCAGGCCAGCCACTGGTGCTATACCCCAGGGATTGATACTGGGACCAGTGCCCTTTAACACCTTCAATAATGATCTGGATGGTGAGAGTCTGTACCATCAGCAACTTTGCAGCTGACACAAAATCAAGAGGAGTGGCCAAAGCACCATATTCTGCTCTTGGTCTATCCAGGTTCCTTTTGAATATCTGAGAGCCATGAAAATGAATAAAGGGTTGGAGCATGAGTTGTACAGGGAGAGGCTGGGAGACTTGTGGTCATTCTTCTTGGAGAAGTGAAGGCTCCTGGAAGATACTGTCAGTGTATAGAAATACCTCTTGAGAGGGTGTGAAGACACCAGAATCTTCTCAGTGCTGCCTAGTGACAGGACAAGAGACAATAGCCAGAAGTTGAAATAGATAGAATTCCATTTAGACATGAGAAAAAGCTTTTTTACTGTAAGGGTGATGAAACACTGGAATAGGTTGTCCAGAGGTTATGTAGTCTCCAATCATGGAGATACTGAAAACCCAACTGGATGTGGTTCTGAGTAGTCTGCTTTTACTGACCCTGCTTTGAGCAGAGGGCTTGGAGCAGATGGTCCCCAGAGCTCCTTTCCAATGTCTGCAATTCTGTGAAAAACACAGAGGCAGGACACTACTGAAAGCTCTTTTTTTCTTTTGCAGAGCTGCAGAAGAATTTCTAAATTTTAAGAATTGACAAGGGAACCTCCTGATTTTTATCAGCAGTAGTGATATAGTCAGAAGAAAAGAAAACATAAACTCAGAATCAAAGATTTCTTCTCCAAAGATCACAAAATATTTATTATATTTTCAGTATCTTGAAATTAGTGCTTCTTTTGGATTTGCAGTAAAATCCCATTTGTTAAGTGTTTTTTAAAGTATTTCAATTCAAAATATTTCTTCACAGGAAATTGTAGTTATTTCTACCTGTAACTGGGATGACTGAAGCTAAGGAGACTGTTCAGTACTCTGACGTCTGCTGCCTTTCTCTTTCTAAACTTCATGATAGCTGTGTGCTTTGTACTTGTATCACATAGTTAAATGGGTGCTTTGAGGAAGAAGTTTTAACTCCCTTCAGACAGCTGCTGATTTTTCATACGCATTTTTGTATGGAGGGAGGTTCAGCTTTACCAAACTTCTGCTGAGTAAGAACATGTATGTGCACAATCTGTTCAGTGCACAAAAATGAGGTATTTTCACCTCCACTGTACCAAAGATGCTCTTTGCAGTGTGTAGCACATCAGGTGAAGTTTTGGTTAATGATTTGTACTGCTGAGTATTGTCAAATCTAGGCAAAGGAACTGACTTTAACTGAAACACTCAGCAGAGGCTCTTTCTGCAAATCCTTGTTCTCTTACTTGTCTTACAAGTCCTGAAACTCCTTTAAGACATCTGAAGAGTGTAACCAGTGTAACCTGACAAACTGCGTAGCTACCACAATATATAGTAAAAAGGATTTCTTAGCAGAACATTGAGCTTTTCAGCAATCATTCCTTGGTCTCAGAAGTAATTGTTTCAGTATTTCAGCTATTACTGCACTGAAGTATGAACGTTTTTTTATCACACAGGCTTCACTAGGAAAAAAAGAAAAAAGTAAAGGATTGTTTTATAAAGCCCTTCAAAACTGTCCTTGGGCAAAGGTAAGCACAGAAAACAGGTAAACTTGTCATCATACTTTAATGTTTCAAGTTCTGTATTTGAAAAAAAAAGTTAGACTTTAGTAGTTGTAATGAATTACATGCAAATAAAAGGAGAGGTTTCTAAGGAAGTAATGTTAGGATTTTCTGCAACTAAGAGATACATCTTAAATGGAAACATGGGCAGTAGTCAGTGCTGTTTGTTTCAGGACACAAAGGTGTTGCATTGAGGCACGACAGTAATAAATCCTGTGTGATCTAGAAATGATTGAGTCTTTCAGACTTTTTTATCATAAGCATGGCAGTACCAGAAATATAAAGCCAAATAAAAATGTGTTTATGTAATAATATATAAAATTATTGAGAACCTGCAACTCCTCAGGTAATGTCTGTATTTGCTGCAAATGCTTCAGTGCCTCTTGACGTCCATTTTACCTTTTTGAATAAAGTTGTTTAATAAAATCTTTTCCAATTCTTACTAAATATCTACTTGGCTGTCACTGTAGCAGTACTAATTCTGTTTGTATTACTTCAAAGAATATGTGATACTTCCTGTGTTCTTGCTACAGAGTTGTTGCTGTCTACCTGCTTCTTTAATAGTATGTTTCTTGTGTTGATAGAAAGGTAGCACAGAAAATGTTCTTCTTGTCTTTCCAGGTACTCTACATGGATGCAGTAGAGTATTTCCCTGATGATCTGCAAGAGACTCTTGATCTAATGACTGAAAAAGAATTGAGAGTGCGGGTACCTATGGAAGAGCTGGATCTACTAATAGAGATTTGAAAGAGGACTGTAGCAGAGCAGAGAAAGTATAGAAGCTACTTCCAAAGCTAACAGTTAGATCCATCTCCTTCCATACAGGAACTCTGTTGGGACTTTGGTACTATGTACTTGATTTTTTTTGTTGTTGTTGTTAAATCATTTATATAAATTCCTATCAAAATGGAGTTCTACTACCTGCAAGTATTCTGCAATCAAGGACTGCATTTTGCCCACAAAAATGGATCCATTTCTGTGAAGTATTGCTGGCTCCCACAGAAGGATATCCTCTTTAAATAGCCTTCTGTTGAATGTTGCCCACATTTCTTATTCTATTGTTTGAAAATACATTCCCCAGGGTTCAGCAGAGGTTCAGTACATGCCAACTATGGCTTGGTGAGCAGCACAGGAAATAAACATCTGCCAAATGGATGCTCTACTGTCATCCAGTTGGCAGACTTCAGTAATTTCCTTCAGTTTGGTATGTGTGTGTATATATAACTACCAAGTCAAACAGCCATTACATCTGTACATATATTGTGAGTAAGATCTTTGTTTGAGCAGGCACCTATTTTGGTATGCTTTGACAGATGACCATTTTAATACAAATATTTATGAAAAATATACCCGAATATTTGAAAATTCAAAAGTAACTTGTTTTTTCTTATTAATAGAATGCTGAGTGTATTAAAAATGAAAATGTGTCCATAATGCACCTCTAAGCAGCTCACTTCTAAACAAGTTTTTGAAATAGATTACTTGCCTTTGACCCAAATGCAGGCAATCATCATAAGAGAAGTAGAGGTTTGATCTGTATTTGATTCTCATTAAGGCATAGTCATCTATGATTGTTTAAATAGCAGTTTCTATTCCAAGAGACTTTAGGCAAACTCCTAGAGAAGACATTTGAAAACTTCCAGTGATGGCAGCAATAACTTCTATATCTGGCACTTTTCTATTCTTCCATGCATCCTGTCCCCTGAGTCCTTTCCTTTGCAGTTTTTCCCAATGCTTCATTTGGATGGTCAGAGGCTTCCTGGAGCTCCCTGGATTAAGTCCTGCCTTTTAATTCAGACCCCAGTAGCTTTTTCTGTCCTTGTGGGGAATATCCTTGCTATTCACTTTCTCCTCATCTTTATTATTTTTATCTTGATCTTTGTGACTCAAGTTCAGAACTGTTGGCGGAAGTGGCAGAAGTTAAATTCTGCAAAAGCTAAGAACTGAATTTTCAAACATGCATGTTTTTCAGTTCCTGTGGTGGCAGGCAGGGAACTAGAACAGTCGTTGGGTTTGTTTAATGCAATGCAGCTGTCCTTCACAGAGCTGAACCCACCTCTTTGTGGCTGTTGCTTCGAGCCAGCATTAATAGCCATGTCCCAAATAAAAAGTGCCTTGCTTGCCATACATGTCAGAAAGCCCTTCAGCCCCTCAAGCAACAATGAGATCAACTGCCATGATTAGAAAGTGCTAAAAAATCCCTAGCTTTTTGTGACCTTTCCAAGGAGACATCTCCTAAGGTTTATAAGAATGGGTAATAAAACTTGTTTTTCTAGCTTCAGATGAAAAACAATTCTATTTCAGGGTTTCTGGCATCCAGATTAAATAAAGAACTCCATTCATCTGTATGATTCGTTTTTAACAATGAGCCACATAATTTTTACATAGAAAAATAAAATCTCTTGGCCTTGCTGCTGCCATTGTTGTTCATGCACTGGCAGTTAGCAAAGGCATTGCTCTGGGTGTAACTCTCCACCATCTGTTACTGGCCTGCGTTTGCTCCCACAGAAAGTTCCCAGAACAAAGACTGCACGTTGCATAAGGAACTTTATATAAACCTTAAAGATCACATGTACAACACTTGGAAATTAATTACTTAGAACTTAACAAATTCTTCACAGAAATGTACTACATAGGGTACTTCATAAGTAGTATATGCATGGCTGCAACTGAGCCAAGAAACATCTAGACCCCATGGGAATGGAGCTGCAGGCAACAGATTTGTGTAGAGGGGAAGAATTCAAGGTAATGCTGTAGAACACCAAGCATGGGACATGTAATTTGAGTTTCTCTGTGCACATCTGCTGCATGACTGACCCTGCACCTCCAGCACTGGGTCTGGTGCCTTTATGAGCACGCATGTCCTGCCTTGGGCAGCGTGGGGCCCTCGAACCAATTTCTACTGTGTTGGTTCCTTTCAGAGACAGGACGGATGGATGTTAATGTAATGAACTGTAACCTTTCCGGAAAAAAACATATTTATAAAGTCTAATCTTAAAAGTACCCTATCCAAACATGTTTAGATGTTTAAGGTAAGATTACTAATGTGCATCCATTTTGCTCTCTTACAAGCTACAAGTGCTAGAAATGGGTATCTTTGAAGCGTATCTCAGTGCTACTAAGTTGCATACTTGTCCTTGATTTTCATGTACAAATCACTGATGACACTGAAGTTACTCAAAAGCGATACTTGTTCTAAAAATATATAAGAAGGTAATCAAGAACAACAGCAATGCTAGAGTAGTTGTAAGAGACTGCCATGCATAAGGAGGACTAAGAGTTGGGGCACCTGCATTGCTCTCTGCCCCACATGGTGAGGGTCACTGAGACAAGCACTTTTGGGTCACCAGCACTTTTTCTTGAAAGTAAGTCAGATAATGCAACAGACGGTTCCATGTAAATAGCAGGGCTTTGCCACCAAAATAGTTCAATTCAAATAAATGTTTTATTGGGAAGTGAAGAGTTACACTGACTGAAAACCCACAACTCACCAGCTTTTAACCTGTTCATGAATGCAAATTAGCTGTGTGGTTTTACACAAGACTCTCATCAACACAGAGTTCTGTATAGTTCCCAAAGAGATAGATGACTTAGAGATACAGTCCCTCAGGGGTTCCCTCCTGCTTTTTATAGAGAACATTCTCTTTAGACTTTTTGAAATCTTCATTTGTTACTTTCATTCTTCGTTCCCTCAAAGCCATCAATCCAGCTTCTGTACAAATTGCCTGCAACACAGAAAGCAAGAATAGTTACAGTTTCTGTACAACCCCTTGAAGCCACACCCTCAAAGGCAGCTGCGTCTTCCTACTGCTCTGGTAACTGTAGAAGTGAGGAGTGTTAACAAAATCTACATTCTTAATTTCGATATGGTTCAGTAGCACTGAAGCAGGCTGGATACAGCCAGATGAGTGTGTCCAAAAGGACAGAAGTAGATACAATAACACTTGCCTGACAGAAAGGCAGCTTTGTAATAACAGTAATTTTCCTCCTGCAAGAACAGACACACCCAGATGTGTGATCTGTCTGCAGGGAGGTGACACTCGTGTGGTGTCGTGTTAAATCTACAGTTACCACACCATGACACAAGTTCATGGGTGTGGTAACTGTAGATGGGCTGTATGTGCTTTAAAAAAGCAGACTGGGTATGGCTGAAGCTTCCTAATATACAATTGCATTTCTAGTCCCTAAAAATGCTACTGTATCCTGCACTATCTTAAGTAATGTTTAAGGTACCTTGCACGAGATTCCACATTCTCCTCATAGTTTCTACTTTGTTACTTTAAAAATTAATATTCAGATAACACCGGAAACATACTCTTACCAAGACAAGCTACCTCATAATCATGATTTTGATAATTTCCCATTTGTAAAGCAGAGTACCTGGCACTCATAAAAGGTATTTTAAAGCCATCCCACTGTCCCTCAGTGATGTAAACACAGAAAATTAGAGAACAGTTCAACAGACAAGAGTTGTGGATGCAGAAAAAGTGAGATCTGATTTTTGCTTTGAAGTATAGACAATGGTGATGTGCACTGACCTTAATATCTGCACCACTGAGATCATCTTTTGCCATGATCAGCTCATCCAAAGTCACATCATCTGCCAATGTCATCCTACTTGTGTGAATCTGAAAGATTCGTTTCTTCGTCTTTTCATCAGGTAGAGGGAACTCTATTTTCCTATCAATACGTCCTATGCAAAAGAAAAATGCAGTCTTACAGTGTTTGCATGCAGCAGTTGGAAACAGCAGGAAGAACAGCTGAAGGTTTGATTGAGTTACTGTTAAGATGGAGCGTGTCCAGAGAAGGGCAATGGAGCTAATGAAGGGTCTGGAGCACAAGTCATATGAGGAACATCTGAAGGAACATCTAGGGGTGTTTAGTCTGGAGAAAAAGAGGCTCAGGAATGACCTTATCACCCTCTACAACTATCTGAAAGGAAGTTGTAGCTAGGTGGGGGTTGGTCTCTTCACCCAGGTAACAGGTGAGAGGTCGAGAAAATGGCCTAAACCTCACGTGGGGAGGTTTAGATTGGATATTAGGGAATATTTCTTCATGGAAAGGGTTGTCAAGTATTGGAACAGGCTGCCCAGGGAAGTGGTGAAGTCACCATCCCTGAAGTGCTCAAAAGAGGCTCACAAGTGGCATTTGGGGACATGGCTTGGTGGTGGACTTGGCCATGTTAGCTTAATGGTTGGACTCAATGATCTGAAAGGTTCTTTCCAACCTAAACAATTCTATAATTCTTCCTGCCACAATGAATCACGTCTTGGAGTAGAAAGAGTAGAAAGCAAGGTCTGACTATTGGAAGCTACTGGAGCTGAAAGACACCACGCTGCTGAAACAGTGTTACTGCAGGCAAGAGACCCCACACCTGGGAAACATGAGAAACCTTCCTTGAGTCACATATAAATAGAAAAAAATCCCAGTGTTTCATAGCACAGGAAAAGTGTTAATGAAATACTTATGTTCTTGTAATATATTTTATTCTACACTTAGATTACATTTACCTCTTAACTTTAATTTTCTGCTGCACACACACACACACACAGAGACGATAAATCACTGTGCCAACTTGCATAACTCCTCCTATCTATAAAAAAACCTAAAAAAAAAAAGAGAAACAAAACCAAACCCAAACACCTCTAACCGAAAAAGAAAGATTTTGCAAAAATAGTTCTGTTGGAAGACCCTACCCGCTGTTTCCTCTATGTCAGTAGGGACTTCAGATGTTCTGGTTCCGATTGTTTCAACTGAGCAATCTTTTTGAAGGTGTTTTCCATCTCTTTTCTAAAGAGGGTGATGGCACCACACAAGACAAACCAGACTATCACAAATCCAGACAATGGTAAATCAGTCCACTGAGCTGCTCTAAGTGCCCTGATTGCTTACGTAGTAGTTGTTATTTAAACACCTCATACACCAGTGTAGGAAGTTTCCTTCTAACAACTTCCAGATCATCTTAGCTCTCTTTCAATACTGGTATAGTATCATCTCCTCTGTAGTCTAACAGCACTAGGTTTAAGCTGGAGTGTCTAAAGCTAAACAATGACAAAACCAGACCAAACACATACCTCAGCAACTTCATACTGTGGAGATATTTCAGCTTATTCCTTTGACCTTTGTGTTGCTTTCTACTTTCCAATTCAACAGCCACCACATACTATGCTTTGGTACATTTTTAGTGGCCATTTAAAAATACTATCTGTGCCTTCTCAAGCTCAACATTTAACACACACATCTCCCTCACTCATCCCCCAAATGGCAGGAGTGTACCAGGTCAGTAAGGAGCAGCCTGGTTTCCTTGCACCAAAATCCACACTGTCTCTGGTAAGGCTTAGGCTTTCATACCCCCAAAACATGGGTGGTGCTGCCCCATCATCCCCAGCTGCTGCAGGTGTGCTGCTGCTGCACACAGCTTGCCTTAATTACTTGAAATGGCTGCACCATCTTAACAGAAAGGAAGAATATTCAAATTGTTTATGTATCTGTAAAGGAATTAACACGCTTCTTCTCTTCCAAAGATTTGTCTCCCATTCGGAAGCTTGTGAATAGGTTCTGATTTTAACAGATGCACCAGCACAGATGAGACAGTGAATAAAAACAAATCAGTAACTTGCAGTCTTTTTACCAGCCTGTGTTTGCCAAATCCTTTCGCAAGAAAGTGGCTTAAGCATACACAGCAGGGAAATCCCTTACCTGGCCTAATTAAAGCTGGGTCCAGTGTTTCTATTCTGTTTGTAGCCATGATAACTTTAACATCCCCCCGGGAGTCAAACCCATCAAGCTGATTCAGCAGCTCCAACATCGTGCGCTGGATCTCCCTCTCACCACCTGAATTTGAGTCATACCTTTAAAAGAAAAAGGCATAGTCAGAAGAAGCACTATGTAATCGCCACAAAGATATAAACAAAAGGGGCAGAGGGAGAAGGGTATTTTGTTTGTAAACAACTGTAAGAGATTTTAAAAAACATTTAATATTTATCCATATAAACAACACATGGGTTTTCAGAATCTTGTTGTGACATCTAGGTAAGTAAAAAGACACGGAATTATTCTTGTAGCTGGGGAATGTAACAGCCATCATGTGAAGGAAATGTGGTCTTTTTCAATGTTTGTTATATATTTGGAAAGATCTTTTCTCTCTCCACTTAACAAAATTAACATTAAAAAGGAAAAAACTAATTCTTAAAAACACATACATCCATACATAAGGCAGCAGCTGCCTAAACTGGCACTTTGGGCTAGTGGCCATGTAGTAACCATGTATATGCACCTTTTAATTTCTTTAAAAACACTGACTACTTTAAAGACTATTTACATTGAAGAGTTCCAGCAAACCTATAGAATTTTCAAAGTAATACAGTTTGGATATGGGCTTAACAACAATTTAGTGTAGCACAAGCAAGGCTCTCTGTGACACACACTGTGGAACTTCCTGTAAAATACTCTCAGAGCAGAAGTATTTAGTCACCTACCTTAGATGCAAACAACAAACGGGTATATTCTATATTAAATATTTTGCTTTACCGTTGGATCACTAAAGCCAATTACTGTATATGGATTTGTAGCTAGAGGATCCTGTAGAGACAGTGTCTCTTTCTGGTTTTGACACTGTCCTAGAGATGCTGTCAGGTAGCAAGAGAACAGAGATTGTCTCTGGTCATGTCTATTTAGTATGAAAAGGCTGTGATATATTGCGTTTCCACTGAAGTTATTTGATGTGTAAGTTGTTACAAATTCTTACATTAAAACAGTATTGAAAATGGTAGCAGAGCTAAGAAATTGAGTCTCAGTATAATTGCAAAAGAAGTTTCTAGTAAAGCTTTTTTTGTCCCTGGCAATCCCTGTGTGTGAAGTGGAGCTTAGATACTGTACCTCTTTGTACCAATGGCATCGATTTCATCAATGAAGACGATGGACGGGGCGTGCTCCTCAGCCACGCGGAACAGCTCACGCACGAGCTTTGGGCCATCACCCAGATACTTCTGTATGAGCTCTGAACCAACCACTCTCAGGAAGGTTGCTGACGTTTGGTTTGCCACTGCTTTGGCAAGTAAAGTTTTGCCTATTTTTAGTTGGAAAGAAATATTGTCATTAGTTTGCAGAGAAGGGAAACAAAGAGAGAAATTTAAAAAGTGCCTCAAAGAAACAGTTGTATGATATTTGAAACAAGCTTGGCAGTGCTTTAAATACTAACCAAGCGTAATTTATTTTACTTATGTTATCTCAGCACAGGTGTTACTGAACTGTAAATTACCTGTGCCAGGTGGGCCATACAGAATGACTCCTTTGGGAGGCTTTATACCCATCTCTTCGTAATATTCAGGGTGGGTGAGAGGAAGTTCCACAGACTCCTGCAGCACAAGAAAAACAAATGTGTGTTTTTATGAGTGGTCTCCAACAAAGATCTGTGGGGATCTTCAGAACAGCAATAATGAAAGCAGTGACGGAAAAAAGAACTTAACTAATTTCAAGACAGGCCTTGAACAGCATGGCTCTCTGCTGCCTCCAATTCTAAAGCAGACAATTACTCTGTCTGCACAGGTCTTCCTATCGTTTCTGCTTGACATGTGGTAGAGCAGCAGTGAATGTTCCCCTTCCTCCATCCTCAATGCATCATCCCAAATTTAGAACCCTGGAGTTCCTGAACCCCAAACATTTATGGATGATTTGGGGCTGGGGAACCCTTTATGAAAGGATGCCTTCTATAAAGAGTAACCAGATACTACAGGTCAATATTTTAAGAGCATTTGTGGTTTTAAGACACTTAGTCAGAACAAAAGCGTTGAGTTTTAGCAAGGTTCAGATAGAGTTCTGCTGGTCCCTACCAACAGAAAAGCTAAAAAAAAAGCCAACCAACCCACCCCACCCCAACCAAACAATGAACAAATGCAAAAACAAAATTAGCCAATCCCCCTGTCAGACTAAATCCTTAGATTACAGGACATCAGACATTCTAATGAAGACATGCACTCTAACAAGATACAGGACACAACTATGGGAACCGCAGCTGGTCCTGCTGTTTCCCCTTTGAACTCCTAGCACAACAGCTACATTGCTGGCTTAACTCTGTAAATGAATAACTCTAAATACCTTGATTTCTTGAATCTGGTTGTCAAGGCCACCAATGTCAGCATATGTTTCTTGAGGAGCTTTCTCTACTTTCATCACAGTCACTAAAGGGTCTGTGTCATCCATCAGGACTCCTATCACAGCATGAACCTAATTCAAAAATTAAGAGTTGACAAAAAAGGCAAGCAAAATTATTAATACAAGCTCAAGTTTAATCTCAATGCCCACCTATTTAGGTGTGTGAAATAATCAGCATTCTCTGTCCAGTGATCTTCAGAAAAAAAAGGCCACTTAAAAACAGTAGAAGAACTTGTAAGAAACTTCATTTTATAAAAACGACTCACCTTATGATTCAGCAAAACAGAGCAGCCTGGCTCTAGCAGGTCCTTGTCCACAAAAGACAGAATACTGACATAGTGTTCTGATCCCACTGATGTGGACACAATAGCGTGGTTGTCATCAATGATCTCCTCCAAGGTACCCACAGACATCGGTGTTCCTCTCAGATCATCCACCTTGGATCTTTCCTCCTGTTGGCAAGAAGAATCCAAGAAACAACTGAACAACACAGGCAAAAACATTCTGGTACAACACTGGCTCAACAACTCAGAACATAGCAGAACCAGTCTTTCCTATTGCTGTTTTGCTGCCCCAAAAGGCATAAAAGCAGAGATCAGTAACAAAATCCACTATTATTTTAGTCCTACCCTACGGACACTATTATATGGACGTGAATAACTAGAATATTGTCTGTTGATGGATATCTGGGAGCAGCATTTTGACAGAGCATTAAGAAACAAAAAACTCATCTGTAGTGATCTATGCTTGGTCTAAAACAATCTAGCCAATTAATGAGGAACTGTGATAAACCTGTATATATTATATATTAATATATATGTATCAACTTGTACACTAGTGGTACTTTATTTCCACTGTTTTGGTATGAAGTAGTTCACGTTAATTAAGAGCATTTACCGTAACATTAGAAGTAACATTTCACTCAAATCTCACCTCTTGCTTTTCTTCCAAAGGTTTCATCTGTTCTTGATTTCTGATAAATTCTTCCTCCATTAAGAGGTAATCTTTAATTCTCTCCAATTTCAACAACTTGAGTCTGCACTGTGTGTGAGGAGTCACTGTAACCAAAGCAGAATCACAATATTTAGTGCAAGTTTGACATGATACCAACTATTCATTAATTCATTACTAGAAATCCTGCTCTTTTATCCTGACAGTAACTTCTACCTTACTTGTCCCACTGTAATTCCAGGTGAAAAACCATATTCAAAGACAATGTTTCTCCTGTATTTTTCCTCACTACAGTTTTGCTCTCTCTTACTTAGGAATTCATGCGCTGCATCTTGCAAAACAAAATCTCATTCTGTACGGGTTTTTTAATGTTACAAATAAAATTACATTCGGCTTTGTGTTAGTGACCTCCATAGAGCCAGATCGTGAGAAGAGAAGAGCTCTGCAGCTCCCAAAGAGCAGACAGTTTGCAGCAATGCTGGGGAGGCAGAATGCTTACCCAGGGGGAGTTTGCTGGCAGCATCTGGTCCCTTGGTTTTCTTCTTCTTTTTTCCCACTCTGGTTGGAACTGGAGGTTCATATTTCTTCTTCTTATCCTTATTCATAAAAAGAATTCCATAAGAAGAGAAAGAAATCAGGATAATAACAATGACAGGTGCTAAGTGCACAGACTGAAAAAGAGCTCATGGTGAAGGACTTCATAACAAAACTTTCTCCTTATGATCTGTAGTGAGAAGCCCAAAAGAAATATGACTCATTTTTTAAAGAAGTTCAAAAATTTCTTCTCCTGCTTATTTTACATTCCTGTTTCTAACCTTCTGTCAGTTTTCAGGGAATATAGAACATGGAAGGCTCAAGCCTGAAGTAAATCACAAACAAAACTAATAGATGAGATAATGAGGAAAATATTGAATCTCCACCTTTCTGCTGCACTTCAATCAATAAATAGCACACATTCAATTTCCCAGCCCGGACACTGCTTGCCATGTTACTGTGTACTGCCAGTTGCAATGGAGACCAGAAAGGCCTCTGATGTCCCACAGCGTGAAGTACAGACCTACTGCAGATCACTGTGTATGTGACTTTCAAGCCAACAACAGTTCCTTAAGTGTCAGCTTGAAAGTAACTAGTCTTTCCTAACCCTGCCACATTTATAGTTTTATTTTTTAAAAAAACAAGTCACTGTCCAGGAATTACAGTTCTTCTTAAGCCCCTTTTTCTAGTTATGAACAGCATCTGTTTCCTCCAACGTGCACCCAGAAAAGACATTCATCAGAGCCAGCAAGAGCATAACTTTATGCAGTTCCAAATACAAGAATAATTTTGAAAAGTATATTTTAAAAAGCCTATTACAGCCAGGCTCTGTAGCAGCACACCTGTAGTTCATTCTGTAAGTATTTGTTTGGGTTTCATTTACCTTGTCATCCTTCTTGCTACCACCAGGACCGTGTCCGCCACTCTGACTTTGACCCTAGACAAAAGGGAAAAAAACAAAAGAAAACCCCCTAAATATATGTACAGTTCTATGAATCGAGAAGCCTAAAGGCAGTTCCACGCACAGAAATCCCATAACTGGATTTCTCCTGTCTAAACAAAGCGCTAACATATTCTAACTTATTCCCAAAAATAAAAAGAAGTGTCCCGCCCGGCCCGGCCCGGCCCCACCGCCCGCNNNNGTTCGGCGCCGCAGGCAGAGCCGCGCTGTGCACCCCCTCCACCGAGGCCGCACCCGATCCCGTCCCGGGCCGGGGGTGTCGGGGCCGCTCTCACCATCGCGCCGCGACCGCCCCGGAAACGCCCCGGACGGCTCCGCCACGGGACACAGCAGCGGCGGCCACGCCAATACGGGCAGCGGCGAGGGACAAACGAGCAGGCGCGACCGAGCGCGGGGCCCCGGCAGCCGCTCGGGTGTCGCGCCGGCAGTGGCCGGCAGGGGGCGCCGTGTCCCCACGGTGTGTGCGTGTGTGTGAGGGGCGCGGTGTGTGAGGGGCGCGGTATCCCCGCGGTGTGTGAGGCGCACGGTGTGTGACGGGCGCGGTGTGTGAGGGGCGCGGTATCCCGGCGGTGTGTGAGGGCCGCACGCAGCCGCGGAGCCCCGCGCTGGGTGTTGTGTCCCGGGTGGCCCCGCAGGTGACAGCAGCGGCGCTCCTTCCCTGCCCGCAGGCTGCTCAAACAGCGTCCGAATGACCCTTCCCCCTAGCGCGCTGGAGAGCAGGGCGGGTTCTGTCCCGCAGGCAGACACGCTGCCGTCGCATTTCAGCTATTGGTCACGTTGCTCCAGCTGTTGACTACTATTTCAGATTAATAACGCTTTTCACATTTCTTAACAGAAGCACGTTGTCATGTCCAAGTGGAGAAGACATCTTAAACAATCTGCAAGAGCAGCTTTTGCCTGCTTTGTGTGTCTTCTTAGGGAGTAGTCCTGCCCCTATCAGGTGTCTTGGGAGGTTCTTTAAAATACGCTGTCACGAAGAATTAATCAGTCACAATTTCGCCTCCCACATACTGCAAACTCTGCTTTCAATGTGTGGTCTGGTGCTGTGGAAGCAAGGTGTGTGGACACTGTAGCCTGAATATGGGAAGGAGCAAAACTTGAGCTCATGTTTTCCAACATCCACGGAAGGATTTCTACTGAGACCATGTCTGAACTAGTACACTGAGTATTGCTGACAACACGTGATTTCAGAATGCTACTGGTGCTGGTGGTTCTCCACCTTTCGCTGAGCTGCCATGTGTTTTGACTGTTCCATCAACAGGCATTCATTCTGTGTATAAAATGTCAGTAGTTCTTCCCAAACTTCGTTTTCCTGTTGCATTTTTCAATCTGTTTTCAAAAATAAATTAAAGTATCCAACCTTGTTTCAAAGTTATTTGCAGAGGGAGTAACTGTAAAAGCTTCTCTGTAATGAAAGAATGGAAATACAAATCAAAGAAAGAGGGCAAGGGTGTGTGTATGTCTAGGAATGAAATCTAAGCTTTGTGAGTTTTAATTGTGGAGAAGGAAGAGACATTGAGACCTTTCTGTTAAGATTTCTTGCTGTCAACTGACCTCTGTTAACTGAGTTCACGGAACTGAAGCAGAGGAAGAAGAGTGTCAGATCTTCATGCCCTATATTTAACTTTACAGGGTTTTTTTCCCTATAGTTGATGCTTCTTTCCATCTCTTGCATCAGTTAGTCAATATAAAAACATTATTTTTATGCGTGCTATAGGAATTGTTTTTCTTATGGGCAGCACTTTAAGAACATGGGTAAAGTTTTCAGGAAATCTCTCCAGAAAAACACAACTTTTATATCTATAGTGAGTTCTACCAGTCTGTGGTATTCCTGGGGAAATGCAGTAGAAATTTCAGTGTCTGCTTTTGACAGTCCCAAAGGTAAAACTCAGACTGAACTCAAGCATATGCCCAATCCCGAACCAAAGCCAGTTTTGGGTCAAGCCTGTTTGACACCATTTCCTTGCACGTCCTTGTTCGGGGCCACAGCAGCTGCTCTGTATGTGTCTGCCACAACCAAAGCTCCTGCCTCCTCCTGCAGGATCTTCAGATACTTCCTCTGCTTTGGGCTGAAAGAGCATCACTATCAGCAGACAGGTTACAGTCAAGATAAGGCTATAGTCTAAAAACAGTTACAGCCTGCTTTCCCCTTTTAACTAGCATGTAGATTATATAAACATCTATCACGGTTTTCAGTAAAGATCAGAGCATTTGTGAAAAGAGGCTTCAGCTTACAGCAGCCAGTAGTATGTGGGACTGTTCTGCTTTGCTTTGATGTTGATTTTTTTGTTTTACACTTTCTCTAGAATTCCTATCCGAGGAGGGAACTTTATTTATTAATTATTGATGTCACAGGCTGAGCTGTGTAGAAAGGTGTGAGGTTTTGATCATTTACTTTGGTTTGGTTCCATTTGTTCAAAAGGGTTACTGTTGTGCACTGTGGATTTGACTTTTAGACTGTTTTTATTCTTTTACGAATTAGCTGCCTTTTTGTTGCAGTATCAGTTGTTCTGTAACTTTTAAGGACATTGAAATGAAATTAAATATAACAGACATTCTTTGCTTTAATAACATTCACTTTTTGGAGTTTACTGTCTTACAGGATTGAATCTGTATTTCTTTTAACCTTACAGTATACAGATGCTAGAACATTCTTTCCCTCATGCAATTTTTCCTCCCTTTAACCTCCCTTTAGACTCAGGCATAGCCATATTTATTTCAAATTATACCTGTAATTGTTAGTTCTGGTTATGTTTGAGAATTCTTGTCACTTTCTTCTTAGGAAAGCCTGATTTTAGTGGCGTGTAACTTTGCAGTCATTTTAACTGTGAAGATTGTGGCTTAAACTGACCTAAATGGCAGGGGTGTAGGATGAATGTAAAAGCTGAACCTTGCATTTATGAGCTGACAAGGCAAATCTGTGACAGTATATCTGGTCTAGTATTCTTTGTAAATATTAGGAAATTCTATATGGGAGCAATAGTAAAAGGATGTTGTCATGATTGTCTCCCAGCTTATTCACTTGAAGACATACTATGGAACAGCTGTAACAGAAAACATGAACCACAGAAGGAAATGCTGTGTTTGGGGTGATCTGGTTAACGGCTTTCAGTTCCTGGGGTGAATAGTCCTGGCAAACTGGAAGTGAAATAGAAATGCGGTTCTGTAACCTGGCTGCTTGCCTTAACTTTGCACATCCAGAATTTTGGTTTGGTTGCAGAGTACAATTAATGTCAGGTTAGGAACTTTAAACAAAAAGTATGTTTAATGATCCAAGTGCATCTGATTTCTAGGGTTATGCATACTAGAAAAGAACCCAAAAGTGCAAGCAGGGGTAACAGGAAGGAACACACAGTCCTTGTTTGTTAAAGAGGAACATAGCCTCAGGGGCATCAAAAAGCTTCTCTTCATATCAAAAAATACCAAGAGTTGTTCAGGGAGGGTGGGGGTTTTTGTGCTTTGTTTTTTCTTAGTGTTTTCTATCCCTCTTCTTTATTCTGCAGTAAGCTTACTGCTGATCTTCTAGTCGTATCATAAAGCCCCCTGCTCTGTTCCCAGGCCTTTGAGGAGGAAGAGGGCAGCTGAGGGCTGGGGGAATATTGGGCTTGGGATTAGTACACAGCAAAGATGTTTATTTTCCCTTTGCACATACAGGAAATTATTAGGATGGCTTATGTTGTTAATGTTAATTTGTCTTTCTTAATATATGTCTAGCTGCCTAGAGCTTTTTATGTCTGCATAAAATGAAATAAACCTACAGATTGGAAGATTGGAATGTTGAAGTTTTTCCTCAAGCTTTCTTTGAATAAAGAAATTAATTGCAACCAATCAATGCCATAGTCTTACTTTCGGGGAAAAAAAACCAACTCCCAAACACTTCTCAAAAAAAAGAAGTCAAAATGTCCAACCAGATATCCCTAATTAGTTTTGGGAGGAAGTGACATGTTTGTTCATTTTCCAGATTAACAACTACTTTAAATAAAGTTGAGCAAATCGGGTTTTGGTTCTGTAGCCAACACAACAAAATTTAATACATCAAAGATTTATTGGAAGGGCAAATGATGCCAGGTTGGATGGAGTAGAAGAAACAATTTCTATGTGCAAAAGGCACAGTTCATTCTGACATATTGTTACAGTTGGAGGAAAGTATTGCACTAAAATGTGTGTATTTGAGAGAGGGAGATCAGGAAACAAGGAAAAATTATCAACTGCTGAATAGCAAGAATCATAAGGAAATATAAATATATTTTCTATAAGAAATATAAGTTTCTTTCTTAGCTTAATAATTATTAAGAAGAGAGCTGAGCAGTACAGCAAATGCTCACTTTCAGAGTTGTATTAATCACACTGTGCTTAACTACAGTGTAAACAGGATGCCATCATTTTTACTTCACCTTTCTGTTCCAGGGGCTGAAGTGTTCTGGCATGTTGTAAGATATCTGTGCCATCCTGTTTACCTGCTGGCCGTGGTAGGTGTTGATTAGTGTCACAACTGATATGTTTAAACGTATTTTTTCTGCAGTATCTATTCATTTGGATAGCTCACCTGAGTTTCCAGCTATTGACTCATCTGCATATCAGCTCCCACTGATATGTGTTGGTGGTGTGGTCTGAGTACCACTGAAAAGCAGACACCTTGGAGCAGGAATTATTTGGAACTAGACAAGCAGAATTCGAAGCACCTGAAGTGCATGGATGCTTTCAAAAATTTTGGTAATAAAATTCTTGGTAGTCTTTCCATGCTGTAGCAAAGTCTGACACCTTGAAGATTGTTTCATACATGTTTTCAGAATACTGCAGAACAAGTAATTTTATTAAAAGTTATGTTTGTAATATCCTATGTCCTTGTATGATCTCATTTGGATGTCTCAGAGCAATGCACAATTACCCTAAGTCGGGCCTCATAGTCTTGCAGGCATTCTGGTAGCTGAAGGAGACTGTCTCAATCTTAACATCCAACAGCTGAAGTGAAACTACTTCTCCCTTACTACGAGAAGTATCAGAGACACCTCATTCAGCTGGTGAAAAATATAATCCCATAAGTGATGGCAAAGTTTGGTCCAAAGGATTCCAAGGAGTGAGAGCAGAACAAGAGCAAAGCGGAATCCTAAACCCGATGGAAAGTGAGTGTAAGAAGAAAATACCTTTCTCCCTGTATAGAGGTTAGCAAGATACCAGGTAGCGTGACTTATTAGTTCTCATATTTTGGTAAGAGAAGATCCCGTGGAACTTCAGCAGTCAGCACAGAATGACGCTGCTATGGTGACTGCTTGTTGTGTGGCAGGAAAATGTAATAAATCGATTTTTTCGTAAAGTCTAGCATATTAGCTGGTCCAAACTCTGTAGAGTTTTTGGTACTTTATAAAAGCTGAAACAAAAGACTGTGGGATAAGAAACTTACTACTTTTGGGACAAAGAGAAAAAGATAAGTGATCAAATACAGAATTATCACCTAAATGGAATACAGAGCTCTTCACCTGGCTAATTAATGGTTGCTGATGTTGAAAAGATGCCATCACCCAGTTCTCCTCAGAATCAACCCAATGATATACTAACAGCTGAAGATGGTTTTAACAAACTCAATACTTCATCATTACTTACATCAACATTCACATAAACTAGTTGGGTTCACTTTGCAGGACTCAATCAAATGATGAAGAGATACTGCAATAATTTTTATGGAAAGAGAAAAACATGAAATAGGCTTTTCTGTGTATTTCAGAGAAAGTAGTATTTCTAAAGACACAAACACTTTCTAAGTATTATACTGACTACAACTTAAGCCATGAGCCTGAAATTCTTAGATAATAATAAATGATTGCCAAATCTTTGTGCTCCATTATTTTATTAACTGCTAATGATTTGTATGTTTTCCATCATGAAAGGGCAGAGGTGTTATAATTACTCATCTAATGCTGCGAGTGCTCCTGCTTTGCAAAACCCAGGAAAGTCATTATGCCTGCTCCAGGTCCTCTCCTCACAGTGCAGTGCGGAGGGAGGCTAGAGGGCAAAGCACATCAGCACAAATACATCAGCAAAGCCTTCATTAAAAACAGGAGTTTGGAGGAGAGTCTTGAAGTCAGAAAACATTTAGGGACAGTCCCAAAGCCCACTGAAGTGGATGGAAAGAAAGGCTGAATCTAACAATGAGGAACATAAGTGGACTGAATGCACTCAAGTATTAAAGGGAGTAGAAACTGGAAAGAAGGGAGAGAGCTATCACTAGTGTAGGAGAATGGGAAGTAATCGTCTGAGGCATCAGAAAAACAAGGTCCCTGGTAACCTAGGAGTCACTAGCTTCACCACCTTGCTACTGGAATGGAAGATATGTTGGCTTTAATTGCTTCTCCCTGAAGTACAGGTTCTGCATTAATCTGTCGGCTGTAATGTAATGTCTCCCCTGTCATTTCCTGCAGCTCTGTAATCTAATACTGCACAAGTGTCTCACCACGTTCAACATTCTCTGTTGAGTAATTGTGGTTTTGGTTTCATGATGTGTAGTCTGTTCAAACAGTCTGTAATTGCAGCACTATCTGGAGGTATGGTTGATACATCTACGTAATTATGTTTATTGTTAATAATGCAAATTGAATCTGTTGAGTTAGTCAAGTCAGTCATCCTCAAGAAGCAGTTTCTACAGGTGATTTCCTTAGCTACTGAGGACAATTTTTTTTAGTTCTCCTTTGCTCATTCACAGAAAATATACTGTTATTGAGAGATAACTTTGAAAATAAGAACAAAAGCCCCATCGTGGAAGTGTCAGCATGTACTGTAGAGGCTGTTCAGAAATCTTGTCTATCCAAAACATCTGGAGAAGGCCCTGAATTCATTCCAGTGAGTGTGGTACTGGCATGTGGAGTGAGAAATGAGAAATGCATGAACCCCTGTTTGCTTTGGGTATTGCTTCGTATGGGCTTTTCTAATAATTGGCAGGGTGATGAACTCAGGAGTATTTGGAGATGCCAGTCTTGTCTGGAAAAGCATAGGAGCTGTGCAGGTGCTGTATTTTATCTTCTACAAACACATTCGTTAAAAAAACTTTGTACCTCCCTGATACAGATTTCTTTATCCCCCAGTCTCACATAAAGTCAGCCTTGGCAAAGGTTTTCAGATATAGGTTTATAGTTGATGAAATTATCAGTATTCCCTGCTGTAAATACAGCTCTCTGTATCAGTTTCCTTCCTACTACTCAAATGTTACATCCATCAGGATAACATACTTAATATTGTGTTCAAGGCTGGGTTGGATGAGATCCTGAGCAACCTGATCTAGTGAATGGCACCCCTGCCCTCAGTGAGGGGGTTGGAACTAGATGATCTTTAAGATCACTTCTAACCCAAAACATTCTATGATTCAATGACTATAGTGTGAATTGTTTAGACTGTCTGCTTCCTAGTAGTATGTGGCACGTAATCTCCTTCTCCTGAAACCTGCTTTCTTGGGAATTTTTTTGTTAAAAGGAATTATTCATTTTATGGTCTTTTTATCTCAGGATGCTCCTTTTGTAAATGAAGAATTGGTCATACAGTATGAATAACACTTAAAAATGGGTCTCTCGAGCACATTTAATTGAGACTGAATACAGCACTGTTGCAGTAAAATAAATTCAGTTCTGCCTCCAACAGCTGGGAACACTGCACTTTACATTATACAGTCCCAGAGTTCTCCCCCCTTTTCTGCATTTAGGTGGCTGTTGGAAACCATTTGTTGGTCCGGCATTGTTATTCTGGGCAACTGTATTGCCTGAGGCTCTGCAAACTCCCCGAAAACAGCTCTGAGTTCAGCTATTTACATGACGACTGTGGAGCTTTTCTTAGGAAGTGCCCTCCGAACATGCAAATCTCTCCTCAAGTTGCTGGCTCGTGTGGTCCCTCAGCTCTGACTGACTCCAAACATCACTTTAGGTTCTTAAGCGATGCCGAAAGTGCACCAAGGAAGACTGTCAAAGATGGAGCATTCAAGAGGTAGTGTTATTCTGTTTACACAAAGCTCGTAAGTACCCTCAAGGCACTCCCCTTCCATCCTCCTGTCTCACTACTGGCCAGCTGAGTGGAGCTGGCTCTGGTCATGCAGCAGCTCTGCAGAGGGACGAGTCCTGATGGCAGCTGTGGGACAGGGTTACAGAAAATGTTACAGAAATCAGTCAAGGGGAACCTACCAAATTTGCTATTGGTTCCTTAGCAGCACTGTAACCTTTTTCTAGTTCATTCTTCAGTTTTCTGCTTAAGCTTTGAAGTTTCAGAGTATTTGAAAGGACTTCAGGGTGTTTTCCTAATCAATCCAGTCTTTTGGCTATTCAGACAGGAGCATAGTTACTTCTTGGTAAACTGGAAGCCCTTCCAAGTTGGTGTTATTGCAATTCAGTGGGAACTCTCACTGTTTCCCTGGAAGGTAGCCAAGAGGCCTCTCCCATTATTTTGACTTCCACTGCTAGTCCACCTCCCCTCTGCTCTGAACTTGGGACTTTGTAAGGACATGAAATAGTTTCCTTCTTTACAATATAAGTGACAAATGACATTCATTTTTTCTCTTTTTATATCTTCTTGACAATGAGACACTATTCGTCTTTTTTGCTTAACATAAGCACTATTCCTCTGGAGAAACAAGCGGGCTTTGAAACTGAGTATCTCAACAAAGGTCAAATCCCCATACCAGGGCTTGGGCAAATGCAAACCATATTATTTATAAAGTGATTTTACAAGGAAAGTAGGGCACTCCTCTGAAACCTGTACAGCAATGGTGTGTTCCCAGAAAGCTGATAAGTCTCAGGAATCAGCTGTGATCAGCGAGAGTGACAACTCCATTTTTCCCCCTGGTTTATTCCTTAAAGATACCACACATCTCATGTTGAAGATAGTATATAGCATGTCTTAAACACAGCCCAACACGGGAAATCTTGTTTTGGAGGTTCTGACTTTTTCTAGGCATTTCCCACAGCCAAGTCAAGGTCATGATTTCCAAGAGGTGACAAGAAGAAATTCACAATCATGTAATTCCAGAGGATTTTGGTGGGTTTCTGTTGTCCAACTTGACATTTAGCCATTTGATAATATAGATTTACGGCCTTTGTAGTAACTACAAACTGCTCTGTACTAGTATGAACCACACTGAGGCAGATGAGAAGCAGGCATGGTACTGTAAGTAATTATGATATGTAGGTAGAAGTCTTAATATTAAATATCTGCACTTCAGCCAGAAAAATCTGTAGCATGTACAGTCATGGTATTTTCTCTTATGCTAGATTCCAAGCTATGAATATGCTGTCTATAAGATATAAGGAAATTTTAAAAGAATCTGACTCATTGCCTTGTAAGAAGACTGTCTCAGTTCTTATTACCTAACTTCAGCCTGTGACTCCCCAAGATATTTGAAGCAGCTGAGCTGTCTTTCTCCTCATGACTGGATTATTGGCTATATTCCAACAGGATAAATGTAATAAAAATAAATGGTACGCAAATGATGCATTTGTACAGTGAAGGGGAACAATGTAAATCATGGCTTATGTGGACTTCAGTGAAAGTTTTCAAATTGTTCAATATCATAAGAAAGACAAACTAGAAGCAAGAATATCTAGAGCAGGTGGATTTACCAGCCCAACCAGATGCATTTTTCAGAGATCCTACTGCCTGTTAAAAAGTGATTGGCTGTGTAATTACGGATATGATTACGAATATTAGATCAACAGCCTGACAATAATCATGGCAGCCAAATTTTAGTCTCTGGCAGAAATGAGATTAACAATTGTGAGGTTCTTTCATGGAGACTAACCAGATTTCCTGTGCAACATAAGCATTCTTTATTAAGGTTGTCCAATGCAAAGGCCACAAGACATCCTGAAATAGCAGTTTGTTTCATTTGTCTTCCTCTGAACAGGTCAATGCCTGATGTTCCCATCAGTTTGTTCTCTGACCACTGACTGTGTGTGGAATGGATGCCTGGTTTGATGAGCAACCCCAACATTGCAGGGAAGGGAGCAGAGCTGGATTGCTGCTAGGTGAGGTCTCTCAGAAGAGTCTGAAGCAGAGCCGGTTCTGGACAAGAACTGGGAGGCTGCTGCATGGGCTGTTCACAGGCTGTTCAGGGCAGCAGCCAGGTGTGAATTGCAGTGACAGAAGTTATCAGTTTCCACACCAAGCAGGCAAAAGTTTTGGCTGAAGGCAGTGCAGCCCCCAGGGAGGCAGCCAGAACCATTCACTTGAGTCTGCATGTTCATAGCACTGAGTACCTTCTGTTCCTAACAGTTTGCAGAGTCCACTCTACCCCTCAAGGAGGCTTAATCCATTGTAAGAGGCTTTTGTCAGAGTTTTCTGCTGCCTCCTCCTGTTTATTTTTCTGTGGGAAACGCAGACAATCCAACCCCTAACAACTGCTCGCTGCAGGACTTGAGTATAACGTTGACAGCATTTCCAACCCCAAATCCCAAAGCCATGCTGTAAACACTGAAATGAGGATTGCAATATTCTCCATGATTTTTAGAAACACATTGTAATGGTTATTCTGCCCAGAGCTTTATGAACTTACAGAGTGCACCAGGACCTTGTGTTCCAGCTTTTCTTTGCAACCACAACAGAGTACTTTTTTTTATAAAAGAAAGCTGACATTCTTCTGGATGACAGTGACACAGAGGCTGAGAGTTCCAAGAAAAGTGTTCTATATGCTCAATACACCAATAAAATCCTGGTGCTGACAAATCCCATGATTATTTATGATCACTCCAGGAGCACAGACCTTGCAAGGCAGTGATGAAACAGTAAGAACTTGTTGGTTAGATAAAGGGCAACAATAGGTGAAGCAATGAAAGGAGAGGCAGGGAAGCAGAGTTTTATAGGGCTGTGCTGCCTGGCTGCTGGCTGAAGTACAAAGGGATTTCAGCTGATTCCTGTCACCTATAGCCAGAGAAGGTATTTCTGTATGAGGAATATAAGAGTCTTTCTTAGAGGAGATGTGTAACAGTGAACAGAAAAAAATGGGAACATCATTTAATTTTCATCACTAGCTTGAGATACGAGCACTGGAAAGTCATTGTTTACATGCACCCCAAATAAAAAGGAGTGTTAGGCAGGCAGAGGTCTGACATGTATCCAGTTAATACAAAACCAGCAGGAATGTGATGTGTCTGTGCCCTCAAACTCCTTGAGGAGGCAAACATTGCTGCAGAAACCCTTAACCATTTACTTGCTTCAATGTCCTGAGTTTGTAGACAATTTGATTGCTCCCATGGTAAAAGAGATGCAGTTTTGGTTCTGGGGTGAGATATCCTGACAACACTTCATGTCCTGTAGAGCCAGCCTAGCCAGGCTTCCCAGTGACTCAGGGCTACTGGAGAGCTCCTGTGTTCACTGCTGGTAGCTGAAAGACAGAATCACACAGAACGGACCAGGAGGTCTTCTTTTTTCCTTCTTCTTTCCATTCTCCATGCATTACAGCTCAACACACTCATTGACAATGCTGTAACTGAAGATTTCTATCCATGCAAAAGACAGACTGGATTTTATCCCTAATTGTGTGACCTGAGGATATAATTCCAAACAGGCAGAAGTTTTTATGATCCTGTCTCTCTTAATCCTTTCCTGTCAGCTCAAGTGGTGACTGGGCATCCCAGTTGCAAAATATCATGAGGTAGGAGCATTAGCCCCAGATGAACTGGGGACAGACAGCCCACTTCCCAAAACAGCAGCAGAGGAACAACCAGGTACTGAAAGCATCCAGGCTCAGCAGCCACCTGGAAACTTGTAGTGACCAGCCTAGAGGGAAAATCACAGACTATCACCCTTGTTCTCCCAGCTCTCTAGAACAGACAAGTAATAAGGAGGAATGGAAACACACACAGTAGCACCCACAGTGTGTCAGGTAGCTCCCTGCACATGCTGTTCAGTGATACACATATATATAGTTGAGCCACTTGACATACGGATGTAATTTTGAATCGGTGCACTGCTGAGTAAACGAAGAGATGAGAATTTCCTCTCATGTGGCTTGTAGTGATTGATTATTGTACCAACTCACTGTGAGAATATGGAAAACATAATACCTGTTGAAAACAAATATGCGAGCTGTTTGTTGCCTCTTTGGCCACCTCCATGTTATCTCTGGTGCAGCAGAGAAGTTCTCAAGTCTTTTGTCTACACAGCTAATTGAAAATTAATCACCACTCTCCAAGCATGAATGCAACATTCAGGACCACAACTGGGTTTGGTCATTAGGCTAATTCAACTCTGTGAAAGGAAGTTTGCATCAGGACTGGCTGTAAGAGTCTGCCTGCAGTATAGGCAGTCGCCAGAGCTAAGAGCTCCGATGAAAGTCCAGAAGCAGCAATAATACAAATACTGGAAGTTTTCTCACTAAAAATTGGAGATCTATTAGAGGCCTGTTAATTCTTTCAGTTAAGCTTAAGTGCATAGGACTAGAAGCATTTCATGCTGCTTGAGGATTATGTCATTGAACAGCTATTGGTACACGTAGCCTTAATAGAAAAATCCTCCTGAAAAAACATTTCAGTTCATTGTCTGAACTCTGTCTTTAGCTCAGTTATTAATTTCCTATCTAATTACCAAGTCATATTTCCTCTTTCTACAAATCTCTTGCTATTTTATGCCTTAGAAAGAGCTAGTCTAAATTTTCACGTTTACTGCTATATATCTAATAAGTAAATTGCTTCAGGAATTCCCTTGGGGCAGTTTGTTAAACAAAGCTCATTAATTTACTTGCCTGGATTGCCTACACACTTCTCTGCAGCTGGGAGTGTAGGTGCATGCAAACACTGGTGACCCCCTTTTACAACCTAATCCTTTCCCTTGCTCGCACTGGTGAGTGAAAGATGCACTCCCTCAACTTGCCAGAGTCTGCTCAGAGCAGGGCCATGCTCCTGTCACCTGGGCTGGCAGCTACAGCACCCATCTGTCCTGAGTCAGGCATGGCCAGGGCTCAACTGCCTCTGTCCCCAAGATTTTTAGTTCTAGAGTCAAGCAAAACTTTCCCTTGTGTACTGGAATAGAAGGCCCAACAAGCACATAACATATTTCAACAAATTCAGAAAGCTGGAAGGGGCTGTTTGGGTCATGAAACCCAGTCCCTATGATACCAGGCAGCCACGCAATAGAATTCTCCAAAGCATCCCCGCTGTGCTGTATCTCTAGGCTGGAAATATTTCCCCATTTCCTGTGATAAATATAACCTCTTTTGTACCCACTACCAAAAGTCCACAAGACCATAACACGGCACAGCAAAAAGGCACAGGAGAGATATGGAGTCACCACAGTCCCTGCAGCAGTGGGTCTTTAATGGGAGAACATGCTAACCAGATCTAGAAACTGATGGCAGCTCATCTCCCCTTCAGTCTCGGTTTTCCTCTACAGATTCTTCCTTTTGTCACTTGGCACCAGGGAATTCCAATGAGCTTTTTCTGGCTGTAAATTGGATAGTTTTGTTACTGTGTTGCCATCTTTGTGCCCAGGGAATACACTTTTTCCCATAGCTGGGGTCAGGGCAGTCACTGATCTCCCTGCAGCAGGTGGTTGTCTTCCCATTAGCATGGAAAGAACAACTGTGGTAATACAAGTGCTTTTATGTTTTGTTGACCCCTAAATTTGCAGCAGCTGCTGCTACTGTCCTTGAGGTACTTGGAGCTACAGATGCAAGCAGAAGGAATAACTCATTCCCACAGCAGCAACCTCCAAGCCTTCAGTGTGGAGTGAGGCATGAAGAAAGGAGCAAGGCACAGCAGAGCAGCTCCCAGGATTTTGAAGTATGAGATGTCAGTGCATCTGCCTGTCCATGGGAGGTGTGAGTGGTTAAGTGTTAAGTGCAGTGAACGACCTTACATCTATTTCATACCTCTGGAAATCACTCTGAGAAGTTAGCACAAGTAAATCCTCGCAGGTTTATGTGCCATCACTGCTCAGAATGCCAACTGGGGAAAGCACTGGGATTTGAAACAACTAGCAAGGACTGAACTGCCTCACAAAACTGTGACAACCATGCTGTGAACATCCTGCAGCCCAGGTCCCCAGCTGCTCTGCAACATCTGTTAATTCTCACAACACACCAATTTATTGCTTTGTTTTTACAGGAAAAAACAACTTGAAGAATACGTGATTGATCCTACAAAGGCAGTTCTGATGTGTATAATTTTACCAAGTTTGTAGATATCCTTCTTAAATCCTGAAGGAAATTTTATATACTGGTGCAAAGCTGTGAGGTGTGGACAACACCAAAACTAATATCAGCAGGACACAACCACTATCCCAGAGTGCAGTGATATTGTCATTGGTACCTTATGGTGCCATTCAATGGCACAGTGTGGAGAATGGAGGCTTTTAGAGAGAGGATTTCCCTGTTTTTCCAAGGCAAAAACACTCACATAAATAACTAAAAAGGGCATTCATGTCAATCTGATGCCATTATGTTTAATGGAGCTAAATGTGTGAATTCTGCAGCAATAAAATACCCTTAGAGCAGAACGAGGAGAGAGACACACATTTTACATTGTAGCAGCCCCATGGGAAGGAGAATAAAGGCTATAGATGCTGTGAGCCTAATCACACAGCTGTGGTTATTTTGTGAATTGCAAAACATGGGATTGATATTTACATAAACTCCCTGGGAGAGCACTGTAAAGGCGGAGTGACTGCCTTCCTGGCTAGCATGGCCCAACAGGCACACATGTCTCTGGTTCCCTAGTCTCTGCTTTGAGATTTCTCTTTGCTTCCAATCCCATGCCACTACAGAATTTTTATCATCATGACCAAGGCTTGGTAAAATTAACCTTTGTCTCTACCAGCTGCAACAGTAGCAGAGCTCCCAGCTTCTCTTCTAAAATTTCAGAATTTTTAAAATGGATCAGTTAATAAATTGTTGCTTGTACTCTCTGGCCACACAGCATCTCACAGTGGAGTAATGATTAACCTGCTGAATGATATCCAGCCAACATCGACTCTCTGGTCCCAATTTTTCTCTCAGCCTTTCTTCATGGGGCCAGACTTGATAGCATGAGTAACAGTTGGATCCACAAAGGATTCACGTGTCCAAGCTACCAAAAGACCACAGCAGAAAGTCTGGTATGCTAAACACAGTTGCTTCCCAGTTGCCTGACGGACACTTCATCATTACATCCTCAGAGAGGGTCTCCATAAGGACCTGCATTTTGGCTGAGCAGCTGGCTTACACTGTGGGGCATTCTGCTGCTGCTCCAGCTCTTTTCCTGCAGGTGTTCCTGAAGCATACCTGATTGGGCTGGGGATAGAGTGGGCTGGGAGGAGTGGGACCTCTCAGCCACCCTTCCTCCCCATGTGGCAGTATCTCAGCACTTTGAATGCAAACTATTAACACTGGTTTGCCTTGGATGCCAGACATCTCTTTTTCTGCCTACCCCCAAAAGCTTAAAAAATCTGTACTCCTAGAAGAGATGGGAAGAACAGCCTCCATAGAAGTTACACAAAATTCTAGTGTTTATGGTGTACAGATATGGATATGCTGCAACCTCCCTAGATCAAAGTTCCTTTCACACCCCAGTTAACAACGGTGGCCTTGTTTTAAAACCATGTACCCGGGCACATCAGTAGTGATGTTGGTACAGGGCAGAAAACATCCCAAACTAAATGTGAAATAGATATTAACTCCCAGACACTTTCCAGAGTTGGATATCTGGAATGAAACTACATGACTAGACAATTTTTGGAGGAAATAACGTATCTGCCATCTGGCTTTGTATCATGGCCCATTGCATTCAGTCCTTCCTCAGTGCATGTTTTCATTGTACCATTCATGCAAATTTTGGAACAATAGATGACAATGTAACTGCTAGTCAATTTTTTTTCCTCTCTTTTGCTGTAATTATAGGTCTCTGTTCAGTTCCTTATTACTTAAGGAATCTTTGGTTTTACATGACTGTTAAATTAATCCAATCAATTCCTGAATTAAAAATTATGTCTTCAATTTCTCCATTTCTCTCCAGTGTGGGAAACTGCTCAATTACTTTGACAGTACAGAATTCTCTGAAAGTCTGATTATAGATCAGGGTCTCATCACTGTGTTGCGTCTATCACTTGAGGCTCAATCACTTCAATAACCAACAGGAAAATGAAGAATTTTGAATTTAAACGTAATTTTGATCCCAGTTCAACTGAGCATTGAGGCCTACGCTTATGGGCTGGAAGGTCACCAGGAGTCAGGATGTGTTTCAGCAAATGACTGATGCAGTGCTGTGTTGGGAAAGGACATGAAGGATCTCAGCTGCATGAAAACGGCTTATCTGCCCCTTACAGCACACACCATCCCGTCTCACTCCTCTGCTCTGGCTGCAATTACTTCTGTAGAAGAACTTTTTTTCATTCTGAAATACATTATCACAGAGGTGTTACCACCACTGACATGGGCTCAGCCTCAGCCAGCAGCAAGTCTGTCTTGGAGCCAGCTGGCTCTGTCAGACATGGGGGAACCTTCTGGCACGTTCTCAGAGAAGCCACCCCTAGGACCTCCCTGCTACCTAAAGCTTGCCAGCAAACCTGATACACACGGCAACCACCAGTGTGCATCCCAGGGTGCAGGAGATCTGCTGGGGATGGGCAAAGCCTGTGAAAACTGATCTCTGCCAAAAGGCACCAAATCCCGTTCAAAACCTACATCTGACTGTGGTAACCTGCAAAGGCTCAAAGGATGCCACCCAAATTAACTCATTGTTTTATTAACAATTATAATCCTTGTAACTTGTTCAGTATCTTGCTTTTAGTAGACTAAAATGCTATAATCAAATTATACCCCCCAAATTCCTTTTCTACAGTAAGGACAAGTGACTGCAAAGTGAGACAATGTGAGTTTACAATGTGGAAGTGCTGAAGCACTGTTGGTTCTTCAACAGCAGAGGTTGAACAGCCTTGAAGGCTGGGCAACTGGGCTGGAAAGCCACGTCTGAATGTTAATGCCCCAGCATCTTCCCTGGTAACCTGCCTGCTCTGCACTGGATGGGCTGTGAAGGAATACCTGTGATGCTCATGTTGTGGAAGAAAACCTGGGAACGGTCACAACCCTGCAACTCTTCCCTTTGAATCAAAGAGGACAGACATGAAGTTTTCTTCTGAGAGGATGAGAAAATTTTTTGTTTGCTTTGTTTGTGGATTTGGGTTTTTTCTGTCATTAATACAAAGTTCTATCTTTTTTTTTTTCCTTGGGGAAACCCTCACACAACCTTGACAGGAGGTGCTGTATTAGTCCAGCATTGTACTGATCAACTTGTATTTGATCACTCCAGTTCTTCAGATCACGGGTAAATGTTCTATCAAGAAAGGAAACAGTACCTTTTTCCCTTTGCTTATTTATTAATGGTATGATTTACCGTGGGTATAAAAGCAGAACACTAACTGGCATGAAGACCTATTTAAACATTTAATCTGTATAAAGACTGAGGTCAGTCAGTGATTTCATCCCTTAGGATCTCAGCTTGACTTTCCTTGTGAAATTCTGTCACCTCCAAGGATCACAGTGTGCTTTCTCTGGGAGCTTGTTGCTCCCACAGGGTGCACTTGTGCCTTAAAGATCACAGGAAAATGCAGAAAATATGCAATTAACATGCTGTATCCTGAGCCAGATCCTGCAAGGACACCATATGCTCCCACAGCTTGCTGAGATTCTCATTTTGTAAAACTTTCAACAAAATCATATAACAGCTGCAAATTTAGGGGAAAAAAATCTTGTCATTTGGACTCCACTGTAAGCCTTTTACAGGTCTTGACTTCATTGGTCTGACTTAACTCCCCTGGCTGGATGAATCAAAGCATCCACATCATAAAGAGAGGAGCCCTGGCACGGTGCCACTGCCAATGCAGTCAGATGTATTTGTGATTAACTGATTGGGAACAAAGTGCTCTGACTTCTGTTTGGTTACAGTCAACAGGTCAGTGAGGTGGAGGTCCTGCAGATCAAAACAGCCCCTTCTGGAGGGCTTTTGGTTTTGTCCTGGGACTTCCCAAACTGACAACATTGATGTAACAGCTGCGCTATGAGAAGAGTTTGTGCCTCCCGTGCTTCAACAACTAAGCACATTGATTGCTGAGCGAAATGGACTCTACTATTGAGTCAAGCAGTCTCTATTACAGGGTTTCTTCCAGAAGAGGTAGCATTTCCTACACTCTTCAAGTCTTTATTTATTAGTCTTAAGAGCCTCAAAGTCTTCAAATTGTCAGGCAGAAGCACAAGAACACACTGGAATGGAGTAGAAGTTAATATACTCACTCAAAAATTATACTAATTTGGGAAGACAATTTGTAATTGCTTTCAGGTCCATAAACACAGATCAAAAGCCCCTCAAGTACAACTGCAATGCATAAATGCTGTTTATCACTGGTGCTTTTCTTGTATACATCTCAATGCATCCTACAAAAGGGAGCTACTGCAAACTCTTATAGAGGTGGGGAAAGTGAATTACAGAAAATTTAAGTTACCTTTCCAAATCCCTGCTCGGAACCAGCATTATCCAAGCAAAGTCCAGGCTCCAAAAATTCATATCCATAATGCATGAAGTGCTAATCTCACATAGAAAAGCAGTAAAATTGTACTCCAAGCCACAGATCTCCCAGCTCAATTTATAGCCCACTCTACCAATTTGCCAAGCCTCAGGTGCATTGCTGTGTTGGTGTGGGCAGGTGTGCTGGAAGATGTGGGTTTGCGCCTTTCCACTGCTCCCTTCTTCACCATGGCTCTGGTTCCCACAGGATCTTCTGGTGAGGTCCTGCTGAGGTTCCTACTGCTCTGAGTGAATAGATTCTTTTCCCCAGTGCTTGAAGTGTGGATAAGAGCCCTCTCTTCTTCTGGCAGCAAGCTGTTGTTCCAGTCTGAGTGATCTTGTCAAGCTGTGTCCTGAGACAGTTTGTGCTTTGACTGACTCTGGTTTGAGGGCCTCTAGAGCTGGATCTATTGTCTCATAATGCAGAATCAAGCATGAAGCAAATTACTAATCTGGTAACAATCCTCTCAAATAGCTGAAGTTCCTTCAAAATATTTGCACTGACAGATTTACCAAGCTCACATTTTAGTCTCCACAAGGTCATGAAGCTGGTGTAAACTCCTTATTCTGTACTCTGGCTAATTTAATAAACATGCAGTTGCATATATGTGTTGGTCACTCTGGGGTTAAAGTTTTACTGTGTGGTCTATGGATCTGCTGTTAACAATTACTGATCATGACAGTGGGTCTGCTCACAAGAACACTTCCTTCAGTCTTTTCCAGCTGCTCAGTAAAGAAGGATATTCATCAGCTAACCTGTTAAACTAGGGGAGTTTCTCTTCTGTGGTTATCTGAACTCAGTCACTAAAAATGTTGACACAGAACTCAACTTGCAAAAGAGAAACATGAAAAAGCCACATAGTCAAAACATATACACTGATTTATTCATTGTACAGAGGTTAGATAAACATTCATCTACATTTATACCTATAACACCACAAGCCCCACTGGAAGTCTATTCACCCCTCACAGCAAGCTGTAGGTTCTTTAAAAACAGTGTACTTTAAGGGAGATGTAAAGCCCATTGTAAGTCAGCAAAGCTGTAATTAATTATATATTATAATTATGATTATATTGTCTGGTGATTAATTGGCAGTTGAATTATGATATTATTCTTGTTTTTCAAACAAACCATGGCAGCTTTAAATTGCTGAAGGGAAATATTAGCTGTGATCTAAAGATATTGAAATGCTGATATATATTCAGGCATTTGGTGTTATCATTTCTGTCTTTGTTTGAATTAGTTTACTGCACCTGGCTCACTCTTGCAAAGATGGCTGGAATTTTTGCCTGTGAATGTTGCTCTGATGCTGGAGAGTCAAGAATCCCTCAGTTACAGGAAACCACCGCAAAAAGCAACAGCAACTGGAAAGTGAGTACAGTTATTTTCCTCTCCTGCACAGGTAACCAACCAACCAATCGCTCTCTGCAGGAGCTGGAGTGTGTGCTTGGGCCCAGACAGCCATCCACTGCATGTCTCTGCTTCCCCCTTTGGAGCGTGTGGAAGATGGGGGCACACAGAGAGTTAATGGGATAAAGATGTTTTGGCTACACAAGGAAGATGTTAGTTCCAAGGATATTGGCTTGATTAGAGAGGTCTTGTTGGGCAACACCTATTTTTGCAATAGAAGATTAACTGTCAGTCACAATAAAATCTGTATTCACTCACAAATATGCCCAAATAGAAACCTTAAGAAAAGGATTCTAAGGCTTATAAAATGAGACCTGGTGATAGTGTAATCATTAGGGGGAAAAAAAAAATGGAACATTTCTGCTTAAAGATCATCCAGTATTATTGGTATTGCAGGAAATAATTGCCCAGACAGGCCCAGTGGTTTGGATCAATGCAACAGTCATTATATCCCTGGGGACACGCCGTAATTATCTTATGTTTAAACAGTGGGTGGAATCTCAATCCCCAACATCCTGATCAAAGCTACCTGCATACAATAAGGTCTCTAAAAGTCTCCCTTCCCCCACCATACGTGCTGCCAGCAAGCCTTGTTGTCCCATTTCTCACAAGCCAAAGTACACCTGGTTCTCTTTGCATCATGTAACAGGACAAAGCTGCTGCACTGTGGCCTCTCAAGGGAGCCCAGGTGAGGAGCTGGTTGCACGGGTTGGATGGCGTAGCCCTGGTGAAGGATGCGAGAGCAGCAGCTCCTGCTGCCTCCCTCTCTGCACTTCACTCGACCACCTCTGCCCCATCTCACAGGCCAGCTCCATTCCCCATCTCACACAACACACGAGTTCCTGTACTTTTTTTGGACCATCAGACTCGTTTTTGTTCTAATGGTATGTTTTAGGAGAGGTCTTCCACAGCCAAAAGGGACTGTGGCACTTGCTCCTGATGCAGAGCCTTTGACACATCGAGACTTCTCCAAGGAACTGGTAGTGCTGGAAGAGTGACAGATTTTTCCCTCCTTGCACTGTGCCTTTCGTTGCAGGTCACCCTGCTTGTGTCTCAACACAAAGAGCACAGCAGAAGAGGCCATAATGCTGCTGCTGCCAGCACCCTTTCACCTCTTGGGGCAGAAGGAAAGAGAGTAAGAGGCAAAGCAAATACAGCTTTTGCTGTGCCCCACTGAGAAAGCTGTCAGCAGTGTGGGGCATTTTGGTGTATTCATCTGAGGACAAGACTTCCCCTTTTTGCAATTGCCATGGAACAAGTTGCCTTTACTAAACAAGGGATCATGGAGGCTTTTGTCAGAAGGGGAAGACTTGCTTCTTGCCAAGCACACACAGTTTTTACCTGCATCACCTAATTAGCTTCCGGCAATCCAGTCTGCATTGCTTCAGAACCTGATATATCCCATATCCGAGAAAGTCATTCCTGTTTCTATGTCATGCTTCAATTGCACCAGTTTGCAGGAAGTATTTGGATGTTAAATTTGATTTAAGCCATTATGTTTCATTTTTATTGAGAATCTTTGACTCACCATTTATTTAAATGCTTCAGTTGCTTGTATGGCAGGTTGCCCATTGCCAAGGCATCTGAGTACCTCATCACCAGTTTAGAAATCAGCAGACTGACAAGCCCCAAATCCTGAGAGGCTGGGCCAGATTTTACAGAGGATGGTTCATCTTTCAGTTGATAACTTCAGCCGCTGATATTGGGAGATTTAGTCCTCTGCATTGATAGCACAAGTGTCTCAGCCAGTCTCAGTCATTTTAGGTGATACATAGAGATAATATTTAACTGGCTGATCCCTGACGTGAAAGGGCCTGCCCCTGTTTTTTGGTAATGTCAGGAAGGCTGTGTACTCTCTCTAGTGCCACTGATAGCCCTTGACATCAGTGAGAATGGAGCAGAGGCTGTGTGTCATTTTCTTCATCCATGGTGTCAAGACTAAGTGTGAGGGTTCTTGTGGTAAAGCATTACATCTGGGAATTGCCCAGAGGAGCGTGCATGGTGCATTCCTTGCAGCCTCAGAGGTCCTAAGTTAGCAAGTACCTTATAGGTGATCCTGGGTTGTTTTCTAATTATCCTGATGGCAGACTCTCTAAACAGTCCTGTTGAGAGGCAGAATCATTTCACTGGGCTGAGAGAACAGCAGACATTTATGACACATTATGTGTGAGCAATGAAGTTGTTTTAGTAGTTACAAACATTGTCAGATACAATGAATAACTGAGATTTTCCAAAATTAGGGTATTTTTTGAAGTTGTCCTTAGAAAGCCTCAGAACCATTAAAAAGAACTGCAAAACCAAACTAGGGACTTCAGTGAAGCCACAAAGCTTAGTTGTTAGTTTTAGACAACTGTATAAAAACTGTAGATTTTCAAAATGACTGTCCTGTTAGTACCCAGGCCTTTAGGACATATTAAACAGATGCAGTAAACACACAGCCCTTGGGCATGTGGATGACAACCGGGGGCTGCATGGCACACAGCATCTTCAGTACTGTCTGACCCACGCTGCTTGCAGAACCTTCACCCAGCAAGCTGAGAGTAATGCAGTGCCAGACCTCCACAAGGTTGGGAAAAGGTGGTGCCATCCTTTTTGGGCAATGCTTACGGCAGTCTCCATGAAGTTTTTCTTCGTCCTAGGAGACTGTACTTAACGCAAGCTGTAAAGCACACAGGAACATCAGCACCTAAACTGCTGGACCCTCTGGAGGCATTTCCTGGTGTTTCTGGTGATTCCTGTTCTCCTCACCAGCTGCTGTGATGGCTATGCCGAAGTCTCAGCCCTACATGGGGCCATGATGTCAGCTTGAGGCTGCTCCTGCACAGCTTCCCAACCCCACCAAATCACAGAGAGGTTGGAAAAGACCTCTGATATCATCAAGTACCACCTATAACTGAGCACCACCACCCAGACCACCATCAACCAGACCATGGCACTGAGTGCCACGCCCAGTCTTTCCTTAAACACTCCAGTGACAGTGACTCCACCAGCTCCCTGGGCAGCCCGTTCCAATGTTCAATCACCCTTTCTGTGAAGAAATTCCTCCTAATGTACAACCTAAACCACCCCTGAGAATCCAGACAAGAGGTTGTCCTCTGTTCACATGGCAACATACTCCATTTCATCAAAAGGCAGTGTCACAGACGACAAAAAATGAATAGCGTGCCTGAATTGCAGGGTATGGGTCTTATGAGTCACATAAATTTTAGAGCCCAAATGACTACTGATGTACAAAACTGCTGAACTGTATAAATACCTTCATCAATGTTTTACATTATTTGGCCCTTAATTGCCTGCTTAGTGCCAAAACAGTTGTTTGTGACGAACTCTGGCTTCTTCCTTGCACCTTTTTTCATAATTGTATTTAAAATACATCGGAAGAAGATGCTTTAAAACTGTTTACATTACTAATTGAAGCATTATTAATATTAAATTTGTGCAGAATAATGAAATAGAGCAGAAACTAACCCTGATTTTGGATAAACAAATTTCTTGACACCTTCAGCTGTGGAAGGAAAAAGAATTCCTTCTATTCTACAACATTTGATAGTGTTTTATTCAAAATCCAATTCTATCAGTTACATCCAGGCATGCAGTTTTTGGCCCTCTCCCAGGAAGGACTGGTATAATTGGGCTGCAGGGGAAGGGTGAATTCTTTCCTACATTTGGTTCTTTCACCAGTTACTCCTATGGTAGCAGTATAAATTTTTTTTTCCTATGTCTTAGCTCAAAGATATTAAAGTTACCACAGGGAAAATTAATTTTATTGGATAAACAACAAACAACTAAAGTGATTTTCTGCCTCTGGACCTGCCTACTTGCCTTCTTTAAATTAACAGCTTCTCAACTGAAATCCCAATACTTCCTAGTGTAAAAACCGTCCATCGTGTTTATTTACATCTAGCAAGGTGAATAGTTCACTTGGTAGGCTCAAAAGGAAATCATTGTAAGCATCATCGGCAGCTGGAGAAAGGTTGCCCCAGGGCTCTCTGAAAGTCTTTCCTGTCTCTGTCCTTCTGAGTCACATAGCGTTCCAGAGGCAGCTGGAAGGTGTCTGGCAGTGGCAGAACAGACAGGGCAGCATTCCATGAGCCAGGAAAGTCACGCTGCAATTCCCTCGTGGTGTGGCCCTGGTCAAAATACCTCTTGCCCTACCTGCTCCATGGGCTGCCTGCTGGTGGGACACAGTGTTTGTGAGCAGGGGCTGGATGCAGAAGGATGAGCAGGTTCCTCCTGGAACCATATGGAGCAGGGGAACAGGTCTGCCTTACCTGTCAGAACTGGAGGTGGCCTCTCCGTATGTTGGAGGTGTTCACTAACCAAACACTGGTTCATGAAGAGAGACTGGGGAGTCAGTCTAGTCATTAAAGAGCACTGGCCCTAAATTTGAGTTTAAAAAAGTCCAAATAGTTTCTCATAACTGCACAGAACACAGACAACTAACTAATCCTTTTCTAGCAAACTTTACACTACTCACTTTAAGGCAGTCTTTCTAAGCTCTGTACTAAGCTACCTTATGGTAAAGGTCTGGATATGAATGTCAACAGAAGATTCAACTTCCACATTCCTCACTGTAAGCTCAGTAGATAAAATATACCTGCTTTGGTATGCACAAGTAGTCAGTCTCATTTTGGCTAGATTTGTTAATGCTTTTACTAATGTAACTGCATCTCATCTAGGCTGTCCTGTTTACATGTAAGTAGCAAAGTCTGGGATAATACTCTATTCAGAGAAAATAACACCTATCTTTACTGTAACATGCAATTACTTTCATTTGGTAACCTGTGAGGAACCTGGACAAGAGAATGTATCTTTGTCCTAATAATACTCTAATTTTCTTGAGACAAACAATAAAAAAATCACAGAAGAGTCATTACATTGTAAATTCCCACCTTTTGTGCTTTGGAGTATGTTTTAAAGGAGAATATCTAATTCAAGTTTCATTTAAAACTACATAACTGAATACCTACTGGAGCTGCTAAGCCAAGCACAGAACTGTTAGAAATTTGAGGCTGTCTGATCATGATTTTTCTCTTCTTAATCAGGTGCATTAGGCTACAATTTTTTACTTTATATGAATATTGGGAAAGCTCGATAGCCTTGACCAGAGTCCTTTCTTTGCCAATAAAAATCCAAACTTTTCAAAAGTATTTGTAGAAAATTTTAATAAGAACAAGTCAAGAACAGGCCCACTTCCCAGCTCCATGTAGATGAAGCATAGCTACATGGGTATGGCAGCCATAAATTGTGGCAAAGCAATGTGATTCCTTTCTTCAAGAGGAGCCCTTCTAGCTAAGGGAGAAGAGGTAGAAACCATACATCTTTGCACAACTCTGATGCTACCTTTCCACAACATTTTCATAAGCAATCTAAGGAAATGTGGCCCAAATTAGGCTGCTTGAAGGTGAATCAGAACTGACTGAAAACTGTTAGAGATGTGGCTCACCATCAAAATACAGGGAAAAGCACTTGGTATGATTGCACATTTTCACCAGTGAAGAGGTCAGAGTTAATACACTGTGAAGTGTTCTGCACACTATTAATGTTACATGCACAGCTCTTTGTGCAGTATAAACTTGGCAATCCAAAACTGCACTAGAATACTGTTATATAATCTCTTCTAATTTAAAGATATTTGGGTAGGTTCCAAACCCCTAACTTTAGGGAATCCAGTTACATAAAATATTAGCTATGTTTTTGAAGCCACAGGGAGAAAAGTTAGGTTGAATTTTTTTCCATTTTATCAGTAAGCTACTGTGAGGCTTTGCAATCATTGACCTGACCTAATCATTCATCTAATTACTGTAATCACTCCTGACATCTGATGCACATATTTTCTTGTATTGAAAGAAAAGTATAAAATAATGGTCTTAGAATTATTTCTGAAATGCAGATCTGTCCTGTTGGAGCAACTGCCACCTTTACTCTCAGCAAAACAGAAATCCTCATGATGCTGTTTCCAGAGAACTTGGGGTGAGGGAGCCACAGCCTGATCTTTGTCAATGCTTCTGCCTTCAGATTGTGGCTGTTTCTGCCATGCATACCTCAGAAATATCCTGTGGCATCTGTAGCACCCATCCCAGAGTTTGCCCTTCACTGCAGAGTTCCTGTTTGTGACTGGCGCACAGCAAAGATGGTTTGGGAACCCAAACCAGGGAACCCCTGGTGTAAAATTAAGGAGTAGAAGCCCAGAGTAACAGCCTGTAACACTGATGATGCTCATTAACATTTCTCACTTATGATTTTGCCTACAGTAAACTATGACATTCTGCAAACATGGGACTAAGCTTTAATGAACAAGTGCCAAAAACTCCCCCATCCTTCATGTTAAAACTGGAAAGCTGAAGTGATAAGCAATGACTGTACAGTTGCTGAGGCTCAGGGGAAACATATCACGGGATGTCTTTCCCAAGGACTGTCACAGGAGCACAAATTCTTCCCATTCAACTTAACATTAGTCATCTGCCAATTTCATTACCCAGGAACAAAACCTGGAACTGTGTCTTGTTGGAGTAGTAATACAAGGAGACTTTATAGCACAGGACAAATAATGCTGAACTGCAAATATTTTTATGAAGAAATTTTTAGACCAAGAACCAAAACTGAGAAGACTTGCTTGAAACTACTACTGATGGCAGATTGACCCAGCACACCAATGTTGCGAATGTCTGTGCCTGACATAATTCCAAAGCGGTGGTACCTTGGAGTGTCTCACACTACAGTGTCAACCTTTGAGCCCCTAAATTATCCATACAGGGTATATGTGTGCACACATTTCTGTACTTCTTGACAGTGCTCAAAAGCTACCTATTTTGTTTTTTTTATTACTCCAGGATAACACCAAAGAGGACAAAATTACCTTAGGTCTTGTTTTGTAGAAGTTTACATCCAGGTTGTTCCAGGAGGCATAAATACCTTCACATCCTTCTAAATGGGTCACCTGGACCCTTTTTCTGTATGTGGAACAATGTCCTATGTTACTCAGTGTATGGCTGCTCCATACAGCTTTGTAATGAAATAATTTTTTAAAACTTTCAGGCTGAACATTTTGCAAGTCCCATTATCCTCAGACTGTGTATGACCCCTGGGCTGCTCATCAGTGCACTGTAGGCACTATTGTTAGCCATAGAGAAGGTTCCTTCTTTCTCTTCTCAAATACTGTGATGGCATTTGTCATCAGGAAACCAGACCAGGGGAAAGTGTATAAACATCACAATCAAGTTCCAGCTTTCCTTAGCCACTTGCAAAGTTACATCAATCAGTTTATTGCTGGGTCCCCTTACACATGAATCTAATGGTTTCATGCCCACCATGTTATTAATTTTAGGCCTAACTGGGACAGAATGGGAACATGCAGAAAATATTGTTTCAAAACAACAAATCTGTCCTTTGGATGAAGGGTGTGTAACTACTATAATATGAGAAATCAGATAGTAATAACTGAAATACAGAGTCTTGTCAGACACTTTAAAATGAAATTATTAATAATTTAGTCAGAGTTCATAAAACTTAGGTAGTCTTTTTTTATATGAAGGATGCCTTAGAAGAAGACAATGAAATACCTTTGTTCTTTTTACTACTGCTGCTATCAATTATTAAGTAGTATCCACATGTCATCTTGCCTTCCTTTGTTAACAACTTGGCAAAGTGTTTAGCAGGAAGGGATATAGGTGTTCACATAGGTGTAATAGAAAACCGTTTATTTGAAATTAAAAATATGTTTCCCCTGTAAAATTGGAAGAATGAGTAAGTAGGAAAATCAACAAGGCTTTCCTGTCTCAGCAAGAACATCACTTGATGAGAGAGAAGATGGGTAAAGATGATTCAGAACTTTGATCGGAACTTTTTCCACAGAAACATCCCAGTTTGAGGAGCACAGGTCTTATTCTGCACTGCTTTTGTCCTATGTACTTTGTGTAGCTGCTTAAAATGTTCCACTCAACCCATGAAACTCTGATACAAGGTTTACACAGAACGAAGCAAGACAGTAACATCCATCTGAACATGACAATTAGATATTAGATGGGACAATATTCTAAGCAATACACACTGTACTGTTCCTGGACATAAGCTACATTCTAAGTGAAAGACATTAAAGAGATAAGCAAATTATTTCATAATTATCTGTTAATAGAATTCATTCACTCTTCTCTAAGGCACATTGCACTGGTTGCTGCCAGACACAGATCTGAACACACCATTCATCTGTACTCTTCTCTCCCCACAAAGATAAATGAAAGTCCTAATTGTTTATTCTGGAATTTTTTTTGGGGGGTGAGCATATGAAATGAGACACGGAGTTGGAGAATTTATGGTTTTGAAATTTTTGTTTCAAGATTCTCCCTACCACCTCTTAACTTCAAATGCATTACAGTTATAATAGAAATAGTTAACTACACTTCAGGGAATAAAAAGAAAAAGTATCACCACATTCAAAGAATTTCCACCATTTAAGGCATTGGAAACTGGATTTTAAGTAGAGCAGAAGAAAATTGTGATAAAATTTTCCTGTGCAATTCTTGACATTCTTTAAAATATGGAAAGGCATTATTTTAAGAGAGAGACTGACATGACAACAGATTTTGAAGCCAGACATGCATCTGGTGGAGTTGGATGGGATCATCATGCCCAGGATGCCTTTATACAGCTTAATTGAGTAACAACAGAAGCAAAGCTATGACAGGCACCAGCATTAACTGCACAAGCCTGCCAGAAAACTTTGACATTAACTCTTGCATAGGGCATGCCACAACTTTTATACTGAAATTGTCATTCAGTCTCAGTTGGCTGAGTGGAAAGACGGTTGCTACAGTGACCATAATCACAGAACAGATAGCAGACCTCAGAATCAGCAAACTGCAGCCCTTTAAGCAAGATTCCATCATATCCAGCAGTGAAAGAAAGAAAAGACAAAGCACAGACAAAATGTAAATCAGCTTTTTTCCCTTTTCAATAACTAGCTGAGGAACAATGCACAAAAAAGTGGTGGTTCTGGAAGATCAGAGGCCTGAGATATCCCTTCTGTTGAGTGTCACCTAATTTCCAGAAGGCAGGCCACTCTAGGGTCAGCATTTTTCTCCCATTCTTTTATTACACCTCTATTAAATCTCAGTGTTCGTACAGAATATTTGAACAGTCACAGTGTAATAGCTTGGCCTCTTAGGCCACCTAGCAGGTGAAATACCAAGTTTTCATACCCTATTCACGGGAAAGTAAGTGTCTGTATATGAAAAATGGGTCACTAGCAATATACTCCTTGGGAGAAGGACGAAATAATTTTGAATACCTGGGTAAAAAGTGAAGTTAGATTTCTTTCAAGAACCACTATCAAGGCTAGCAGTAAGAAGTATGGGGGGTTTTATTGCTTACTTATGACCATCAAGAAGTATCCTGTGACCGTCAGGATCAGGAAGAGCATTCCCACCCAGAAGCAGGTGTGAGGGCAGAGCACAGACAGCAGCAGAAGTGCCCAAGTGGGCAATGAAGCTGGTGGGGCTGAAGGCTATGAGTGACAAATGTGGGCAGCACAACACAAATTAGAGGTGGGAACATTACATTTAATTCTGGCATCACAACCTCCCAGTTCATGCAGGGAGGGATATAGAAAGGGTTGTGAACATCTTGAGAACAGAGCTGGGCTAGAGGGCTGCTGCAGATATGATCTGTAGCTGGCAAGGCCAGGGAAGGTCTGAAATGTCGGCACAATTGAAGGAGAGAAGGAGATGGCACACCTATCAATTGGAACAAAATGGAACTGAAGCAGTCAGCTTCAGTAGCTGCTGTTTCACCACAGTTTGCAGAAAAAAATGTCTCCAGCTGACATCACAGAAAAAATATTATTGATCAGTAAATGAGATCTTCAAGCTTGTAGTTCCAAGTTGCCTGGGTTAACCATAGACAGTCTAGCACTCACCACCATAGCTCAGCTGATTCTGTGTGAACACATATTTGAAGATCCAGTTACTTAATGGAACAGCCATAAGGAAGAGAGAAGCAAGAGTTTCCTTCTGAAGTGTTTATCTGAGGAGCAGAGAACACAAATGACTGATTTAGTAAGAGATTAAATTACCACCCTCCCCTTATGAGTTCCATCTTGTATTTATCAGAGCCAAGCTGCTCTCTCTGAAGGCTGAAAGTCTTCTTGTGTCTTTTTCTCTAGACTCCGATAATTTTCCCCATGAAAATATTCAGTTAAGCCACTTAAGATTGATGAGATTTCTGAGTCTTGTCAGGAAGAGATGTAGCTGCTGTAATTGGTGAACAGAAATTGCAGGGTCTTACTTTGATAAGCAAAGACAGTCCAGGCTGCTGGGGAGAAAAATAATTTCTATAGTTCATTGGCTTCAATACAGCTTTGAATTTTCCTTGTTTCATGTTCAGAAGAGGTGGCCTGACTAGGCCTAGGGATGTTTTACCAGTCCTTGTCTTAGCCACAACACTTGCACTAGCACAGTGATTAGCACAGAGCTACTTGGCTGTTTCAAGCTCTGATCCTTGCAGACATAATCTTTAATGTCTTAGAAGGATTTTCCTCTTCTCTCTCCACAACCCTACACCCATGACCTCTTCTAGCATTCCCACCTATAGCCCACATTCAGTGTGTCTGCTAGAAGTGGAGTTTGATTTAATTTCTCTCAGATAGATCAGTTTGTTGGCTTGAATGATTCCCTACCAAACAGGAGCACAGGCCACTCCAGAGAACCACCAGTAAGTATGATGCAAATGCAAATAGTTATGCACTAATACACTTTATCCAAGTGTGGATGTAACTCATTACTGTCCATGGTTAAATCTGATTCCTCATTCCCTGAGAGGAGTGAGGATAAGTGGTAAGGAGCCAACATTCTCAGAATTCTGAGATTCATTCATCAAGATAATACCTAGTGGCAACAAAAGAGAAATGTCTTAAATATACCAGGGAACCACCTGCACTGTGGTGCTTTTTAAAGCAGTTGCTCATCTAAACACACTTGCAAGAAACAAACAGAATATCTACAAATAACCTTGCAGATTTTTTACATATTCTCAGAATACTAAAAATATTATAGATCAAAGCTATTTTAAAAAAATGTGTAGTGCTGCATTAGGGATAATTGTGTACAAAAGGAGTTTGATTATACACTTAACAGCCAGATGCCATTCTTTTAATATTGGAAACTATTTGAACTTGCTCTTACATTTTTGCTGCAAGTGGAATTGGTCAACTTTGTGCTGTATTGCTAGAGCTGGAGCAAAGTTAAGTCCTATTGCTCGAGGAAAAACTGAGTGTCAGATGACTGCGACACTCATGGTGATGATCACAAAATGAGGGGTGGACATGGATTTGTTAAAAGGCTTACAGGTAAGGGACACTTCATCACTTTTCTGTTACTCCTATCTTCAGGAGCTGAAATTGTAAAGTAATTTTAAGTACTTTTGCCATCAAATTTGCTACTAAATGATTAAGAGGGGAAGAATTCTCAAAGCTGGAAAGAGAGATAAATAGTAGTAAAATGAGTGGATGACTGAAAAAAAAGATTATGCACAAAGAAGATACTAAGATTTGTTTAGAGCTAGTATAATGTACACACATATATGCAAGAGATATAATCGTGCAATTTTCAAAGGCAGTTTAGCTGAATATGTCTCTGAGACATATCTCAATTATTCCTCTTGCATAGTCTGGGCTATGAGCTTATACTGGAGATTTCATTTCAGCCTTATTTCCTAGAATATGAGAAACCTTACATAGTACTGCTGTTTAATCTATTTAGTATTATTCTCTTAAGATTTGGCTACCATCCCAGGAAAAACACATAGATAAGGGAAACATTTGCAAAATAAAGGTGAAACTGTGGAAGAGTTAATTCAAATAAGCTAAACTGGGGTGTTTTCTGCAGGAATATTAGAAAATCCAGTTGCATAGATTCAAGGAACTTTAACATATAGAAATTGTTTTTACAGTAGGCATGATAGTACCACTTGCAAATAAATGCACAGCTAGTTTTTAAATTAGCTATCTGGACAACAATAGCAGTGGAAACACAACCCTTAAGCACATTATCAGATTGCCTGTACATAGGGCAATTGCATAGGCAGAATCCCTAGGCACTTCGTGTTCTGGTTCTTGGCTCACAACAAAACCCAGACTGCCAGATCTTTACTCTGCTGTTTTCCCTACTGCAGGCATTCCTGAAGCTTCTTACTCGAACATACTACAGGTCTCCTCAGTGTTGTTACTTTTACAGTTACTTTCTTCTGGAGGGCAAGAAAAAGTATCCATATTTTTGAACTGTTTGCATACAGACTTGCAAAGATGTGCACTCCAAAATGGCATAGACATTAAATGGCAACTCCAAAGAAAAGTGCTTAACTTTTGTCTAGGCAAAGGACTTCAGGTAAAATCCCATAACTCAAAATAATTTTTCTTGTAGCTGTTTCCAGAGAAGACAGAATGAAGTATACTGTATTTTCTGCAAATAAAGAATGGAAAGGAGAAACATGTTTCATTGTTCTTTTTGAGGTCATATGTCCTATTCCATTTAAATTCCATTTAAACAGGCTACAAGAACCTTGGTGTAATAATCAGGGAGAAATTGAACCTTCAATCATCTTCTTTTCAATCAAACATTTTAATTTAGAAGCAGAAGACTGGAGTACAGGAATATATGGAAACTCATTCTGCTCCTGTTTATCAGATAACTAATTCATAAGGGTGCCACATCTACTACATGCAGGAGGAAGAGGGAGGGTTATAAAGGCAGAGGAAACTGCCAGCGTATTAAGTAGCAAATTTCCATGGATGTTCTCAGATTTCTATCAATCTGCATACATAGACTTCCTCTGAGGAGAGCTTCTGACATTCAGATCAAAAATAACGGTCAAGAGAGGTAAATGAGACCACTTGCATTTATTTTCATCAGCAACAAGTGGATTTAAATTATCACAGTGTCACTGACATGCTAGGAAAACCTCTGAGACAATCAGGAAGTAACAGGAAGTAATCAGTCAGTCGAGGGAGTCTAAAAAGTAAAAAAGAGGACAAGTTTAGCAGCGAGTGTGTGAAACTTGACATGAAGAACAATTCTCTCCTCAGACGCTCTCACTATTGGTATAAAAGTATCTTATCAAAAGTAAGTTTAATCTACTTGACTACCCCTTAGAGTAGGAATAAGGCCTTCAGGCAAGATTAAAGTAACCATACCAACTAGAACACATATAAACTGAACAAAAAAACATTCAAAATTTGCCTCACTACTTCACTAGAACTTTACTAATAAGCACTAAGAGAAATCAGTCACCCCATAAATGTCAGAATTAACACTTTGAATTGAAAAAAAAAAAAGTCAGAACCTGTGATTGTTGCGTCTGAAGACAGATTCTTAGAACTCAAAGACTGAAAAAAAAACCCAACAAAAGAGGTTGCTGACTAAGGGAACAGAATGCAAACAAATGAAGAGTACAAAAACCATTGCATAGCCTCTTCTATTCTGGAGCATGGTGAGCAATGGTAGAAAATGTCACATAAGGAAGGGGATATTTCTACCCTGAGATAGCAAAGACTGAAATGAGAGATTGTAAAAAATACTTTCCTTTCAAAAAGGAAGGGAATATTCTGTTCTCTGTATTCAGCAGGCCTCAGATGCAAACAATGTGCCTCAGATGTAGCAAGTGAGAGTTAAATTAAGCATCTGGGAAAATGTTTAAAATTAAGATGCTCTGCAATAGGTTGCCTGGGACAACTGTGGAATCTCTAACACTGGAAATTCATTAGAAGCATGACAAAGTTCTCCATTTTCTTATCATCATGGGCTGTGGTTTGTGGACTCTAATTCTTGCTATTGCACAGACCTATTACATGGCGCCAAACAAGGACCAAATGTTCTGCAAATAGGGTGAAGCATTTCTGTAGTTTCAGGTGTTCATGCACAAGGCCTTAAAGCCTTAGGCAACCAAAGAAGGTAAAAGAGCAAAGGGTAGGGATAGAGCCTTGAATAAAGAAGTTCAAATCCTGGCAGATTAAAGAGATCTTTTTTTTAGAGATGCTAAAATACCACAACACTTGCTGTTTACCCTTCGCATCTATGCTGCAATCTGAGGAGGTGTAGGCTCTGTTTGACACCTTCTCAGCTGATGGGGCATTCAGAGCATCATTCTCTCTGTGTGCCTCACTTGCTTTTCCTCCTGACCTGCTTTGTGTAGTATATATACCATGGTATATTTGGCTAACAGAAGGATTTGAGGATGTGAGAAAAAGCAAAATAGGACAAAAAAAAAAAAAGACGGAAAAGGATCTTGCAGGTGTGGACTAAGAGAAGAAAGCTGATGGAAAGAACAAGCTGACACAAGCAGTCAGCACAGAGCAAAATCTACCCTTGCAAAACTGCAGGAAGTTTCATGGAAAATGGGTTATTTGTCAGAGTTTTTGCAGTTGAGGAAATGAATGACTACCGAACAATTCTTAGAGATAATAATCTGGGTACTTTCAATTTTAAATTGGTCTTCCTTAGAAGTAGGTTACTATTTTGTAAACCAAAAAATGGCTCCTGGGCAATAACTTAAAGCAGAACACAGCACTGCATGAGTAGAATTAGCATTTGCACAGTTGGTGGTAAAAGCTAAGCAAAAGGGTAGTCACATTTCTTTGGATTATTTTGTAAAATTAAATTAATTCTTGTGAAAAATGCCAGACAATGAAGCCAGAAGTGAAGAACATTGATTTCAGTAGAGCAGAATCCATTCCTGAGTGAGAATCCAGCCAAATCCAATGCGTAGAGCCAAGGTGCCTTGGGTTGCTTGCCGAAAGAGTAATACCTACCCCTGGCTAGGAGCCTAGGGCAGACAGACTGACTGACCTTTTCAGTCCTTGCCATCTCAAACAAGACTGCCAACAGCAATGAGACCTAGGGATCAAAATACCCATCTACCATGTGTGAGGCTGAGAAAAGCAGCTGTCTGAATGCTATTAACGAAGAAATATGTTTAACTTAGAGGTAAGTATTTGCCCAAATGCAATAGGTCAGAGGACGGGCTGTCACTTTCTCTTGTTAGGGGTGGTGGTCATTATTTCATGCAAGAAAGGCACTGTGAACAGAATGCAGAAGAAGCATCACCCAGCAAATTACAGATATTTGCACTGAGGTGGGCAGGAACTAGCTAGGCCTGCTTTGGAAAAGGGTTTGGAGACTGGATGGCATCCAGAGACATCTTCCATAGTAAATTATTCTGTGAATCTCTGAACTGGTGGTTCTGGACAGCGTTCTCTGTCTGCTTCTGGCCCTGGGCAACAAATGCAGACCAAAGGACACACAGAGGCTAATGGCCAGCAATTGCTGCTACTGCAGCATTAAGGACTCTTCTGGGCACTACACAGTGTCTCCCTGACCATTGCAGAGATGAGAACAATGGTGATTCCAGCCCTTTGAAGGCTAACAAACTTACACAGCACCCACTATTCAGACCACCAGCTCATTGCCACATTTAAACAGATGAACAAATACAACCTTAAAGTTCTTTCATTTGAACTGTGACTACTCACTAGTAAGACCAAACCTCTTCGATGAGCTGGAGAAATTAAACTCTGATGTAAACTTCCAGTTAGGATAAAGAGGAGGATTTCAGCAGCTCCAAGCAGTACATGTAAAGGTTATGTAACGTCATTTTCATTTTTCCTCATGTGCACCTTTTTCTTCTAAAGATACCAAAAAGCAAGGTTGAGTTTTCTCAGATAAGACAAACAGAAAACACTGACAGTGTTCTATGGCTTTGAAAGGGGGGATAGCTTTGAAAAGCATTTCAAAAGATAACATTTGAAAACTAAGCCATCTTGCCTCCCTGGGAGCTTCCGCATGTACCTAATAGGAAACCTGTTTGAGTCCAGAAACTGCACCCTTGCTTGGAAAGAGCTGATTCTGCCTTTCATCAAACTTCCCCTTTATAGAAAGTGAGGCAGCCTGTGGAAAAGAATATTTCATTTAAAACATATCTCACTATTGTGCCTCTCAAAATCTTTGCAAATTTATATTTATTGTATTATCACATATAATTTCAAATAATTAAAACTGCAGGCACATACTAGAGTGAAACTGTAGAAAAACAAAATATAACATAGTGTATCTATTCCACAAGGTTCTTCTTAGACTTACTAATGCTCTTAAAAGTCTGCAGTGATATGTTTTTTGTTTGGTTTGACATGAAACATCTCTATAAATATAGGCTATATCAAAAAGCTTCTGACTACTTGGACCTGAAGTATCATTGTTTGTGTTCACACTGTTTCTTTTATATCAAATAAAAAAAAAAGACTGTGTTCGTCCACCTTGATGAGCAATGGCTTTAATTATCCTAGTGAAATGTGACCTTTCAAGTAATAAGCAGTGTATTGTGTAGGTATTGTTGCCAATAGATGTTTGGAAAATAAGGAGTAGGGAAGGGATTGCATTCTTATTTCCTGGATTACGCAAAAAGCTACTGTGAACATTCTCAAAAAGACATATTATACTTGTGTATTTGGCAGTATTTTCTGCCCAGGGGAAAGAAACCGCTTGGTAACTCTCCACAGCTTGTACATGAAATTGGACAAAATAACTTTACTACTTCTTGAAGAATCTAAGAAATCACTGTATTAGCCCAGTGTTAGTAACCTAAACCAAAACAACAAAAGATGCCAACTGGATTGCTTGGCAATGCTGACCCTTCTGTTAATTAAGGCTGACTGAGCTTCTGTTCCCAGCGTGGGCAGCAGGTCACACAAACAGTTCCACTTCCACAGCTGTTGGAGAGGAGTCATCCAAACAACTTAATACCCTCCACCTCCAGAGAGACTTTAGTCAAATATAATGTTAATCAAGAAGCTCTTTTCCCAACCTGACCTCTTTCTCTTGTTTAATCCAGCTAGAGAAATTGAGCTGGTTTGTTTTTCATGCCTAGCCCAACCTTCTCTTTTTTCTTCAATTTGTAAATGTGACAAATACAATCAAAACTGGCAGAGGCCAGGATTAAATCAAACAAAATGTAGACATTGTTTGCTCTATTTGGCTGATGCAAAGCTTTCACCATAAAAGGCTTTTAGAGAAATGAAATCAGCTATTAGAGCGCTGCAGCACTGAAACTTTGCTCCATGTGTTTGAACTTTTCAGGGACACTGTCAGGTCAGCTTAGATTCAAAACCTAATACATGGCTGGGATTCTGAAACTGTCTAAGGGAATTAGGTACCTGACTTCTGCTCAAAGTCAGTGTGTGGTGGAAAGTGACTTCCAGCAGAAATTAAATGCCTTTGAAACATCTATTCATATCCTTGCAAAAAGACTCCCACGTTCTTCATGGAGATAAATAAATTGTAACTGCTTTCACACCTACAAACCAGCAAAGCATCTGACACATACATTTTACAAAACCTAACCTAGCAAGAAAACCCTAAGAGCTACCTCTATTTATTTGATTGTATTTTGGTTAGCACTAGATATTTCCTTTCAATGTGCAATAATTACACTGTTCAATAATGATTTTATTAAGTTGTGGTATAATGATAAGGCTAAATTTCAGCAGATTACTCCGTTAAGGACTTGTCGTTTCAGCCTGCAGGCTGCAACCTGCAGTTTAACCCACCAATTTTAGTGGTACTCCTGACCTCTTAAATGCAGATTTAGAATCTCAATACATCCAAGGTTTTCCCCCAAACATTTTGCCTTTAAATCCCCACCCCCACATCTCAGCAGCCACCATGAAAAATCATGGCAGGCAATAGGGAAACTCAGTACATTTGAAAGCAGGTTTCTGTCTTGTTGACTGAGATTTTAGTGTTAAGCAATACGGCATTAAAATTTACACAGCTTTGGAAATAGACCTCTGATTATCTCCTTTAATTCCTCACTGCTACTTTAAAAAGTAATGCAAGAAATGTGACATTATCTGTATTTTTGTTGTAACTTTTCACACAGGATGGGCATTTGTCACTCCTATTTTAAACTCTGCTCTTTTTTTGGTACATGTAAGTTTGTATCTCCACTTGTTTTATGAGCTTATTAACTTGATACTACATTATGAACAAAACTTTCGGGGATTTCTCTCTTCAATGCCTTTAGCAAAAACAACTGTAGTAGTACCATGGGACTGGAGTCAGAAATTTCTCTCTCTGATCTTAAAAGTCTTATTTATCTGCAGATATTCTCTAAGAATTCTGCTGGTCTGGGCTCCTTTGCTCCTGGCAAAGCCACCTCATTCAATATTGAGTGTGGCTGCCATAAGGGGAACTCAATGACAAAGCCAGAGGTCTTTTAGGGACAGGATGACATCATGATACAAGATGGCACAGGAACAGAGTACTCCAATCCTTCATCTCTGGCAACTGACATCTGAATAGAGGTGATTAGTGCAACTATTACCTCATTATCTTCAGTGGGCATGAAATCCAACCACAAAATCAGTGCAGAGATCTTGCACCTGGCAGGCCTGGATCATGAGGAAGGCAGTGCTTGAGTGAGAAGAAGGTCAGGGCTGATCAATGAAAACAGAGCTAGTGCACACCAAAGATCCCTCACAGCCTTGTCAAGTCTCTTTGATAAAGACTATTTATCAGTCCCTTGCTTTCATAACCATAGATGTTTTCGACCTATTGTTTCCTCTGTGGTGACGAGTAACCAAGGCTTGCTACCAGAAAAAAATGGGAACAGAGCAACGCAACTTGAAACCATCTGAAAATCCTCTTAATGATAGCTTAAGCAGTGGGTTATGTCCTATACTATTTCTGCTGGTTGGCAGAAGAACACATAGGTAACGATGAGATCTTGGGGTCACAGGCAGTGAACAGAAGCATTTCTGAATGAATGTGGAAAGGAGACTTTGAAGCAGTACTTTTCTCCTTTTATAACCACGTATTTTTATTCAGCGAGATTGAGACAAAGAAGGCCTTGGGATAAAAAAAAAAAAAAAGGGGTGTAACAGTATAATGGATCTTGGCTACTGTAATTTAATCTAAAATAACTCAGTGGCAATTTTTGCTGAAACATAGCCCCCCTCCCCCCAACCAAATCAGATTGCTTTTTTTCACAGAAGTTAGGGTTTGGGAGCTGATTCAGATTTTATATGGATGTAAATATGAAGGGATACTGTTAAGGCTAATCCATTGATGCACAGCTGAATTGATGGGTATCAGAATTTGGACTAATGACTTCAGCTTGAAGGTCTTCTTGTAACTAAGGTCAGCAGGGTTTGACTTTAAATCAGGATTTTTACTTCTAATAATGTTAAAAGAGCTTGCCATTTTTTCACTAGTTAAGTACATTTGTTGAATATCTGGGGTTAGCTTATTATATGAAAGGATTCCAAGCTTTTGTTTTCAAATTCAAATTTTGATAAAATGAGTACAAAAATGTTATTCTACAGTATTAGAAACCTACGTATAAGAACTTTTGGTCAGAATCAAGAAAAAGGATATGATATTAATTCTAAATTAAACTGAAGAGGCTATCTGCATTGCTCTGTATGAGAGAAAATGAGAACCACAGAATGGTATTCTAAATTTCCTAAAATTGCAGTATTCTGAAAGGCTTTCCAGCTGTGAGAAAACATTTAGTCCTGATACACATACTATTCTTTTCAGGGGATCAGGTCCTTTGTGACCCATTCTGCTTATTTACACTCTCATATATTGTTTAGCTTTAATGCACTGCATGGTTAAGGGAGAATCAGGAATTCAGGCCAGTCTTCCTTAAATTCTTGCTAGACTTTATGTTAATTTAATCCCTTATTTCTCCAGCTACCTAATACAAAGAATGATTTCACTGCCATTAAAAAGGACTTCTTGTCCCATTTTCATGTTCTTTTCACTGTTATTATTCTTCTCATTGAAATTTCCTTTCTAGTCATAATGAACACTCAGAGCATTTCATTGAGAAAAATGAGAAGTTAAAATATTTTCTATTTCCCCAATCAAGACCCTGTCATTATCATCACTGAAAACCAGAGAAGTAGGTGAAGAATGACAGAGTTTTATGAAAGAGAAAAAGGACACTGCCAAAGTGATTCTGTGATCACAGTAATTTATAATAACACTCTGGATGCTGGCACGGCAATCTAATTGCATACTAAAGCCTGTTGTGTAAACTCAGTTACTGGTTGCATTACACAATGCTGATGCTTCAGTCACAATTGAGGCAAATACGAACAGAAATTTGGGAAGTCTTTGATTGCTATGTGGAATAATTCATACCACTCATCAGTATGTAAATTTCCAATTTAATTTGATATTTTTGAAACAGAAAGCCACAGTGATTCAATTCTAGAAGAAAAAAGTATCCTTGAAAAAAAAAATCTTGTTTTGCAAATGAAGAAAACAAAAGTAGGATAAATTTTTATTCTATCACTTTTGACAGTATCTTCTTATAGGGAAGACTAAATTAAATTCTAAAGGTAAAATACTCTCCTGATTCACATTACAATAGCTCCAGAATATACCTAGCAACTTTCATACTATTTTCCATTAAATTAGATCTGCAATATCACAAAGGCTGATTCATCTTTTGGTCTCAGATAAGTTACTTCCAGGAAACAGGCATGATGAGAGTATGACAGAAAGCTCCTAACAATCTTTGAATTAAGAATGTGTTCAGTAGACACATTTGGTTTCTTCCCATCCCACAGACTTCTTATCCTGAAATCTGTATTTCACATAAATGGAGAAAAAGAGGACATGGAAATTTGATCTGAAGGCTAAATAAAAATCCTCCTGCAGTAACCTGCTTGAGGAGCAGAAGGATGGGGAAGAAGGAAGGTCAGGACTGGTGCAATGTAAAAACATTAAGTGACAGCCCTAAAAAAAAATCCATCAGGAGGTATGCTCTTCACATCATCCCACCATCTGGCGGCACTCTCTCTCTCTCTATTTCACTTGATTTACGTTGTTTCAATACCTGTTGAAATGGTCCACACTGTTTCACTGTTATAACTGTTATTATTTTACCTATTCACACTTGTCTCTGCCAGTCGGTTATTCATAATTGCTAGGGCTCCAACCCCACCAGAGAATCCATTTTGCTTTGAATTAGAGCTCATTTGCCTTGGATACCCATTAGCAGTTTCTGACAGCTGTTTCTGCATGATGGCCAGTGAGACTTTATTGGAGGCCAAGAAGTCTTTCATGGAGATCATCTCTCCTGACAGACGGCGTCCGTCTGTATCACTCTCATTGACAACGTCAGTCTCAATGGAGATGTTTCTCCGGCTGCGCACATTTCCTGGCATTACCACATTCCTCCGTGAATGAAATAATCTTCTTTGGCATCTGTGGCAGCACTTGCAGGCCAACTTCTTTAATATCCAGTTTATGGATTGCTTGATGACAATAGAGATCACATTAAATAAGGAATAGATGCAGCACACCCCCATGAGTATGAAGACAAAGTTGCCAAAGCGATAAAGGCCTTGGCTCTCATACCTGATGTTCTGGCTACTCACCAGATCACCAAAACCAATGGTGCTGAAGGCCACAAAGCAGAAGTAAAGTGAGTCAAAGTAACTCCACCCTTCAATCGGTGTGTACATTGCAGAGGCACAGCAGGAAATTATGAGAGATGCTACACATAAAATTAGCATAACATAGTACACAGAGGGTTTCCAGCCTGCCAGGCTGTCCACCTCAGAGGTCCCCGAGCCCCGCCGGCCGTTGTGAGGGAGAACCCCTTTTCTCCTCAGCTGTCTCTCATGGCAGGACTTCATGACGTAAGCTATGACAGTGATCAAGCGCTCCAGGAACAGGTTAAAGAACAAAATGGTCCCTGCACATCCTATAAGGCCGTAAAATATCAGAAAAATTTTGCCTCCAACGGTGGCTGGGGTGGTCATACCAAACCCTGGAAGACAAAACAGAACAGTTGAAAAAAATAAACCTCTAGGTACCATATTAGGAATTTCATCACATGCAAGACCGATGAACTGGTAGCAAATTCCTGTGGGACAGCTCAGCTTTAAGTAAAAAACATTCTCCCCAGCTGTTACCAACTTGTGCTTGACTATGTCTGAGCTGTAAGGGGAAGGAACACATGCCAGCATTTCCTCCAGAATCAGAATGAAATGAAAAGCAGAACAAAATACACAGGGAGGAAAATAGAATTTAGAGGAGGTTTGCACTTTGGTCTGGTTGCTAGGTTCTCTCTTTCCTTCTTTGTGCCTAGGATTGCTCCCAGCCTTCCGGGTTATTGCACCCGCTTTGTCCTGTCTGATGCTGTTCTGAACCATGGATCCATCCCAGGGATGGCTCTTGCCTTCCAGAGATCCATCCACAACAAATCTTTGTAACACAAGGTGAAATTTCTCTGAGGCTCACTTGACTCCTGCTGTTAGTACAGGTGGCACATCACCCAGAACTCAGCACACACTGTAGCCTGGCCATGGAAGCCCAGGCTGGGAGCACACACCAGAGGATGTAGCTCCTGACAGGATCAGCAGACGCTCATGAGGGTCCCAGTAGGAGTTAAAGATGCCCCACATCTGACCCTGCTGTCTGTCACCCATTATCAACCCATTATTTTTAAATCAGCATTGCTGAAGCTTTCCTATTTCTCAGTATCCTACTCCACAGCTCAAGTCTGCATGTGGATCTTATCAGAAGTCTCCTGTGGTCTGATTCCCTGTCATGAGATTTCTCAAGCCAGAAGTGCTTCAGTCTACTCTCAAACCCTTCCCATCTTAAAGCCTGAAAATAGTAATTTTGTTTTGGTTAAAGCTGTTGATAAGACAATCTTGCTTTAATAAGGCATTACTAAAGAATAAAGAGCATGAACAGGACATCATTGAGCACATTGGAGTAACATTCATGATAAATCTTTGCTGGTGCTTTATTAGGATTAATAAAGGATTACATAACTGACCAACTAAGCAAAAACATTCTTGTTGAGAGGTCAGAAGAAATCACAAGAGACAGAGTTTTTTCTTTCATTTTGTAGCTATGAGATGCCAATTATGAAATAAAGACATTAGGCTCTGAGAAATAAAGGAAAATGTAGTCAGTGTGCTACACCTGTGCTTCAAAGACAAGACAAGGGCAGTGCGAAAAGACTTTTTCCAACAGTGCTGAACTGCACCCCTCTTCCTTTCACTGGCAACCTGCTACCAGCACAGATTCCTCTCTAACACTGGTCCTGCCTCACACTGTGAAGGACAGCCCTCACCATCACCCCTCCAGCATGACCCCCACTAATGGCAGCTCCAAGAATGGGCTCTCCAGGGCCACTGCACTTCTGCCTGCATCCACAATCAAACGTCAAGTGGTCCTACAAGAGGCTCCAGCCTCCTCATTAAATTTCTGTGCTAGGAAGAGCTGGCCTGCAGCTCTGTGGTGTGGAAAACAACACAACAAGAGACAAACCACACAGATAAAATGCTTTTCATAACAAGAACTTTTTGCTGTTGTTCCCTTTGGCACACAAATATTTCCTCTTGCCTTCCACTCCGCATTTCTGTTCCATGCCCTGATCGCTCTATAATTCTAATTTTAATGCTTATTTTCTGGGCAGGCTGGCTTATACGCAAGTCATGACCTCCACCCTGTGGACAGACACGTAAAAACAAACGGACAAGAAGAATCTCTCTGCAGCTGCTGGGATCTGCCCAAAGCACCTGTGGGGACAGAAGTGAGGGGCTGCCGCATCCATGGCTCCCCCTGTTCCTTGAAGAAGTGAAGCAGCTGCAGGCTGGGTACAGATGGAAAGGTTGGGAGGCCCTGGCACAGGGTGAACAGCATTAGGGACTGGCAGGCATCTCCCACAGCATAAAGCAAGTGCCCTGGAAAAAGAAATACAGTTAAGGCTCACACTCCCAGGGTGGCTTTATGCCTTTGGGCTGCTTCCCACAGGTCTTTCTTGGGATCCTGCTGCTGGCAACAGTGCCACAGCCTGATCTCCTCAGGTTGGTTTGTTTAGTTGAATGGATTTTGTTGTTTAGTTGAATGAATTTTGTTGCTAGGTCTGTTCTGTGACCCATTAGCAAAGGCTTTACAAAGGCACTCAATAAGCATTCCCAGCAATCACAGTGAACTACGAATAAATGACTTCATGAGCAATTAGAGCACCAACGTGACCCATAGAGTGCAACAGTGAAAGAGCAAGAAGTTACACTGCAGATTGGGAAGAAAATACAGCATGAAATGATGAAATCATATAAAAGAGGAAATAAAAGCAATGGCTGACACTTGGAGACTATTTGCAAATACAAAATTGCTTCTTGTGATGAAGAAAAAAACCAGGAAGCAACTGCAGGAAAAAAATGCTGGTGATTTTATGGTATGAGAGAATGCTGATTAAGTTTAGTGAATTTTATTTTGCAAGTTTGAGTGACATTGCTTGAAAGCACTGTTTCAAGTAGCAGCTGAGATTATGTTCAATCAAATGGAAATCAGATCATTCTGATTTGGAAAAACAGAATGTTTTTAAAGGTACTAAAAAGTGTTTCAATTGATTTGTTAGACTTATCTGCAGACATGGCATTGCATTATCACTACTGATAGAAATGCATGACAAATCCTAACTTTACCAGCCCAGATATGAAGGCAGCCTTCTTAGTTAAAATTTCAGGGTCCTATTTTGGAAACAGTTTAATACTGATTTGGCTCTGTCTCAGGATCCATTGACTACTATAAACTAGTGGAATCTTTCCTAATATTCAGCTGAACTGAGCAAGTATATTCCTTATAACTTCAATTTTCCTTCATATATTGTGGGGGTTTTTTAACCTATTGCTTAGCAAGAATTCAGATTTTTTGGTGACTATTCATATTAATTCTGAATTTCTCTGTAGCAGATGTACCTTTTCAAAAGTTGGAGGAAACTTAAAGTCCGAGTCAGTAAAAGTTTTCTAAACCCACCTTCTTTGGGAAACAAATTTTTAGATTTGTTTTGGCAGCAAAATTTCTATTACGAAGTGTGTTACTGCAAAGCACTCTAAAATTCACCTGTGTTCAGATTATACTGTGTGGATATTCCAAAAGGATATATTTATATAAAAGCTAATTGAAAAGTGAAATCACATTGGCAGTATAATATCATCATGCTTCATTATTTCTTGAAGTAAGTACTGGATGTAAATGGAGAAAAGCAAGCAGCCATAATTCTTATCAATAGCCAGTTTGATAAGAAGGACGGAGGTCCAACAGGAAGCTCTCCTAAAGCAGAATACTCCAAGAGATAGCAAACAGTGAATAACATCAAGCAAATATTAATCTCAATCTAACAATAAAATGATTGTATTGAAATCTAAGAAGAGGAAACAGGCATCAACTTCCTATTCCAGGCCAGTATTAGGTAATTTCGTCTTTTCTGTTACAAACTGCTCCAGTGCTCCCAACTGCTCTAAGTGTTTCTCCTGGATCATTATCCACACTTATCTCCCTCTGCCTGGTGATGCATGGTTCGGCGTTTTGTTTTAATTCTGGATGTCCTGACATTCACAGGTTACATTAATTAAAACTTCAGTTTTCATTTCCTGGTAGACCTGGTGCCATGAAAGAGTATGAGAAATAGTTCATCAGTCATAATCCCTCAGAAATGAAGCCTAGAGCACCCCACACAGAGAGAGTGTAGGGAAAATGGGACAGACATATACATTTCAGTTAATTTTAGATCATGTGATTTGGTCTTTCTATTGTTCTCTAAAATATGTCTCTTTTCTGAGAGGTCTCATTTCCTTTTTGAATGTTTGCAGTTCACTGCTCCTGCCCTTCCCACAAAGAGGAAGTGGGTAGAAAGAGGGGGCAACACTATAGCAACAATGAGTCATTGTGATGTTAGAAATATAAATATCAACACAAAACAGTGTTCCAGTTTAGCCTACAATCACAGCTCTTTGTGATGTTGTGTCTGTATTCCTGATGTATTTTATACTTGCTTCTTTTTCTCTGTCAGCTCTGTTTTAGACACAACTCACTGGGGAAATGATGAATTTCCAGTGAAATAGGCACTGGACAATAACTGAGGTTCATGATAAGTGTGAACCAAACTAAATAGGACAAAGACTTTCAACTGCAGTGAAAAAAGATCAAGAAAATAGTAATTAGTAAAGAGAAATACAGGAAGTCTTAGATACCTGCAAAGATGCTGACCCTTCTTCTCTCAGACACACTCTGTACTGAACTATCTACACAAGGATGTTCTGTGCTTCTAAAAGAGACAGAAGAAACAACTCTAACAGAAGCTGTACTTCAAGGACTTCATTGAGAAAATGTTCCCTATTTCACAATGTTCCATAAGTGTGCAGACAACAATAATTTGGCAAAATTCATTTCTGCCATGATAGCCTACTCTGGTGGTCTCTGAGCAGAATAAGCAATCCTAACAAAACTACTTCTGCTGGAGTAATTGTCACCTGTAGGGACTCCTGTAGGAACAGCCAAAGGACTCTCAGATCCTGTCACATCCCTGCCCTTATGACACAGCTATGTCAGCAAGCTTGTAAAAGTGTCCTGTTCCAGAAAGGAAGGAGGATATTAAGTCCTTCTTTACAGAAAGAGAAGAAAAAAACCTCATTTCTCTGAAGACTTTCATTGTATGAGAGGACATATCCATGGAAGCAGGCATAGCTACCTGACAGCAACAAATTTGCACTTGGATCCAATTTCTGATATGAAAAAAATCTCTAGTGTTGTTGATTTTGCTAAGTCTATGCAGAAAACCACACACACGCACACACACACACACACACACACACAGATACCTCTGATTTCCCATCAGTGGAAGAACAGCATCTGTGTGGCTGGCTGGTAAGACGTTCAGCCATGCATGTTGTCTCAAACATGAATTTCAACATCTTGATCTTCTCTCTTATGAGGAGGGGAGAATGAGCTAGCCAGGAAACTTTCCTTGACTGCAATAATTATTTGACCTAGAGAATATTTTATTGGAACAGCCCTGGTGTGTGGTAGTATTCATTTAATTGCCAATGCTTTTTTCTTGTGCAGATGACTAAGTGGTGGAGAAAGGCTCAGCCTGCCCAAGGAGGCAGGGATACACCGCTATAACAGCACTCCTTGTGCTCTATGCTCTTCTGTTTCCAGATTTGTCTGCCCAAGCAACCTCTGCAACTCCTGCCCAGCATCTCCAGCACTCCAGAGCTGTAAAACCTGGAAATGTCTCCAGGGCTATTTGAGCTGAGTCATAACTGCAGACAGACTGCTATGATGAGTGCTCAGCTGCTTAGTGACCTGGGACCTGCCCTTAGCGCTGCTGCTGCTGCTTCCATCTGTGCCAATGTGCACCAGCTGTGTCACGCACAGGCAGGCTGAGAGAGATGTAACCTTCTGCAGACCTCCTGGCAGGGTTCAGTCCATTCCAAAAGCACAAACAGTGATACTGAAACTAATGGTGTAAAATGTCTTGGTGAAACACTACATATATGAGATTTTTTTCCCTCTCTAACTTATTTGGAGACTCATCACACCTGACAACACTCTTGACACTGTTTCAATAAGGCTAAAGGGCTGGCTGGAGATAATGCTTTGAGAACTGCACGAGTGCTGTGCTCGGTCTGTGCCACCATGGGGACAGAAGACTTGTGTAAGAGATTGTGCATAACATTTCTTGCTCTCTGAGAAAAGGCTTCTGTAAACCCAACCCTGTGACACAGACACAGGTTTGTGTCACACCAAGCATGTGAATGGGACTTCAAGGTTAGAAGCAGAAATACCTTGGGCTTTCACTGATTTCACTGATTTGTTCTGGAAAGCATGAGAAACTGGTTTGGTATTAAAGTGTGTGAGGCAATGTCTGTATCCAGCACAGAAAGTTCAGCTCACGGAGAGTCACTGTTAAACCCTGTCTGGAGAGTTGGATGCCTTTTACTGCCCTTCTCTCATTTCGTATGTGGAAACCGCATGTTCTGCCGTGAACAGAAACCTACCTTAAGAAAAGCTTCCAATGTTAAGCAGCCTAAAAGTTATAAGTAGAAAAATGCTAAAGGGACAACATTTAATGAACAATGTCATCTACAAATGAGTTTTAATAAATATATTGAGTCTGTTGACACCTCTGTTATCATGTCTGTGCAGTCTTTAAACAATATATGACACTTTGGGAGTCTGTAATTTTCATTATTGCAAGATTTTCACATAATGCAATTTATGGAAACCTTGCCATTCTATTTTATACAATTAAGATTATATTTTATTTAAGGTTCACGCCAGGTCTTCAATAAGAAATGTACACAGCCTTGTTACATCTGCTGTGTGATCATAAATTCAATGTATAAAAGTTTTATGCCTACCTCCAGGTTTGTGTTCATAATTTTATGTACTTTTTGATGTTGGATGTACTATGTTTAGTGCCTTTCCATCACCCCTAGACAGCGTACTTCTGTACAGCTTTTGTGTTACTATAAGGATAGAACAGGGCCCAGTTTTGAAATACCTTATGACTCTTTTCAGACTTCATTGTAACTTGTTGAACAGTCATTTAAAGGTTTTTATTTAGCCCTAAAACAAAGAAACATTTATCTAATGAAATAATATATATTTTATTAATATTTGTATTTAATATTTAATCGCATTTTAGTCTTAATATGTCATATGAAAAGGCACTTGTGCCTGCATGTGGCTGGCTCCAAGACAATCTGAAATCCTGTGCTCAAATGTGCTTAAACACCTCTGCCTTGGTATGGGTACAGTAATACTGATGACTTAGTTCTGTGGACAAGAATCTCATATATATATGCAAAACTGAAAAATGTACATAATTACAACCTAATCAGATACATATACATGTATAGAAACTTTTTTTTTGTTGTTGTTGAATATAAATATTTCTGCTGAATAGTCTACCTTCCTAACAAATACTAGTAACTTAAAGCCATAATTCATCTTGGCAGGGTAATAGTTTATCTGAATCATGAATATCATTAACACTGTTTCAAGGGTTTGTTTGCAAATATAATAACTCAAACTATCAAGGAAGAGGAACATAATGCTGTGTACTTATCAAGCTATAGGTTCATCTACACTAAAATTTTCCTTTAAAATAGCACCAAGTTGCCTGTATTTTAAGAATTGTCAAAGGTTAGCTTTAATTTGCTTGTTACTTTTATTGTTGGCACATACAGTCTTTCTCAGGAGTAAAGCTTTCGCATGTCTTCTCATTTAGCGGTAAAACTGTGGGAAATAAGGAAGGCTTTCTGGCTCCCCTCAGGGCTGAAAAAACAAGTGGTGCCTGCTTGAATCGTCTTGGTAACATGAGCTTGGGACATACTGTTGGGGGCATATTAGTGGAGGGGATTTTGTAAAATTAATGCTCTTCCCTGGCTTTAAATACCAACAATTTTATGCAACAATGTCACCTATGATTCACTAAAGCAAAAAGACCTCAGCTGTGAGTACTAAGCTCAAAAAACTAAAGAAAAGAAAAAAATCTGCAGTATTACACGCTGTAAGGAAGCTGGACACAGATAAGAACTTATTTTTGGTAACCTGAAGAAACAGTGTATGTGCAGGTGTGTTTGTGTGTGATTACATTTTCCTAACCAGTTTCAAGCCTTATCTTTCCGTCAGAGAGAAAGTTTGGTAGCCATTGCTACCAGAATCACCATGTGCCAAGAGCCTCAGCATTGCTACCTCCCAGTAAACAAAAACCTCACCCAGAAAATTAGGTTGGCCTGATGCTTGGATACATCAAACTAAAGGACAGATCAAAGGAGCACAGCATAAAAGACAGTACAGACAATGATTTAGTTTCTTGGAGACTGACAGAGAAGTCCAAAAACCTAAGAATGAAGGAAAAAAAAATAATAGTTCCCAAGCAGGTGCTGCAGGGACTACAAATATAAAGCAAAGTCCATGAGCTCACACTGTATAGAAAAGGCTGATGGTATGGCGTGTAGTAAGGATTTTGAAATATTCCATATAAAAGCAGAAGCAGATATTAGTATTGTGATTAAAATTACCCAAACTGGCAGATTCATAACTGACAACATTTTCAGAGCTTTCAGTGAATATTCATCACTGGAGAACTGATGATGGAGAACTGACAAATCTTCGAGTGGTTGCGATGAGCATATGATGACAAACTTGAACTTTGGTTTCATCAACTCTGAATTTCTTATCTGTTAACCTGTGTCTCAAAAGCTAGGAGTAATGAAGGGGGCAAAGACTATTTCTCACTTTTTTTACATTTTGAAAGCAAAGACTTACAGGGCAGGGGCAGATGGATGGATATTTGGGGGAAAAAACGGAGTTTGTCAGGTAATCAGAAAATTACAGAATGGTCTGGGTTGGAAAGGGCCTTCAAAGATTATCTCATCCCATCTTCCTGTCATGGGCAGGGACACCTTCTGCTAGACCTGGTTGCTCAACCTGAGAAATGTCAGGCTACTCCAAAGGCTATACCACCTACAAAAAAGGCATTTTGGCACCAGGTGCAAAAACGTCAACACAGACTTAAGACATTGTATGAAAGGAAAAAAACCCCAAGGAAATGTGACAACAGTAGAAAGCACAGTGAATTTTGGCTCAGAGAAAAGAGTAAGTCATTGCTGAAACATTGTGGTGGCTTCTATCCACACAACAGCAAGGCATGTGCCTTTGTTTTGAAATGTCTGGCTTTTTCAAAACATGAAAGGACTTGCTAAGTCCCTGGTTCATGGATGTCCTAAATGCAGTGCATGTGTCCCTTCCTGCGAAGCCAGAGATGCTCCTTTAGAGACAGCTCTAGTGGCAAATGCCTGTAAGACAAACATAAATTCAGTGACCAAGTCCACTCACATGATTTTAACAGGTCCAAAGATTTATGTGAAACAGGACCTACATGTAAAATAGGACAGGAGTTCAACACTGTGCTACTCCAAATCCTCCATAGCAACTTTGGCTTGTTGCCAAAGTGTTGTGCCATTGCAAATGTAAAAACACCCGAAACACAGTACCTAATTCAAGGGCTGAATCTCTTCTCACCTGTCTGGGTGATGATCAATCCTGCTCTCTGTGCATCAGAAATATTCAAAATCTCAGCATTTGCCTTACCCACGCAAACAGTTAAACAAGGACAAGACAGGCATGCAGAGGCGGCGAGAACTGAATGAGATTACAGCAAGATGTTAAGGAGTAGTTAAAAGCTACAAAGCTAGGCATTTTCTGATATAACTGAACAAGTGATGTGCTAAGGGCATCCCAAAATCAGACAGTGGCTAAGGTTGGAAGGGACCTCTGGAGTCTGGTCAGTCCAGCCCCCTTGTTCAGCAGGGCCTCCCATGCATGGTAGGTGCCCAGTCAGATGGGAATTCATCTGGAGGATAAAAGGGATCTTTGGCTTTGCAGTCAGATATTTATAGATTTGTGGAAATAAAATAATACTTTAATGATGTCTGGAAACAGAGATGTTCATATATGCAAAGATAAAACTGCAGTGAATTCTTTCAAAGGTTAAATTGCAAAACTGTTTCTGAAACACTTTTGATTAAAGGTTATATGTCCCATAGTAGCTTTTGACAGACCCACAGAAACTTTTTATTTACTTTCTCTCTGCTTTATGAGTTTTTTCTCTGCAAGTGGGTTAACTGAATTAACAGCTTTTGTTTGTGAGTAAACACTGCACTGCTGTTGGAAGTTCTAGAGGAGCTCTCTCCTCTGCCCAGAGGTATCTGCAGCTACCTGACCCAACAAGGGAGATTTCCAACACCATATCTGAGAGCCTCCAGAGAAAGTGAGCTCTTCTCTGATGATAAACCCTGAATGGAAATCATAAGGCTGAAAAATATAAGAGTAAAAATTTTGTAGGTGAAATGCCTGGCTGAACTTTGAAGAGGTTACATGCACTCTAGACTGCAACATAGCATGCTACTCATTTTCTTGAAGCCTGAAGGCTCTAACTTAGGGCCATGTGCTGGCCTTCGTGCTAAGGGGCAAGGACTTGAAAAAGGCCCATCTTTTCAAACATCAGTGTTTAAAGAAGGAAACACATTTTAAAAAAGCACAAAGAGAAATTTATCACAAGAATCATCTCAGAGATTCCAGATTATTTTGGAAGATAGCTTTTCCCAGTCTTTTGGAAGCTGTTAAACCTGGAAGCAGGGAGGTTCAGCATTTGGCAGGTTGTGTACAACACTCAAGCTTTGTAAACACCTTTTTCACAGATGTGGTGTGGTTTACTTGATACTCTTAAAGATGATCAGTTAAATAACTACATTTAATTAAAACTGTTTTTCACACTCAGCTTATGAAAATGGTGAAGCTGAGAAAGCTTGACTAAATATGTTTATCAAAAAACATAATAGTATCACCTATTTAATTCATTAAGTATTCTTCCAGAGGAAGAAAAAATTCCCAATTTACTCCAAATACAATCTAACTGTAAATTTTAAAACTCTTATAAAAATGACAAAGTAAAGTCCTGGCTCTTTCTAGGAGTTTTGAAGATGCCACCTGTACTAATAACAGGTTTAAAGGTGTCTAACCTCATTATTCACAGTGCTTATTCCCCAGCTGAACAGCACATTTTGCTTTGGAAAAGAAGCACATAATTAAGTAACAGGATTTCTTAGGACCCCAAGTGTCCAGTGGCTAACTGTGTGAAAACAAATCTGAAAGTTTTGAGGCCACTTATCAAGTCCTTTCTGCACTAAAGGGACTCCGTGCCATCTTTTCTCTCTCTATAGTGGGTTCCTGGAAGCCAAATCCAAAACAGTTTGCCATACATGAAAAGGCAATTGCGCTTTGATACAGCATATAATGCACATGTTGAAAAATAGGTACAAAATCCCGTGCCACAAAGGATTCTCTTCTAAAATAAAAAGTCGGTTAGTGAAGGAGTTGAAGAGAGGGAGCCTATCAGACTTGTGAAAGAAAGGTTTTTGAACTACACGGGAAAAAAATCACCCAGCCAGGAGCTGAAGAAATTAATGCTTTCAAAGTCACAGCAACCTTTTTAACAAGTAGAGAAATAAGTCACAATCCCCAAAAGAGTTTTAAATGAAGAGTAAAAGATTATGCTTTTCTGCAGTGTTTTCAAAAAATTCTCAACACTCATGATAAAGAATGATGTAGACAGAGAAAAATTAATCCTGTTTCAGCAGCATAGGTAGACCCTCAACAAGTGCAAAATATAGGAAAAAACCCTAAAACCAAAACCATAACAGGATCTTGCTAGGAGTATAATATGACTTAAGCATATATTAACATCAGAATGTTGAATGACCAAATTAGCCAGTCCAGTAAAAAAATACTCTGTGAAATAACAAAGGGGAACTGTAGACCAAAAATTAGCTAATTACTCCAGAGTACTTGGTTTTATCAAGGCTATTAGAGCTCCTGATATTTTAATGAAAAGTATGGTTGACCTGGCGATGCCATATTTTGCTGTGTGCTACGTGTTTCTGCCTTGCAGGATCTCTGATACATGAAAATCTGTATCACACTACTGGATTTGACAAAATCCACCACTGTCCTTTCCTTTCTGGCCTCCTATAAAATGAAAATTGGCTGAAGTACTTTTTGCTCAGTATATTTATATGTGTGTGTATATATATGTGTGTATATATATATTTCATATATATTTAAAGAAGGGGTTTTAAAATTTGACTTTGAAAAAAATTTTGCTTATAAACTGTCACAATGAATGTTTCTCAGAAAGGGTTAGAGAAAAATTAGCAAAAAAATAAAACCAGCCACAAGCTGTCTTGCAATCCCAAGAGTGATGTTTTGCTCACAAATGTGACAATAAAGTTCTTTACCAGATGTATGTCTGGGCTTGCTAAAACATGTTTTTAAATAATCTTGACATGTTTATGGCTTTATGTTTTATCATTTTCAAAATGCACTATTGATAGTTTTCCTAAGAGAAGAACTGGAATGACAAGCTTTAGGTAATTCAAATCACAGCTTGAGAGGTGGGTCTGTGCAAACCTTGTGAAGTTCAACAAGGCCCAGTGCAAGATCCTGCACACAGGTCAGGGGGATCCCAAGCACAAATACAGGCTGGGCAGAGAATGGATCAAGATTAGCCCTGGGGAGAGAGACCTGATGGTGTTTGTGGATGAAAAGTTCAACATGACCTGGCAATGTGTGCTTGCAGTCCAGAAAGGCAATCAGATCCCAGGCTGCATGAAAGGTTGAGTGACCAGCAGGTTGAGGGAGGCGCTTTTCCCTCTCTGCTCTTTTGAGCTCCATATGGAGTGCTGTGACCAGCTCTGTGGCCCCCACAGGAGAAAGATGTGGACCTGATGGAATGAGTCCAGAGGAGAGCCATTAAGCTGATCACGGGACTGGAACACCTCTCCTATGAAGACTGGCTGAGAGAGCTGAGGCTGCTTAGCCAGAAGAGAAGGTTCTGGAGAGACCTTACAGCACCTCCCAGTGCTTAAAGGGGGCTTACATGAAAGCTAGAGAGGGATTTTTCAAAAGGGAATGTAGGGATAGAACACGTGGGAATGGCCTTAAACTGAAAGAGGGCAGGTTTGTATTGGATATTAGGAAGAAATGATTTACTATAAGGGTGGTGAGACACTGGATAGGTTGCCCAGAGAAGCTGCAGACTCCCCATTCCTGGAAGTGCTCAGAGCCAGGCTGGATGGGGCTTTGAGTAATCTGGTCTAGTGAAAAGTGTCCCTGCCCATGGCAGGGGGGTGGAACTAGATGATTTTTAAGGTCATTTCCAACCCAAAACATTCAGTGATTCTATGAAATGATAAATCCTTCTGCTTAAGAAATAAAACATCCAATGCTGTACCTGAGTAAAAAATGTTTAAAGTATCTAGTGCAAAATCAAACTTAAAATCCACTCTGAATATTTAATGGCTATTCTGGAAGAGCATGTATAGTTCAGGGAAAGAGGAATAAAGATGTCCTGATGAGTGAATGGCAAATTAAACCCCATCCATCTCTCTGAATGTGCATTGACAGATGAGCCCAAAGACATTAAGACACCTTGCCACCCCAGGAGTTTTCTTCTGTGTAAGATCTGTTATCACCCATATAATGCTGATGGTAAGGTGTCATAAGACAAGATCTGAATACACTTGAATAACCTTCGGCTAGCAATGGCAGCTGTTTCATATGCATGTTATAACCAATTCATGTTGTCTTCCTTGTATCTTCTGATCTGCAGTTTTCAATATCAGGATCTTTTCAACATCCATTTACAAGCCTCACAACTGACAGCGTAATGTTTAAAGCCAAAAATGTCTTAGCAGACCTTCTACTGAAGATATAACTCACAAAAAACCTGACACCTATCTTTGAGAAGCACCTCAGGAATTGCACTGTCCGGAACTGGTCCAGCTGTCCGATCATCTGCGAGTCCTTGGCACATACCCCATGCAGTATTTGTCAGTGCAAAAGGCCTAGCAATACCTTCACCTCCTTCCCAAATCCTGGTATGCGTGCAGCCTGTAGTTTATCATCTTTGGTTAGATCTTCACTGAGCAGGTGAGCTTATTGAAAGTCATGCTCATTTCCATTTCCATTTCCAACTCCATGTCATTAATAAACTTGTCTTGGAAAAGACCTGCTGTTGGACAAAGCATCCATGAGCAAAGAAGATACCTTCTAACATCCACATCCAATGATTGTGGATGCTGAGGCAGTACAAGGAAAAAGGACTGATGACTTTGACCAGGCTTGCATCCCCAAATGGCATCACCTCCAGTTGCTGTTGGAACATGACACAGGATTAAGGGGACCGTTGACCTGGCTTTGCTGGGAATTTTCTTTGTTTTTATAGGAGTCCTCCTTCCCTGCTTGCTCAGTCAGTATTTGCATATTATTCCAACTCTGCTGCACATTCTGTCCTTCCTCCCTCCCATCTTCTTTCATTTTGGGTAAGATGTCTTAATTCTGTAGTGTTCCTTAGCAAAAGTATTAACTCAAGCGTAGAAAATCCTTTTTACCTTGCTTCATCACCTAATAGAGCATATATATTAGAAAATAGTGACTGTGAAACATCTTAGAAACATCTAATTAATGAGCTTCCAGCATTTTCTAGAGATTAAACGTGACATACTTACTGACACAATCAAAAACACAGAGGTGATGGAGGCTGGGCTGACTGACATCATGCACATGACTGAATTTTGGGTACCTCCTCCCAAACAAGTTTTGGTGTGAGAATCAATCTGTTCTCATAAAATTATTAAAGGATATTAGCAAACTAGATTTACTTTACTGCATGTCAATTAAAATTTGAGAACAAGATTCTGTAGCTAAATATAGTTTGAATAGCAGATCATTGTATTGTCTCCATACATTTTTAGGGTACACATTTCCCTTCAACACAGAATAATCATGACTACATGTATTTCAGTTTTTGTTCACAACTCAATTATGAAAACAGAGAGTGCTCTGTAGATTACCTCCTACATGTCTTGCCACAGCCGAGGCCTTGGAGCTTGTGGGGAAGAGGATGTGCAGTTCTTCCACTCTTGTCTTTCTACAAAACATTCACAATTTCAGTTGAACGCTTTGCCATTTTTACCCTGGAACAATTGTGTCTGAGGAGATCTCTGATGATTCAGGCAAAGACACCATTTGCTCTTCAGCCCATTCAGCACATGGAATGATTTTTTCAGGGATGTTGCTTACCTCAGGTTTACTGAAAACATCAATGCTTAGGGTATATTACTTTTGGTACATTAGAAAATGCAACTTAAAAAACCCCCAAACTTCCAGCTTTTATGTATCACTATAAAAAGCATCCTTTTAAGGAGACTGTACAGTTATGCTTCTAATAGTACAATTGAATATTGCCTTATTTGTTCTACTCAATCAGTAAATTCTAAGGTTTTATTATGGTAACCTCCAATTAATTTTATTTTAAATAGGCTGAAGTGACTGTTTTCAAACTCAGCAATGTGAGGACAGGTAATTCAGCATAGTCACAACTTACTGATGTGAGCAGGTGTGAGGAGATGACAGATTTATTCCAATGTTGTATGAGTAAGCACATGCGATCACAGTCTGCTCAAGGATCAGGTCTTCCACAACACAGTGATATCAACTGGTAGAGTACAGACATCTTTAAAAATGAAACGTTTTACTGCTTTGTCTTGTAAAAGGCTAATACGCAATTTTAAAACTTCTGCATTCCCTGTTTTACACAACCCTTTGCTGCAGCAGTGCTCTCTTTGGAGTGAGCCAAAGTATACAGTGTTGCCTGTACTGATCCCCAAGAGCTGGGTCAGGCATACAAACAATCTGACAGGCTGAACAAATTTAAACTCTTATACCATGGGTTGACTGATTTGAGTAGGAAGGTATTTGTGAGTAATTAAGCTTTTCTACCCACTGCACTAGCTAAGGAAAATCTAGGTTCCCACTACTGTTTCCATAAGCTTTTCTTCTAAGATTTACACACCTACTGTGCATTTTCCAAGTCTCTCTAAAACCCATGCTCTAGATGACCAACAGAAATTCACTTCCAGTTTGAAAAGCTATAATATACTTCTGTTTCACCATGTTCATTAGAGAGCTGCCACACACACTTCTAATTTGTATTTGGACATGAGAACAGCAAGAGCTGTAAGAACAGTGATAACGCCTTCCTATTAAGATAAATTAAGTGTAATGCACACCAAATAAGAAAATGAAGGCATTATTATCACTGATGGGGGGCACAGGCTTGAGGACTTCGAAGCCTCAATACCCAGTTCTGAGGTGCGCCACTATTCTGAGTTACAACACACCAACTTCAGTGGCTCTTGATCAGAGGCCTCGCCATGTCCAGCCTTGTTAACTGCTGTTGCAGTTCTGCTATTTGGCTAAATGGCATTTGTGTAATCTAATGGGTCAAAAGCTACAGATCCATGGTTTCACAGAACTGGCAAGTGATGGCATATGTTGGAGATGAAGGAAGAAAAGAAAGAGAATGCAGAAGGAGCTTGGAGTGAGGATAAATGACCTGAGTGTAGATCTGAGTCCCAACATCCCAACTTTGATGTTGAGACTAGGACTTGGATCTGCAGGAACAGACTTGACAGATCTTGACTTAGTATCAGCATTATGCATCTTATACCAAATCCTTTATACATTCAGGTGATAGCAAATTTGAGTGCAGAACTCCAGGATAAGTGGGTAACATCTACCAAGTTCTGCTTGAGCCCTGTTGCTGCAGTTACACCAGCATTGCCACATAAATAGAGAAGCTGCCAGCTACACTGACAAAAAAATGTAGCTTTCTCAATTTACACTGAAATTTGATAAGCATTTATCTCAATGGCAATGGCAGCAGAAGCAGCTCTTGCCCACTTGGCCCTGGCTTCCTTGTGCCAGTGCAACTGCCTGTAGCCTCATGTTGATCCAGAGGAGAGGTTAAAAATCATAGAATCATAGAATAACTTGGCTTGGAAGGGACTTTGAAAATCATCTCATTCCAATCCCCCTGCCATGGGCAGGGACACATTACACTAGACTGGGTTACTCAGAGCCCGTTCCAACCTGGCCTTGAACATCTCCAGGGATGGAGCATCCACAGCTTCTCTGGGCAACGTGTTTCAGGGCCTCACCACTCCCAGAGTAAACTATTTCTTCCTAAGATCTAATCTAAACCTACTCTCTTCCAGTTTAAAAATGAACCTTTTGTCAGACTATTTTTAACCAGTTGAGTCTCTTGATCCAGCAAATTGCACAGTTCCACAAGAAGCAGGCAGATGTGAGAGAGGAGGTGCTTCTGGGTGTGGAAGGGGTTTGCAGCACTGACTCTGAAGAGCATCAAGGATAGGGTGTTTCCACCAGACCAGCTCCTAGCAGGTAAGTGAGTCATCAAATACTTCTGGTGTTGGATATGGTGCCCTCTCATTCCTGGAAACTGTTGTTTTCTGGAGGTGTTTCCTTCACTCCTGCTCACCAGGGAGGCTCCGAGAGCTGAGCTCCGCCAGTGCTGCTGCTGGCACTGGCAGAACTCCCGTCCTCCAGGGGAGATGACAGCACCAGGGGCCTTTTCAAATGGGTGTTGCTACGGGCAACTGTATATAGGAGAACGTAGGCAGAGGCTGAGAAACCCAGGGGGATGGAGCAGAGCAGAAACAACAGCCCAGCAGGAAGAGCTCTCAGAGCAGGTTATAAATGCTGATAAAACGGCTTCTCAAGCAGTCTTTAGCAATTGCAAAAAACCACAGCCAATGCACCAACGGTCTGAAAGTTATTGCTCCTGGAAGTACATGTGAGTTTTCATCCTTCCTAAAATGAGGGTGTGAGGATGGGGAGCAGATGGAGAAGCGCACAGCCACAGCAAAGCAGTCAGCTGTGCACCTTCTACTGTCTTCTCTCCTTTCATGAAAGATGAGGAGCTGAAACCTGCAGAGGGAGACTTCACCATCACTTACATCAGTTTAGTATCTTCCTCACATCTAACAGGGCATAATTGTTTTAAATTTGTATTTTGGAACCACCAGGGAAATTCACTTTAAGGTTCTCTTAGAGAAATTTAGTTTCTCTTGCAGAGTGTCTGACAGGCATTTGTACAAGCCAATTTAACCTGAGCAATTCAGCTGTCCAGGAAAAGAGCAGGTTACCCTCCTGTGCAACTCTCTATTGAAGAAAAATTTTCATTCTTTCCATTACCACAAAAAGTAGTATTTTTTCCATTACCACAAAAAGCAGAAACACCTATTATACATCTAAGTTTAAAAGCTGGCTTTTACCTCCAGTTGTTTTGCAACTGATTTAGGAGTGTAAGATGGACAACTCCATGCATGCCACCATGCCTTAGCTTTGTAACCTTTCCATGACTATAGCAGTGAGCCAGAAAGCACTGTGAAAACAAGATAACAGCTATGTCAAGGTTACTGCTGGAAACCTGTGACAGTGTTTTTCCTCTGTGTCCTCCACTTTGCCTTTTCCTACTGCCCTGGTCCCTCCTTCGGATACTTGGCACAGGGGAACCAGGAGTGCAATACTGCTGCTTCCATATCAAAGGCCACTTGGAAAATCAAGTAATTGGTTTTTCTTAATACAGCATCTCATTGCTGTTTCCTTTCTTTCCAGATCCAAGACAAAGCATTAGCTTGCTTGCGTGTTTTGTTTTTCTGTAGGCACTTTGCTGACAGAAGTCCAGGCAGTTCAGGAGGAGGGGTATGAACTAGAATGTTACACAAAAGTCTCCTTTGGGACACACTTGTTCAGATTAGACTCCATCCACCTCTGTTCAACATGATGGCAGTTCAGCTAAATCAAACTTTTTTTCAAGTATGGCAAATTACTTACTTTTTAACACAAACCCAAATAAGACTAAAGTCTCCTGGGATCTTATTCAGCCAAACATTATTCATGTGCAGTTTTGAGTTTCATGCTTTATGGTATTTATTTCTAAGGCAAGAAACTGACTGCAAAGATAAACAAGAACTTATCCCAAAATTTGCAAGGAGGTCTTTAATATCATATCATATAATTTATTTTATTCTATTTCCCAGAGGATAGAAGAAAACTCTCTGAAGAAGTCATAGTGAAATAGTCATCGACAGTTTATATTTCACTGACATTTTTTCAATAAAGGATGATTTTATCCAAGCCAAACTTCAATAAATTGAACTAAATCACATCAGGAACTGTCACATCTTCAGGTCTTCATATATTTCCCATGATCATTAAACAGAAACAGTAAAAGTCTCCCAGCAGCTCACAGAAAAACCTGAGACAGCTTCTAAGTAGGTGTGATTCTACCTGAAGACAACATTCAGCTCTCCTGCTTCTGTTTTTCCTCATCTCACATTTGATACAGGCATAATCTGCTAGAAATTAACAATCTCACATTCTTCACATTTTAAGATTCTCTTCCCTACTATTTATGTGCAGGTAAACTAACTGGAACATTGCAAGGGAGAATTACAGCTTTATACACAAAATACAGAACAGGACAAGATTTCACTTCAAAGCAGATGTACAGCACATGCCCATCCACAAATGAAGCACTGTGTTTTAGCACACTGGGTAAAATGCAATATTGACACCAATAATTAAGAAGTAATTGCTACAGTTTACTGCTGCAGAACAAGTGAACAGTTCCATCAATACAAGCTTGGTCTTGCCAATTTACAGTAACGAGATGCAGAAAATTGCCACATTTACTTTTCATAGAAAGTTAAGTATCTCTTCATGGGTGATGGACACTTTTGAGTTCTTTTCACACACTTGAAAATTTCTCCTCTTCTGACAAAACTTTCTCTTGCCTTCCAGGAAGAATCCAACTGAGTGTCAATGAGCAATATTTTACTGCTATGAAGAGATGCTTCATTTTAGCTTGACAGATAGAAATTAGAGCCTTTCAATGGAATGTGCACAGATGGCGTGTGGCTTATGCCTTGAAAAAGCTGAAGACAGGAAACATGAACTTCAACTCTTTTAGAAAGAAAAGCAGTTGTTGATGGCATGTGCAGATAAGAAGCGGGTGTGCAATGTGCGCAGTAACACTGAGTCTCAAAGACACAGACTTCCCCTTGAGCTTCTCACCAAAATGTGAATGACTGAAAATATTGTCACTACTTTCAAAAACTTTCATATTTGCTCAGTTTATCCTACGGTGAGAAATTGCAGGCTTGAAGCCATGATAAATTGCAGTGCATGGGTCTTTGCTTAGAGAAATGAATAAACTGATGGATGGCCATGCAATCCCACTGGTGATTCTTCAGTGTGCTTTCAGTTACAATGGATGGATCTGAAATTTTCTTTCAGTGAAACAGAAGCCTGATGTTCTGTGCTCTTTATTTTTTTTTAATGGTTTAAACTGATCCTGATATAGTTATAACTGGTTTGCTCAGAGATAACTTTTTTCTCTACAATTCAAATCAAAACCAACTCAGCATTTATTTTTCTTCTTCAATGTTAATTACACAGTCATAGACTACTGAAATTGAGAAAAACAACAACAACAAGAAAGCATTTCAGTAATTGCCATCTGTGGCCCTTCTGAGGGTTTTTTTAGTTAGTTTGCAGTTCGAGAAAACAAGTGAGTTCTGCCTTTACATCTGGGCAGCAATATACAATGCCATAATATTTTAGCTGCAAACACTACAGAAAAGTGATAGTTTAAAAATATTTCCATTAAATAATCGCGATGTCTGCTACAATAATGTGTTCATCAGCATAACAAGTGGTAATTAAAGGCTAGATTAAAACATTAGACTAGCTTTCTTTCTATTATTTAGACTTCTATTTTAGAAGCTGGAGACAAATACCTTCCACAGATCATCTTCTCATGTATTTTGATGCCTAGAATGCAAAAATTATGGGAGGAGTCACTTTCCCCCCTATGCATCACAGGAAGTTCAGAAAACGTGGCAAATAAATAAAGCAAAAACTGTTCATGTCTGAAAGGGAACACATTATGTAAGATAAGAGATTATGTTTAAAGCAAAAAACCTGTTTAGATTAAGAAAAGCAATAGTTGTTTACTTGGAATTATGTCGATATTCTTCATGTTAATACTTCATTACATGGGAAAGTAATGAAATTTTCAGCAGGAAAGAAAACCAAACCCTTCTTTATAAATTCTGAATGAATGAATGAATCTTTGTCAATGCTGATGGGCAAATTCTGCCATAACTCCAACAGCTAAAATGAAAGAAACACTAAAAGTTTAAGTTGGTCAAATGATACAAACCCAACAGATAGATGGGCTGTATCTAAAATCACTCTTCTGTTTCTCATGCAGTTACAAAAGCATCACAGCCACCTCCTTTATCATAAATTAGAATGACCTCTAGACTTTTCTTAGAAAAAAAATCTCACAATATCCTATGATTTCCATGACTTTTTCCAGAAAAAATTATCTTCTCTCTCCATGTAGTTAGAAGCAAGAAAGACAAAGCAAAACTTGACCAAGGGAGAGAAACCTGGTCTCTCTAAAATATTTCAGGTGTCCTATTAAAGAAAAAAAAAGACAAAGTGAAACAACCAAGCAATGAAGCAGGATATTAAAGACAGCCTGTCATAGCAAATGACTTAGTGCCCTCACATTACCTGCTCTCAAACCAGCTGAGGAACAGAATTTACAATATATTTCCTAGTAATTTTAAACCTGTGTTGGGTACCTAAAAAACCCATTCCATTGGGTTAAGTGTACAAAACCCCTGGCATTTGGAGTAAAATCTTGGCTTGACTGACATCAGTGGCAAAGAATCACTTTGAAAGCTGCAGAAGCTAATGAGATGATGATTCACAAGGCTTTAACAGTGGTACTTGCTTGTACTTTTCATACCTCAAAACCTCAAATATTATATTCCATTATGTATGTGATTAAACTGAATCTCGCTGCAGTTGTATTAGATAATTAAGCATTTTTCTTAATATGGCAGATGTTTAAAACTAAGACATAGGAGAAACAAAGTCTATCAGCTAGAGGCAAAACTTTGACTCCCTCTCCTTTTAACAACTTACAGCACTAATTCTTTGACTAAGCAGATGTTCCAGGAGTATAAAATAAGCACGTATCGGGAAAGCACATAAAAGTACTAAATGCAACAAAATCACACTGCAACTCACAGCATCTAATAGATTAATCCCACTGGCACAAGGTATCTGCACAGCTGACCTCTATCTGACTTCCCATGGACTAGTTACTCTACATTTGACTGCACTTATGCTTCCATAACTAAAGCTGCTGTATGCTGTTGCTGCAGTGGCAGAAAGGATGTACTGCAAAAAGCCGTGAACAGCAATGCCCTCACATCTTCCAGGCCTTTCACACATTTCCAGCCTCCCTAACAAGGCAGCATGTTAACCCTCCAGCCCAGCCCAGGTTTGTTGGCCAATTTCAGTGACTGCCTCCAGCCTTGTGTGCTGTTCCCCATTTAGCACCACCTAATTACTTCTGCACTTTGAAAAGAGACACAGGTGCTGACGGTCTGATACTCTGCCTGCTGCACAGTACAAAGCAATATGCTCAGCATGGGAGCCCTGGGTCCCAAGCTGGAAAAGGTTGCAAATCACCTGAAATAAAGGTAATAGCATGTTTTTAGAATTGTGTTCACCACTCTTGTCTTACTGTTTGGTTTCCGAGGGAATACAGATATGGCATTATGGTGTTTGCATGCCCAATGCGGGGCTTCCTATCTCTGAAAATAATCAGGTAACTAGTCTTTGTAAAGGGAAGGGCTGCTGCTCTTGCCCATAAGACAATATACCTATATCAATCAGAGACGAGTTTAGTCCACAAAACATAACTATTTACACAGTTTATAAAAAAATTAACTCTATATACTCTGTATACTCTCATCAGCCATGCACGGATGTTCACAGAGGAAAATTTTACACTAGCCAAAGAGTTCGGTCTATGGTATGTCACTTCTTTCTTATGCCTCTGTAACTCCACTACAAAAAACCTGTTTACACCAGGGAAACACAATGATGAGTCAGCCACCAAGATAGAAAATTCAGTGACATATAAATGTGTTGTCAACAACAGATGTAAAACTTTGCACAAATGACTCAGTATCTAGAAAACAAAATAAATATTATCTCATAAAGTTGACAAAAATTGGGGGAAAGCATCAAAACCCCCAAATCATATCAATAGCTTAGCTGAGTAATAAGCTACATAATATTTCAGCTGCATTACTTTTATAATACATAGAAAAAATAAGAAAATATTTAATATTCTGAAAGCTACATGTTGGGTATAGCTTTTCTGTTAAAATAAAGTTACATGGCATTCCTGAATTTAAAGTAGGATTCTTATTATATCAAGATTTCTAACTCACTGAAGTTATTAAATTGGCTAAAATATATCATGCAGTAAGATTTGCATCACTTCTAACAAAATAACCCTCATTGACTCATAACATAATCAGAAATATTTTCCTGTGCAAGAAGCACATCTTACTAGAAGACGTTACATAGGTGCCTCTTCTGCTTATGACTGAGCATGTCAATTCCCTCAGCATTTGCAACTGTAGTCCATCTCATGCTCAGCTTGGCACAATTAAAAACTTGGAAGGAAATAATGAGAAAATATTCACAAAAATTTTAATTGACTTAAACGTAACAGACAATCTACATAGAACACTTAACAGTAAGCATCTTCTAGACCTCTGCCAATTCAAAACCACAACCTGATAGCTAATGATTAATAAAATCACCAATTTTTTCCCTGATATTTATCGTATACTTATTCTTGCTTAATATTAGCCCATTACTATTAATCATGCTTTTTTCATGTTAAGTAAATCCACTCCTCCCATACATTTTCAAACACCTGTACATTGTCACCAGTTTTTCCTGTATTATCAAATATTCACAGGCTGTAACTGACTCTTACCATGCGATTAATATTTGCCTTTTTTTAATCACCTGTCATCTATTCGCACCTCAACCTGCTGGAAATTAGTGTAGCTCTCCCTTAAGCTGCCTTTATGTGGCAACAATTTTATTTACAAAAAAAGAGTCAAAAAAAGCTCTGCATGTTTACCCAGATGAAGTCATAAGACAGCACTACAGAGCCCCAAAAGCCTCCTCCACTTTGGCCAGGTATGTGAGGGACTGGTTGAGGTGGGAGCTGCCCCAGCTCACTGCCCACCCTCTGGCACCATCTGTCTGTCTCTCCTCTGCCTGGCTGTGGGCAGGGATGGTGGCAGATGTCCTATTTGCTCCACTGCCAAACCCTGTGCAGCCCTCTGGTATCCAAATGAGCTTCTAGGAGGCTTCAAGAGGCATCAGCCTGAGGGTTTTCTAGAGAAGCTCTGTGCTAGAGAGGCAGTACAAGAGCTGGCACTACCCAGCTACCTAAATGAGGGAAGCAGCGCTCCTGACTGCAGACATCTGCAGAACAAGGACATCTTTCCTCTAGTTCCTTGTCCCCTCCACAAAACTCAGTGAACTGACTAAGCAATAACTGAGTTTTCTGGTTTCTAGAAGTACAGTGGAAATACATAACCTGACTTGCAAGAAACAATTGTATGTTCCTCACCACTAAAGCATTCATCATGAGAACACGCCATTAGTGCTTTTAGTGTCTATGAATCAGAGAGGGAAGGGAACTGTTGGGTTCTATTTTAAAGAAAAAACTTTCTTAGAAAAGTGTGGCTTTATTTTAAAAGTCTGTAAAAGTCACTGTGACTCCTCAGAGTTCTTTCAAAATTACTGGAATGTGTGATGTATTCATACATGAAGTTATTTGTCAAGAAACTCATGCTGTCTACAGCCTGATACTGTTACTTGCTCTAAAACTCAATTTCCACTGATGTTCATGATGTGAACAATGCTCTATTAGAGCTAACTCAGAGCAGCCTAATGAGCATTTAGGAGAAAAGTCTGTATGTAAGTCCCTGTTAAAGCTTGTAGTGACTCTCCAAAATCCAAACAGAGCTTCAGTGGTAAACAGTTAACAATAAATATATCCCTGCAAGAAGCCTGTGTTTCAGATTAAATGGATTTTTTTCAGGGTTTTTTTTTTCTGATGAAGACAGACTGAATTAAAATTTTATTTCTAAGCATCGATTTCAAACCACCATTTATATTTATGTGCTATGACCACCATCAAGGGTTACTTAGACTGCAGCCTTTCTGACTTCATGATATATTCTGGCCATGGGCAAAATTAAAAGCCATACCAAGTGCTAAAATGGCAATAATACTAAGTATAGAGAGGCTGAGTTAATTTTATCACTAGCAATTTTGCTGTTACTATGGCAAGTGTGAAAGCCTTCCTATTATTTAAGGCAGGATTTTGCAGTGCTACAAGTCCTCATCTCACAGATACTTAAAATCTTTTTTCATATATGAATTACTTCTACCATCCACCTTTGGCTTTTCCCTTGTGGAAAAACATTGCCAGCCAATGGCCTCACACATTGGGTCGCAGCCTTCAAGTCAGCTTCAACACAGTATTTGGATCTGATTATGTCTTAAACTGCATACAAGAACTGGCTCTCCTCCTGATTATACCCTTGGCCAGGGGGATCACAATCGGACCTTGAATTTTGCCAAGGCAATAGTTCAGTAAAGAATCTCCCTGAAGAAAGAGACATCATCACATTGTAGGAAAAAAAGAGGAAGAAGCATAAACTATAATTAAAAAACGATTTAATGCATTAAATTAGTGTATGTATGTCTCTTAACTAGCTAATGATTTCTTCAGCAAACTATGCCCAGCTATTCCCAGACAATTTAAGTCAAACTCCATCCTTTGTCTTCCAGAAGAACAATCACAAAATATTTTTCCCCTAATTATCTGTTGCACTTCTGAACTTCTACCCGATCATTTTCAGTGGATAACTTCATGCTCTTTTTGTCTTTCTGTCATCTTTACGTTCCAAGTGAGTAAGTGGTTATTTCCTATAAAGCAAGCAGCAAAGCCATCACAAGAGGTAAGAACCAAACCTCCAAATGCTCCAATTTGTCTTCCTACCCATTGTTCAAGGGCATACTGTAAAACAAAATGCTTCATCCTTGCATGAAGATGTGTGATGACAACCTCATGAGGGTGAGAATTTTTCTCCTGATTGATTTTTACCCTGGCAGAATATCACAATTTATTTCTATTTGGTTAGAGAGCTTCTTAGTGAAGCAGGGAAAGGTAACACCAGCAGACCATTAATCCTACTGCCATAAAGGCCAGGGACTCAAATCAACAGCATTTATGCATGTTGCAAAACATGAATAATGCATGTGCAACACCAATGTGTTCACCCCTCACAAATACATCATAAACACTGTATACACACATATATATGTATACTATCTTATGTATCTCTAATATATTATTCCTTAAAATCATATAAGCATTTTACTCCTGCTACATTTCTGCAAGGCCAGAAGGCAGTAAGTGCTTCTCCTCATGCTGAGACATTAAGCCAGTGTTTCTTCTATTCATGTGTGGTTGCTGTGAAGGTGAGATGTAAAGATCCCACAGCATTTAAAAGGTGTGGGGAAGTCCTGCAGTCCTACCCATATCCTCACCTTCCTTTCAGTCAAGGCACTCATCGCTTTCACTCTAGAAGGGGATGCCCCAAATATCACTGTAGTATGAGACCAAATTTAGAAACACACGAAGATCTGCAGGAAAACATCACTTCAGAGATAACTAAACACTTAATTTTCAGTGCAAATCATCCTTGACATATGTAAGTAGGAACTCTAAGGCAACTGAAACTCAGATTATAGCACAGTCCACCTAAATTTTAGTGTTCAAGACCATCCGTAACAAACAGACAGCAACATCTTGGCTGCCACATCTGCTTAAGTGTGAGAATTAACTTTAGGGTCTAGTCTCTTGCACTGAGATAATCAAGTCCATATAGTCCAAAAGGGAAATTTTATTCTATTTTTTTACTTAAAATACCTTCTTAAAGGAGGCATCTTTGCAAGATGACACTGTTTGCAGTAGCGTGAAGACCTTAATCAAGACACACCTTTGAGCAGTATCTGTCAGGTGTAGCTTGCTGATTTCTTGGCATGTTCCCCATTCCAAAGCACTGAGCCAATCTTAAGACATTTCAAGTCTAAATAAAAATCATTACAACTAACACAACTGGATGCATCAGCACAAAAATATTAAATTACCCATTCCTTAAATACACTTCTTTCCTTCCAGATACACATTTAATTTAAGAACAAAGCACCACTTCTCAAGGAATATATCCAGTAATACAGAGTTTGGAATAAAATACATAATCCAAACTCATGTAGGCGAGAAACTGAGATATCAGTTTTCTCCTTCCCTATTATAAACTGACTACCAAGGAATAAAAGTGTTGCTGAGTTCTCAGATCCAGGACTTTCTAGGCTTAGGTAATTACCATCAGGCTCTAATCTAAGACAACAGACTTGTGGCTCAAAACACACTCAGTTCCTAGCAACAATCAGTGTCACTGCCTCTATAAGAGAGGAACTAAAATCACCATTAACAGCAAATTTCATATCCCAATGTGCTAAACAAAAACATTATCATTGTAAAATGTGCAATTATTGTTTTTTCCCTAATGGTAAAGTAACTAATTTCATTGCAATATGGCTTCTGAAGACAGAAGTCTTAGGATTATTTGCATTTCAGTATGGAAACAAGAACCTGAGAGCTGCAAACTCAGCTTCAAACATTCATATTATTAGAACTGCATTAGCAGTGATCTTTTCCTAGCAACTGACAAAATTACAAGGACAGCAGGCTTTCTTGGCTATGCCTGCCATACTGTTCTTTCTAGCTGCTATTTTGTGTTGGTTCTAAATGGTGGTTCCATATTTTTAAAACTATAAATACCTGGGTGAATCAGTGAATTTTTCCAGTTCTTTAAATGTCAATGCTTATTATTTGTCCTGGATTTTCCCTACTGGGTACTAAAAGTTCTGACAATTTATGAGCCCCAGGTTTATACTGGGGGATGGAAAAGTGAAAATCTCCCCCACAGAATTTCCCTCAACTGACTCAAAGGCTGCTTTCTCCAGTAACTCTTTTCTTACAACTGCTGAGGAAGATCATCCATCGTGCTCTTGATTTTCATTAAATGTGATCATGAGCAATGTGTGAGAGTCAAAGATGAGTCACTGGATTTCATGGGGGAGAGAAACACAGCTGCTCCATTTTAGCCAGCAAGTTTTTTCATAGTCCCGTAACAGTGAGGAGAAATGGAATTTTTCAGCACAAGAAACGATGGAGGTAACAATAAGGATGTCATGTACTAGTGTCTAAAGGATGAAAGTAAAGTTTCATCTCACTCATTTTCCTAAAAGATTTCAGTTTTGTCTTATCCATTTCCACTTCCAGCTCAGTTGTTCCTCAAGTTTTAATCCAAGTATGTGTGAATGTCCAGTCTATATCCTTCCTTCTTATCCTTTATATTCTAGTATATTTAGACTATTATTCACAAAGCAAAAATATTTTTAGACAAAGATCATGGTGTCCCTGCCGAAATCTGTCATGGGAAGCCCTCTATAATTCTGTTGAACTTACGTGTGTACATTTACCTACTACATGTGAATGCAAAACTATTCTTTTCATGCCTAGCTTGGTATTAGAACAAAGTAATTACACCCCCAAATATGTTGTGAAGTTCAAACCTTTCAGAAATCTAAAGAAAAGCTTGGCATAAGAAAATCCAGTAGTGATAGCATTAAAAAAAAAAAAAAAAGCTTATCTGTAGTTTTATTTGAGCTTTGCAATAAAATTGAGCTTGTGTGCCCACTTGCCCCCATCTCTCTGATTATCTGTCAGTCATACTCTGCTTCAGTAATTTTTGGAGCTGTCGATCAGTCTCAGTCAAATCTGAAAAGGGGCCAGAAATCTCAAGATAATTACAATCCTACACATTTTCTGACAATATGAGTTTGGGTGACAGACAGAGATGCTAATTCATGTCATTCTAAAACAAGAGTAGTCTGATAAAACTTCTATGTATTATGTTTGACAGAGATCAGCATATTCACATTGCTCAGCATTTAGCAATGTAACTTCGTAAGACACAGTATGTGCTGACTTTTGTGAAATTAAAGGGATCAGAAGATACTTAACAATTTCTGTAGAGTGGGTTGGTGAAGAAATAAAAGGAATAAATTAAAGGAAACTGAGTTCAAGTAAAACTTAAATATAAAAAGAAATCATAGAATTGATACAATCTTAATCAAATTTCAGTAGATCCTCACAAACACCAGGCTATTTAGGATGTTAACACATTCACAGTCCAGCTGAAATCTAAGTTATAACCCCTGGTTTGTTTCTGAAAGTTATTACCGTATGTATGAGTGCACCAGGTATAGACAGAACCAAAATCACTCCTAAACGCAGCTCCTCTACATGGACTTGATAGTCATCACTGGTCTCCCTATGACTTTGATCAAGTACACACATTTTGATGTTCAGTACAGGGGTATTACTCCTGCATTTTGATTGCCTAACAAACACAGAAGTCAGCTACATGATATATATGGTTTCTACATGAAAACATCCCATCTGAAAACAGGAAAATCCCATATCAGATCCTGATAAATTTGAGGGGAAATTTGCATGTTTGGTTCATTTTTATGTATTATTGAACATTTCTGTGTAGGTGTGTAAATGAATGCAGGTCTTCTACATGGTATGTGTCAAATACACATTCACACAGAGGTGTCACAACAGCCTGGGCACCGTTCTCTGTAACTTCAGCAAGGAAGCAATCTGTAAGATTAGAAATCTTCATTTCTAAGTGGTGATGCACTGAGAAATGTAGTTTCTGCCCAAGATGAAGCCAATATCACAGCTCTGCACCTGCAGATTAGCACGGTCTGCAGGCACGATGGCCCTGGCACCCTCTGACTCCCAGTGACACATCCGGGCAGCCTTTGGCAGTGCAGCACCTTGTGCTGAGACCTTGGGACATAACAGCAGAAAGGCTCCTACTTAAGGGCTCACACTTCAGGCACAGAGTTTGACTAATGACCATGAAAGTGTTATTGCCATGGTTCATTATGTTATGTCTAAAGAGACAATGACTGTGTTTCCAACAAAATGCTCTTAATTTAATGAAACTAAACTGGTTTCAATTGCAATCCAGAAAAGTTCAAAGGAGATAATAACCTCTAAAATGCTGCAGGATTGCTGTTTTTATTGCTAATTTGTGCATGTTTCAACAGTAATCACTGAACCCTGTGATGGTCCTAGAAGTTCCCATGGCACTGCCATGAGAAGTTTTGGCAGATTATGCAGTCCTCAGATCAACAGTAGGAGGATTTACTCAAGAGTACATACTGGATTTATTCCTTTATTTCACACATCAGAGCCTCAAGCCTATATATTTTCATCACAATACTTTGAAAAATTTAAATGTAAAATTAAATGGACACTAAAGACTTGAAATCTAATAAATCTAAAAAATAGCTACTTTTTTCTTCTGAGATGGAGGTTTTACAGAACGCTTCACTTCCTCTTCTATTTCACCTCGTTGTAAGAAATGCCCGTATGAAGAAAACAAGCTATATTCATTGTCCTGTGAAGAAATTAATGGAGAAAAAAAGGCAAAAAAGGAAATTTTAACTACGTTTATTATATGTTTTGTGTGCAATTGCAGAAGGAAAATTTAAAACTTATTTCTGCAGAGACCTGTTTATATGTTTTACTTGCCCCAAGTAAGAAAGCAAGTAGTTCTGTTGCTTCAGGGTCATTACTAATGATGCATAAGACTAACTATTTGCATAAACTTGGACTGTATTTCAGACTGTATTTCATTGTTCTTCTGCAAAGAACCCAAAGCACCTAAATATCAGTTGCTATGAATACACCACAGCAATTCATCCAGACTATCCAAATCTTGCATTATAGGAGTCATGTAGAGAGATGTCCAAACTCTCTTTGTATCCTTAACTTGTATTTGTTGACTTTACTAGGTACTGGAAAATATGAATTCTGTTCAAAATACACACGGTATTGCCGGATTTCATTGTACGCGGTGGGCAAGGACTGAAATCACCAAATACCTGGGAAGTCACAAGCTTCAATTCTAAGTCCTACTTGGCCACAGGGAGGCTTCAAGTGCTGATTTCATTCCCCAGAGCAGTACCTAAACCAACCAACTTTAACACAAGACTGGGACTGAGCCTTCTCTGTTCCGTCTTAGGGAACCTGTGCCATTGTGCCAATTTAAAAGGAGAAGACATGGAGCATGGACATAGAGCTGCCAGGGAAGACAATGATGGTGTTGCCTCCTCTTTCATTTTACCAACATAGCAAAGTCCTCACACTAACAGTCACCACTTACAAATCCTGTTAAGGGGTCATCTTTCATCCCTGCCCCAGGAAAATGAGGTTCTTCACATGAATCTGCTTCCGGAAAAACACTCCTGTCAGCCCCCTAGCGTACCCCACAAGACAGCTGGTTCAGGTAAAAGCCTGAGAGAGCTTCTCCAGACCTCCGTCCTAAAAAAGCACTCTTCAGAGAAACCAAGATCCAGTTCAACATAGCCTGACCCTCAGGCATGCCTGTTTTGTCATCAGGCGCAAGGTAATGGTCAGGAAGTAATGAAAAAGTAAACAATGAGGAGGAAAAAAGGAAGATCGGGTGCAAAGTCTGTGGTTGTTGGAAGAAATGTCATATAAAGTGGAAAAACCTTTCATAGCAGTGTCTGTTGAACTGCTGACTTCAGACCCCACAGCCTTACTGAGTCCTGAAACAAAGAACAAGGCCCAGGAAGGCTCCGAGAGGGATATGTTTCTCTGAACAAACTAGTAGCAAATGTGTCAGTCTCCATTTTAGAAATAAACTTCTGAAATTCAAAACCCTACTGATACTGCTTCTATTTGACACAAAACTGAATTAATGATTTCAGAAAACAAAACCTAACCAGTTCATGTTATTTCTTAGTCTTATCTAGTATTTGATTATGCATCTACTCTGCTGAGTATCTTTTTGTTCTACATTGCTAAGTTCCGTGGTATCTTGCATAGATTTACTTTTTTGGATTTCCTCTGAAAGTGCTAAAGACAGCACATGGCTATAAAATCAGCAGTCATATGCTTCAAAAGTATTTGTCATTCTTTTGATATGGCTGTTACTCCAAGTACTTAAAAGTTGTCTTTGATATAATTGAGACTTTTGCTTCTCTCTATCTAAAGGTCTTTTGATCACCTCCTAATTAATGCAGTAATGACAACCAATTACATTTACATCTAACACAAAGCACATTGTTAAGGTTTGTCATTACCACTTTCCTTTCTTGCATGCTAACACAATGTTGTAACCTTAACATCTTCTGCCTCACTGCTGCTGGGAGCATTAATCAGTAAGGTATTTATTCCATTTTAACGTTTTTATTAACTGGCAATTATATATGAAGAGATGAAATATCTGCATAACTCATGACTCTCAGGATGCTTCTTTCAAGCCAAAATATTTAAAATGCATCAGGATCCTATTGTTTTTCTCTAGACAAAGCCTTATGAAAGCTATGAAAGGGAGCCACACACCTCTCTGCAGGTATTTTATCCATGTTTTATCACTGGTTTGAATTATCTAGTCTCCGAGTCAGAGCCCTGCAAGAGCACAAGACTCAGAAATGGTGGGGAAGGCTGACTTCATTTTATGTTCATGTTGATCAGCACTGTTGGGTTTTTTGCCGAGGAGAATTTGAATTTGCCTCTGTAGTTAAGGCAGAGGTTTCTGACATCCTCTGTGGAACAAAGAAGTTTGTTTGTTTTCTCTGGATTTAAGTAGGATTCTCTTGGCCACCACAGATGAACTTCACCAGGCAGAACAAACTGACTTCTTACCAAGCCCCATAATAGTTACTTGATGTGAAGAAAAGCCCATGTTGCCAGAAGCTTGATTCATTTCTAATTTTAAAAACAGAGTATCTTTGAAAAATGAAAAACAATAAGGAAACAAGGAAGGAAAATTACTTATATTCTAATTATTTCTGTGCAGTAGAATTAATTATGAATTTTCTAACGAAACATTTTTTCATGGGATATAAAAAAGCATCAAACCCAAGTGATTCACAGAAACATTTTGGTTTTGACATATTTTTCCCAAAACAGGAACAGAATTCTGACAATTAGACAGCCATCATCCTTAAGGGTCTGCTAAAGAGTTTCCTTGCGTGTGGTTCAGGGACAGTGCTGCTCTGTGCCTGGTCTGGTCACAAATAACTCATAACACCAACACGAGTTTGTCACAGAGCCAAAGGTTCATGACAGCCCAGCTGTACTGGCAGTTCTCAGACACACAGGACTTCTCAGGCTCCCTTTGGCATGGAGAGAAACTACCCCTATTCCAGGAAAAGGTCCCCAGCTGTCCAGAAAGCTTCCAGAAACTACTCTTGTTTAGATTCAGCAAGTGGAGTCCTTGGAGCACTTAGCAGTGTGCAGAACCCCTAGCATTACATATCTATCTGCTCCATGCTGCTTTGGAAAATGAGAAAAAACCAATACTTCCTGCAGATAACTTTTTGTGTATGATCTGTAGAAACTTTCGGAGTCTTGGTGCAAATGGTATCTTGAGCCTGAACTAGCTCCATGAGGTCACCTGCTTCCCGTAACTCCTCTGACAACAGTGCTATTGCAAACTGTCCTCTAGCACTCTGAGCACCAACACTGTGCCCTGGAACAGTTGCAGAGTTGAGGGGTTTACTGGGCCAGTTACTGATTACCAGCCAGCTCCTTCCTCAGTAAGTCGAGCGTCTGCTTTGTAAACAGTTCTGCTAAGAAACACACTTCTACTTGATACCTTGCTCTGTATTATGCAGTAGCACTTCAGAAATGAAGTCACACATATTCTGCAGCCTAATTTACCATTAAAGGGTAGACAAAATGATGACAAAATGTTTGGATTTACAAGAGATAAAAAGTAATACTCTTTATTCCAGGTCAGAAGACTAAATTCAGCTAGTGTCAGGAGGAGATTGCCCCATAATACCCACCTCTTTGTAGGTGGTTACCTGCATTCATGATTTTGGCATTATAGTGGAATAAAGGGCGAGGGCCCACTAGGCATTACATGGAAAATAAGACTTGCAGAACAGAACTGAAGAATGAAGAAGAAAGTGTTTTTGCCAAAACCATGTTCTTCTTCAGCTGCAAGAGGCATAATCCCCAGTCAGCAGGGGAATAGTGGGCTGGATACTGGGAGCCAGTAAGACAAATCCCATATCCCTTGTTACAGAAGACTCTTACAGAGATGGTAATAGATAAATGCTTCTACATACTGCTTTGCTGAGAGCAGCTTCCTTCTAACAAATCCCAGGCATCAATCAAGGCACAAGGGTTCCCTTTTTCCAGTTATACAGTTTGGGCACAGCTCCAGCTAGTAGATAGGACAAAACAGCAGAGGGTGAGGAGAGAGAAAGGAGTCTGCATTTGCAATCAAGGTGCTATTTAACATGAAAAGTAAATAAATTATGTGATTTTAATGCTTCAGCCCAATCAGAGAAGTCTACCCTGTTATGGATACTCATTGTTTTCCTGTAAATTCATAGCCCTTTACATTTCTTTCTTTCTTCAACTGCAATTTTAACTTGCAGCTTAGTCGCCTGACCTTTCTAACATCCTAGCAAGGCAAAATCTGACTTCTGACCCTCAGAGCCTCCTCACTGCAGAGAGCTGTACCTCAGACCATTGGCCTGCACTTGGAGCATGTCCTGAGAAGTGCTTATGGAGGTCAGAGCAGCACTTCTGCTCACCCATATTTCTTTCTTTTGTTTCTCTTTATGCTGATACAGTGCTAATTCTCTGTCAACTCAAAAATATCTCAAACTAATACTTAAACGTGTTCCCACTTTTTTAAAAGAATTACTCATTATGTCAGGAGTTGACATGATTTTGTCAGGATTGCAAACACTTGTCAATGCTCCCCTTTTAATCTGCTGGGGAGGTAATTCTAGGTATGAGACTGTTGTAACTCACAGCTCTAGCAGCAAATAAACACATAGATAAATGAGCTGGTATTTTTGTATGTTTTTGAGATGCTCATTTTCAAGCTAGATTTGGACTACTACCTATTACATTTTTCTTGTGAAACATGTTCTGTCATGGAAAAAGTTACCTGTTTGCAATTGAAAATGCTGCTGATATTGCTCCATGAAAAGAAAAAAAAAAGAAAAAACACTGCTTTAGTCATTTATTCTAACTAGCACTTGATTTACCCTAGTATGGACAGTTACACTGCAGATGGTTAGAGAGATTTCTCTACTGCAAGGGAATTTTCTCCTGAGAAGATGAGTGGGATGTGGGTATGAGTGTGTATGGGTACATGTGGGTGTGCATGAACGGCAACAGGATCACCCCAGAGACCTCACTGGATTAGAGCAGTTTTGAATTCCAGCTAGGATTGCACAAGAGACTGTGACAAAGGATGCCCCAAAAGTATACAGAATCGGTGATAGTTAACACACTTGTGCCCTTTCTTCGTCAGCTTTGATGACTCTTCAATACCAATCTGGTGGTCTCAGAGCAAAGTGACTCCTTAGCCTGGAGGAGAATTTTCTGCCATCAAGATGGATCCTGTCAGTTGCACTCATGGTGCAGCTGTAGCAATGTGAGCTGTATCTCTGCAACAAGGACTGTGCAGAAGTCTGCATCATTTTCTTAGGAAGGTTCCCAGTATGTTTGGGACAGCGCAGGAGAAGGTCTGAGCAGGAATGCCAGGCTGAAGTAAAGACATGAGTGAAGTGACATATATATAGAGAGATCATTTTTATCCTAAATATGTTCCTGGATCACGTTAGTTCTTTGTTCAAGAAATTCTTACAATGGCCACAGGATAGGTCCCTCCCCTATCCATACATGCAGATCAAGTTTTAAATTCAGAGCTCTTGTTTACAATGAGATTATGCCAGTTTTAAGCCTTTGCCACAGTCAAAGAAAACACGAACATACCCACTCCAAGTGATGATATTTTCTGCAAATGCTCTAAGGGATTAAAGTATTTCCCACTGAAACGGTGAGAAGAAAACCAGGAATTTCCTGTGTGAAATAAATGGACAGACATCATTAATGAATGGATCCTTTCATTATGTTAAAGGTCTTTTCCTCTGGAAAGTTAGCAGCAAAGCCTCAAGCTCTAAGTCATTAATAAAGAAATTAAATGCTGTAGGAACAAGCACCTGTGTAATGCCCTAGTTGTTATGTGTAAGGGACAAAATCTATCTTAGGACTGATCATAGAATCACAGAATCATTTTGGTTGGAAAAGACCTTTAAGATCACTGAGTCTAATTGTTAACTAAACACTGCCAAATGCACCACCACACCACTAAAGCAAGTAGTCCAGGAATATGCAAGGCAGAAGGTTTTGGAACACAGCTTCATTGTCGAAAGGCAAGTGTTCACATTGAACATGCTCTTTTACCCAGACCTATGTCTTCAAAATATCTGAAGCACCAATGAGGGCCAAAGACATTTAGCCTGGATAATATTCAGTGACACTAAAAGACAGCTGGCTCACTTCAATTTGAGCAAGGGGTGTTGAGTACCTGTCCTGCTGCTGTAGCTCAGCAGCTGACTCTAAGCTTGTGAGCTTTATCCTAAACACCTGCCTGCCTACTGGCCCATTACAGGGAGGTCCTTTTAGTCTGCAGTTGCCTTGATCACTTCTACTGGCCCTTCCCTCCTCGTTTCTGCCAGCCTGCTGCCCAGACATCTGCTTTAAAAAGAGTGGTGATATCCAGATGACTGCAGCTCTGCCTTTAAAATGGACAGAGGATTGGAAGCAGGATTTACGTATTCTTTTATGATGGGATATTTAGGTTGATGAGCGCCAGTGACAATGGGAAAGAACTTTATGAAGAGCAAATACATGAACTAGTATTAATGGAGGATATTTGATGTTTTTTATTTAATGGGAACAAAATTAAAAGTGTAAGCTTGTTATAAAACATGACTGTAAAATTATCTAGTAAACAAAGCAGATCTGTGTGTATTACTAATGTTTTCTTTAGGGTGAGGAGGCTCTGCAGACAGGTTGTATGAAACACAGTATTTATCCCTTTGAATGCTGGTAAGATTAAAAAAAAGAAAAAAAAACCTTAAAATTATATGCAACAACCTCAATGCAACAGTGTTCCAAGATAAGACATAGACTTGTAGACTAAATAAAATCAGTATTCTGTCCTTGATTTGAGTAGCCTAACACTTTACAATCTGTATAGAAGTACAGTGCAAGATGGCTTTTAAAGTGATTGAAAACTCACCAACCTTGTTATTTACACATTCAATCTCAAACATAGCAGGAAAGTAGTTCAAAAGTTTCTACAATAAAATCTCATTCAATTAATTTCTTTTTCCAGTACTCTCCTGAATCAGGTCTTGAGGCAGAAGACAACTCATTCTAGGGGAGTAATAGAGAAAAAACATCTCTAGTAGGAATATTTCTCCTTATAAAAGGACAATTTGCAAAGATTCTTCTATGCAGCTTCAGCTGCATAAATTACAAAATATTTAGCATTTTGTTATGTGTCAAGCCTGTTACCTAGTACCTTCTATTGTTCTGCTCTTTTGGATTCCAGACAAAGAAACTGGAAGGAATAAATGTAGGAGTGTTGAAATTGTCACTAATGGTCCTCAAGTGTAACTAAGGACACCCATGAGTAAAAGTTTTATTTCTTTTTGCAATACTTCAGCATTGTAACTTCTGAATGTTTACCCCTGTGAGATGTCAGAGAACAGCCAGAATACAGTGTCCAGCTGAAAATATGGGGAAAATTCCTTTTATGTACTTTTACCAGGAGCATAAAGATTAAAATATGGGCAAGGCTAAAGTTTTACAGAGGGTGCCAGGACTGTTCTAATGTTGTGGGCTTTTGGTTTACAGCTTGTCTGAAAGGCTGTATCTCCTTCAGCAGAAGGATATTTAAATTTGTGGTGAAAGAGGAAGGAATAGCCAGTAATGCTTCCTCGTGCACGTAGACAGCCTCAAGAACTTTCTCATTAAGCCACAATCCAAACTTGGGCCTGCTGACTCAATGAACTAGGAATATTGCAGCCTGAGAGGGATGAGACAGACTCTAGCAGTTTGAGCAGATGAGAATTCCTATTTAAAGCATTATACATGAAAAATGAAAGGAAGAAGAGCAGCCTGTATAACAAAATTAACTCCTACTAAGCAGAAAAATAAGAGAAACTGGCCATTACGAACTATTTTTCTTAGAACAAACAGCAAAATGGTGCCACTGCATAGCATACAGGGAATGGAAAAGCATTGTGATGTAAAAAGACTATAAAAGGAAAGTATATTTAAAAAAGGAATTATTCTGCAATATGAAAGAAAAGTTGCATATATAGAGAAGATTTTACCCTAACAACACTAGCCTATTTATATTTTATAGCAATAATGTCAGAAAAAAGATATTTCTTCTTCTAACTAGACTACAACATTTCCTTATTTTCAAAGCAATTCATGGAACATGCTGGTTTTGCTCTAAGTTATTTTAATTTTTTGAGCTTGACTAAACAAATAACTTTATGTGTGTGTATAAGAACACAGAATTCAGTATCATGCCTGTTTGGTCGGCATTATCCTTTACCAGAGAGAATCAACAAAGCTCAGCTGTCCCTACAGGCAGGTATGAATGAGAGAATCGCAAGCACAGATGTACATAAGAACAGTCTATTTTAGCAAGAAGGCCAGACAGCTGTTTCTGTGGATTTCTGACTAATTACTACAAAAGAGTCTTGCAGAAAAGTACAAAATGGATGCAAATACATGCTTAAAATAGGAAACTGTTTGGTTTTTTTTTATTCTGCACCTTTAGTACTTTTAAATTCAATGTGTTGCTACTCCTATTCAGTTTTTTTCACAATGTTATATTTTTACACTGAAGGAATATATATTTTCCACTTCTTTAGTTTTCTAATAACTGGTAACTATCAGATTTTCAGCAGAACTGCTTCCTATTAAAAACAGTCACACTTAAAATGAGCATGATTAGTTCTGTGTGAATAAAATCCCATTTAGAGTCTTATTAATATTCTCACTGTGAGAACAAAACTACTGTGAGAACAAAACTCAAATTCAAAATTGGTTTGACATTGCAAAAAGCCTGGGCTATATTTGCAATCAACAGCACCTAGTGATATACTGAATTTTCACTTGTCAAAAAGCCTGAAACACCTCCACAAGCCATATTCTGCCTTCAAGGATGGTAGTGTGAAATCAATGGAACACTGAAGTCTCACGGATGCTATAAAAATCTCCATGTAACAATACTAAGTATTTTCCCCAGTAATTTAAAGTATAGAATAGTATTTCACTATTTAGCTGCAAAAGTTCTCTTTTTTTCATTTTTAATATTGAAACAATTATTTTTAAAAGTATTTTTAACATGCTGAAAAAGCTTTAATATATTAACTGTTGGTATACCAGTCACCTGAACCTTTAACAGTGGAAATAATTAACAAACATTATTATCCATGAGTAACTATTAATAGTAACAAAGCCTTTATTTTCAGTATTTTGTAGCTTGACCAAACTATTCTAAAATTCAGTTAAGACAGTCAGCTAATACTGGGATTTAAGTTTGCAAGTCTTCCCCCAGAACTTATGATACAATTTAGAACAAATTTATCCCTCTTTGTATATTTGGGTTAATCCAAGTCAAAATAGTTATTTTATATTAATAACTATAATACATATAATTATTTAAACTGACTAGTTATTAATCACTTAAGTCAATATAGTCTTTTTTTTTTAACAGCCTCAATATTCAGCATACCCAGACCCTCTTTATTCCTAGAATTCATCCACAAAATGAAGACTGCTCCCATAACCACCCAGTAATTTTTTAAAATTAGTGTTTTTCTTTTCTCCATCCAGCTTATCCCACTTCATGGCATGTCTAATCTTCTCAGCCTTGATTAGGCTTCTGTTTCCAATTAAAAAAGCAAATTTTCCTTCAGGAAGTAGGAAAACTTGTATCACCACTCTAGTCAGAAAACCCTCACATGCTGAGTGCCTACAGTCCATAGAACTGATCTCCAGCTCAGCCAGAAGCAGGCTCCTCAGGAAACTTCTGGCTTGGAAAATTAGAGCTGCCTTAGCAGTAAGTATTAGGCAGAAGTAGTAGGATAATAGCCAGGCTATCGGTTCACAAGGTGAGTAGGGCTGGAGAGTGGCCTGGCTAGGGAATGGATGCATTCTCCAGTTGGCCCATCTGGAGGAAAGCAACACCTGCTGGAGCTTTCCTCAGCCTGATGTTTGTATGCCCAGTCTGCCAGGCAGCTGCGAAGGCCTGATCTCCTCACCTTTCTGCAAAAGGCTGCAGTGTAACAGCCTGGGGATGGAGGCTTCTTCCCATGTTCACCCAGAGAGCTGGCATAATTTCATTCACACACAGCTCCTACATGGTCCCTGCTGCATGTCACTTGAAGGACTACATTCCATTTTCAGCAGGGTTTTGTGCAAAAAACGCACAGTAGCAGTACTTTCCCCAGTGCTTTTTGTCTCCAAGTCATACTAGTATATTAAACACAAGCAGAAGGAGGTACAGCTGCCTAAAGAGACTTCCAGCAAAGTACTTAACATCTTGCAGGACCAAGTTCTTCAAAATAATGGTCTATTTACTTTTAGCTGGTTTTCTTGATGACTATTTTTCCATCCAGGTTTTTTTTCCATTCCAACAGCAGTAAAGATATTGTTATATCTGATTTCACCACTTTAATTAAGCAAGTGCTTCTCAGTCCATGATCAGTTCTGTTTTGGGCTAGTTTAAAGTTTATTTAATTTGAGACGTATACCAAGCAGGATAGCATAATTGCACATCTCAAAGCCTGCTTAATCCTAATATTAAAATGTTGTTTTATTTCCCAAAGGTTTAAAAACCAAAAACATTATGAGAACTTTGGTGTAAATTTGTCAAAAATTTCTTTTTATCTAAACTCTAAAAATACAAGTAAAAAATTGCCAAAGAACAAGACTAAATGCAGTGTGATTAACATCTTGCCTTTTTTTAATTTTTTTTTTTAAGGATAACAGAAATAATGAATACATACTACCACAGCACCCGGGGAAAAAGCCCTGGCAGAGGCAAAAAAAGGTCATCTCATCCATTCACTGCATAATGAGGGAATTAAGGATTCTGGCATAATTCTTGTGGGGTGTCTGGTTAACCTGAGTGTAAAGGACTCTGGTGATGAAGTCTCTGTGTCATTCTTAGGGAGACTGCACAATTGTTTCACTTCATTTACAAAATTTTTTCTCATATACAACCTGAATCTTCTTTGTTGCAATTTAAGCCCATTCTTTTTTAAATTTCTTCCTATCATCATTCCTTTTTTAAAGACTGGCAAAATGTTTGTCATTTTAAGTTGCATGGAATTTCAAACCCTTCTATGAGTTGCCAAAGTGCTCATTATTGCTTTAGTAATTTCTCTGAATATTCTGAATGCAGTTGATTTGGCTTAAATGATTTTAAACAATCTGACAGATTTAGGGATTTTAATCCATTCTTTTACTTTCCCCTTTCTTACAAGTGTTTATTGTACCACACACCAGTTCAGAGTTGACCTTTTAGAAGACTGATACAGAAAAAGCCATTATACATTTCAGCCTTCTTGGAATCATTTGTTGAGAGCTCTTCCTCTTTTCTATACAGCAGACCAATGTTTTTCTTAGTCTTTCTCATCAGTATTGTGCTGATGAATCAGTTCACATCACCCTTGACACCTGTTGCTAATAGCATAATTTTGTATCTGTTCCTGTATTTCCATTTTTCTCCTTTTATTTGTCTTCACTGATCTAATTTTCTATCCATTTTCTATATGCTTCCTTCTTGTAACAGAAATCAACTTATAAATTTATATGTTTGTCTTTTACTACAGTTTTGAATCCCTTGAGCCAGCATCATTCATATCTTTTGTCCATGAAACTGATAGCCTGCTTCAACTCATTTTTCTTTAGTTTTGGTTCCTCTGAGATTCCAAACTGCAGATCTGTATTTAAAGTTTTGCTCTCAAAATCCCCTGGTTTGCTGTACTTCTTCCTTTCCCTCTAAATAAAGAACTCGGCCACTCCATAGTCACAGAAGGTGCCTTCTACACTTACTAGGATAAATCCAGAAAGGTTTTTTCTTAAGTTGCTTATATGTTTCAAAAACTTACCAGGGAACTTGTGGTCAGGTCCCAGCATATTCTCTGGCAAATAGAGAAATCCCCCTATTATGATAAAGTCATACCCTGACTTCACACACAAAACCTAATCCCGATCTTCATGAATGAGTGTAACTGATAACATTACTTTCTTTACAGAGTTCAGAGTGCTTTTAACTACTTACTGATCTCACTTAAGAGAGAGAGAGAGAGAGAACCTTTGGCAGAGAAGTTACAGTCAGTATTGCCAACAGTGATGATCTGGTTCTGCTACTGCCTGGGTGCCCATCTGTACATTGCTAGGGTGGGATTTATTTCAACAAAATTTCAACACTAATAGTAGAAGTATCAACCTTTGCACTTGGCACATCAGCTATTTTATTCCAGTCAGGGAACAGGAACATTAGGACATACTAATTTATCGGATTTATATTAGATATCTTCTGTAAAATTGGATGACTGACACTAACAGAAGAAAATTTACATGTGAGAACGGGCCTGGCCTTTCCCCTAACCTTGTGGGTTGTAACAACGTGGCTTAACTTGTATCTTAACCAGTGTCCAAGAGAAAATAAGATAGGCTATCATACCTGTACCTTTTTAAAGATCTTGCTTATAAAAGCAAGATTTCCAGGTTGATTTAATTTTATACTTCCTTTCTATTACATGGTTTACTTTAGGTTTTCTCCTTTGTTCTGCATATAGCAGAGACCGGTGACAGTTCTATCATTATAACCAATGTTCTCTTTCACATTTTCCCTATGTCTTTGCTTTACACATATCTGTCATATATAATAGAAAGCTTTTGGTAAAGTTAAGAGAAAACCATTCGCTTGAGCACGTCTTTCAAAGGTGGGCAATGTTCTAGTTTATCAATAGATGCAGTCCAAGGCTGGTGGCAATTACAACTTCAGTGAGTTGACAACTACATGGTAGTCTCTGTAAGGTAAATAAATGGCCTCCGTTTACCTGCAACTTCCCTAAAAAGCCTTTTGTTCTAGAGATGCCTTTCCTGCTATAGTTATGGCTTAATGGCTAAAGCAGGTAGTTTTGAATTATTAGAACTGTTTGCAGCATAAACAATATTTAAAGAAGAATATGTAAGTTAGAAGAACAAGGCACCTCGTGCAGTAGAAGTTCAAGGAAGCACAGTTTTGCCAACCTGTTGAGGGAGGGGATTGTCCCGCTCTGCTCTGCACTGGTGTGGTCTCACCTCGAGTCTTGTGTGCAGTTTTAGGCACCACAATATAAAAAATACATTAAGCTGTTAGAGAGCATCCAAAGGAAGACCATGCATATCATCAAGGACCTTGAGGGGAACTATACAAGGAGCAGCTGAGGTCACCAGGTTCTTCACCCAGAGGGCTGTTGGGCACTGGAACAGCATCCCCAGGGAAGTGGTCACAGCACCAAGCCTGACAGAGTTCAGTAAGTATTTGGACAATGCTCTCAGGCATATGGTGTGAATCTTGGGGCTGTCCTGTGCAGCATCAGGAATTGGATTAGATGATCCTTGTGGATCCCTTCCAACTCAGGATGTTATACAATTCTATGATTCTAAATACTTCAGACATGATACTGTTAGGTAATTGCGCATTGTTTGGTCTCTGTGACACCAGGAGGAAGCTTGGCCATGGCCCCAGGTGGGCAGCTGCCACCCTTTGCTCAGTCTGTATATGGGAAAGACAGGGTGATATCAAGGCTACAAGCAGTAGTCCAGCTCTCTGGGTTTAACGACCTTGGTGGTTTTCCGGGCATAATCACACACACTTTTCTTCTGCACAGCTGTAACTCCACTTAGCAGGCACTGCACTGACAGGTGACAATGAGGAAATAGGCACTTTCTGATACTGATCAGAACTCCTTCCTTCACTCGATGACAGGGCTGTAACATGGACAGTGCAGCTGTCTCACCTCATGCAGACTTCCCCATTAGCAAACCACACTTCCATAAGCTTGAAGAAGATGCTGTGATTCCTTCTACCTCTTCTGTATAATACAAGATGTGGTTGCTAATCATTCTCTATGGTAAAAATCTCAGCCTTCACTCCAGGCAATTTTACCTCCTGAACCACAGGTAATGCATCAGTTGACCAATCTCTTTTCTCACCTTGTACCAAGACTTCACTCCTCCAGCCCAATTTGCTGCAGCTTTTTGCAGAGAGGAAGGATGTAAATTTTGACAATTTCTCCAGAAAACATATCTCATTTTGTGAAGATGATATAATTTCCTCCTTTGTCTCACTGCTCACACAGTTCACACAGAGAAGACAAGAAGCAACAGGTGCAAATTGAAATAGAGGAAATTCCATTTGAATGCGAGAAAAAAACCCTCTTTTAATGTGAGGTTGGTCAAACACTGGCACAGCTTGTCCTGAGAGACTGTGGTGTCTCCATCCACAGAGACACCCAAACTCCAACAGGACACAGCCCTGAGCAGCTGGCTGTCACTGACCCTGCTTGAGTGAGGGGGTTGGACCAGACAATCTCCAGAGATCCCCTCCAGTTTCTAGCAGCTTGTGAAAAGGGCAGGAATATCATAAGTCAGTTTGAGAAGTTGCTTCAAGTTATGCCTTTTTAACAAGATACATTTAATTCCATTTACAGTCAAAATGAACAGGTTCTAATGAAGATCATAATATGGGCTGGCTGGACATAGGTGTTTTGTTGGTTTTTTGTTTAAATAAAAAGGAAATAAAGTTCTTTTAGTTTTCTAAAGTTATGGAAAGAAAAACAGCTGCACATGAGATGAAGATATCTTGATGCATTGATAAATTCTTCCCTTGATGCAACTGAAGTCAATAGCAGTTTATTTCCAATGTTTTCAAGGAACAGAGGAGGAACCAGATGCTGCAAATACCCCAGAGTGATAACCCTCTGTACCATTCAGGGATAATAATGTCCACCTATTTCTACTGGAATTCCAGTGGAACTGAGGGTGGCCAGGTGCATGTCACAAAAGATAAGCATGAAGCTCTAATGCAGAGATGGTCAAATACCTGGGCAGCAGCTCCTTACTTCTTGGAGGCACTAATGTGCCAAGGTACCACAGGGGTCCTCGGACATTAGAGCACCTGATGGCTGTGACCCTACAGTCTAATGTCTAATGCTGCTGAACACCCAGAGCCAAAGTAATGCTGTATGTCTCTGTATGAAACACACAAACTTTCACTGAAGAGCAAATTGAAACTTAGACCTTATTTTCTGGTCTGCAGAATATTTTATTAGGCTATGCAGAATGGAATAGTTTTAACAGAAAACACTGAGAGTCCCAGCTTAAAATTATTCCCCAGATTAGTCTTCAGGGCACTTGGCTGAGAAATGAGAATTGCTCCAGCTCCTGACTGAGAAAGAAGTTGCTTTGATCTCTCACATCCTGAGACATTACTACTACCACTTGATTTCTAGGCAAAAGGGACACTACATGTGACAAAGGGCTGATGGAAATCAAAGTGGGCTTTTGGAGAGCCCACTGCATATATGTGGATTAGTTAGGCATCTGTCTTCATGGGATTGAAAGGCTTTGACACCATCTAATTCCTTGGGATCACTTCCTGGATAGTCTAGGTAGTCTCCTAGTTGGGCAGGTATTTGTGGTTTATGTTCTTTCATTTCTAATATTTTCACTTACTGCAAAGGAGACCTCAGTAGTGGGTCACACTGAACACATCACTGCACAAAAGACACATCAAGATTAGGACTTACAGGCTGAGCACTAATAGGAATAAACACTTCTATGGAACAAACTCTTAAATTATTAAACTGAGAAAAGACATTAATTATTTTTTACTAGTTCAGCTTGGTTTAGCTTTGTATTTTCTTGACAAAGGAAAATAGGCTGGTTATATTTAATTTTGGCCTCTTGACTTGATGCACTGATACCATGTTCCGAAATCCATGTGACAAACATTTTACACAAACCTTAATTAAAAACACAGGATTATTCCCTTAGTTACTACAAAACTCTCTGTTTCCTCTGATATACATTATGCTATTTCTTTCTAGCTAAAGTACAGGAAGCAGTTGATGCTACAATTAATGTTTGAGTGGTGCTTTGGCAGTATATTGAAATGGCTAGGTTCACCTTATTTACTGCAGAGAAATAAATTTATTCTGGTGAAGTAGCAAAGTAATTCCCATCATGCAAAAGAGAAAAGAAATATATAAAGTTTACAAAAGAAATAAAATTATTGTTTTTACAGCAATTTATCTGCTAAATATAAAGCTCCTATACCAGCACATAGTACTGGGTGTAGAAGGTGAGCTGATATTAAGAATATGTCCTAAGTACCTATTCCTAAAAAACTGCTTTTAACTGAAGGCAGCAAAGTTTATTTAGCTGAAGGAATGTAGATAGTCACCAGAAGTATAGACTGAAAAACACATGAAGCCTTCTACTTTCCTCAGAACTAGCAAAGATGCAGCTAGAGTAATACATTAATTTTGGGGTAGTGTACTGGGGTATGAAAGACAACGTGGACCATTTGGAAAAGGCTGAGAAGAGAGACAAAATATTGATTTTAGATGTGTAAAACAAAATCTATGGCTAGGATGCCAATATGGTTGATACAAATGAGCATGTGGTTGCAGAGCATGCAGAACACTCCTGAGACGCAGATCTGAGGGGACCTGGTCGAAGCACGATCCTGAGAATGCCTGGAGAGCCCAAATCGCAGCACAAGCTAAGTTAAAGCACTGAAATGCACAATCAGTCTCACAAAGGAGTTTTACTGAGGAGATTAAAACAGAGACATGCCATTGATATGATGGAAGAGTGCAATGCTGCTGACTAGATTAAGAAAGAATGATGCAATTCACGAAACACACTGAGAAAGTGTCGTCATTGATAAAACTGAGAAAAGCAATGTCAGGTCAAAAGAAGGGACAGGATGTAACATGCCAAAGTCTACAAACCATACACAGTCTGAAGGAAAAAGGAGTCTTGAGGACACTTCTGTAGCAACATTGAGGGAGCTGTAAAATGTGGTCAATGGAAATCAGCAAGTCATAGGAATCAAAAAAGTGTGAGTGAGTAAGTGGATACTTGTGTTTGTGAATATCTACAATTAATAAGATCACAGATACACTTCTTTTCTAAACAATCTCATCTTTGTAAGATGTATATTAATGTAGAACTACTGGTATCAGTTGATACCTGTGGGAAGTTGAAGGGACATATTGGCAATGGTCTTTGAGAATCTAAGAGGCCATTCTCTGAGTATGAAGGATGGCAAAGACAAAAATAACGCAAGTCACTAAACTGCAGTAAGCTAGACATCAGGAAAACCTCAAGGTAATAATGCACAAGGCTGGATTCCTTGTGGAAGCTGAGGAATCTCCAACAATGCAGGTTTGAAATGGCAGCTTGGACAAACATTTATCACAAAAAAAAAGAAGTCACATATAACTGACATCCTCTAGGAATAGAGGCAAAACAGGTGGACTTTTGAGATCTGGTCCCAGCTCTTTTACTACGATTTTACAGCTTAGCATAAACATTCTTTATTTTGATCATACAAGAAGCACACTTCAAGGGAGATGTTACAATGGCAAATAAACTAAGCAATTTACAAAAATGGGCTTTAAAACATTACAATTTACTTTAAATTATCAGTTCAGCAGAACACTGAAGCACCGTTCTTGGGTCTTAGAGACTTTAGGTCTAAAGACACAAACAACCCAAATCTTGAAGCCCTGAGGAAATACAAAATCAGCCAATGACACCTTTAACAACAGAATAATCCTAGACCTAAAAAACCTCAGTATTAGGGAGGGGTGGGCTGCAGGACAGCACAAACTCTTATACATCCCACATAAAGCAAGGCATCTCTAATCTCCTTTTCAGGAAAAAACGGTTAATGGAGATTTCCTGAAAAACTAAACAATCATACCTCAGTGTATGTTTCACTTGTGGAGGGAGACTGATGTGAATTGAATATACCATTACTAAGATTAGTGATCTCATTTGTCACAGTGATAACTACACACAGATTGCCTGTCTCTAACTTCAGCAAGCTCCGTTCCTCCGAGGCTTTTAGCTGTCTGCAGCTGCCTGAATGAAGCCTTTCTGTTGACACCCGTGGGCTCCCTGGGGTGCTTATGTCAGTTCCTGGTGCTATCGCTTTTCATCTTAATGTACACCTGTCAGACTGCTCAGAATTTCTATTCAGTATCACCTTACCCAAAAGGCTCCTTCAGCCTGAATAAACTTGGGTTTATTCACAAATGAAATAAGCTATGCCCACCGACTTGATGGTTCTGCCTTGAAAAGCCTGAAGAGCAAAAAACCGAGTGGTTTGAAATCCAGTCTTTCCAAGTTGTACACTTCGCAGCTGCACACCACAAAATCTGTTTAAAGGTTCTTGCTAAGACCAGACGAACTCAGAAAGCGTTCTTCTGAGCATACAGCCTATGAAACCTCCAGATCTAAGATTTGCTACAGGATTTCCCAGAATTTAAAGACATAAAGAGATTGTTCAAAGCTTTCGGCTTTGGATGCGACTGGTCTCTCACAAAGTCTGCCACGGCATCCCGAGAACAAGTTGATCCGCGCAGGCAAATGACACCGGCGGAGAGCATCCTGCTGTGCGCTGCCCTGCCCGCCCGGAGCTCGGCCCCCAGCGCCGCCCGGGCTGCCCGGTGCTCATGGGGCGCTCCCAGAGCTGAGCACTTCCCGCAAGTGGTGCGCCCGCGGCAGCGCCTCTTTGATAGGAAAAAGGCAAAAAAAAGGAGCAGCGAGGAGACAGGACCATGGCCGGCACCGGCACGAGCCCGCTGTGAGCCGGGGAGCCGGCGAGGAGGTGAGGAACCGCGCATCCCCGGGTCCCCAGCCCTGGCCCGGCCACCCCACCCCCCGGTCCCCGCCCGTCCCGCCGCTCACCGATAGTGGAAACGACGGTGCCCACGAAGTAGAAAGCGCCGGTGACATC
>VZRN01002763.1:5134060-5214169 GCA_013397935.1 Dasyornis broadbenti
CCCCCGCCGACGCGGGGCTCCGCCGCCCGGTCCCGCGGGCCGCCCACACCATGGCCTCCGGGGAGCTGCAGGCCGGGCCCAGGCGGGCCGCGCCCCCGAGGGCAGCTCCCCCCAGCAGAGGCGCGGCCACCGTCCCCGAAGCTCAGTGCCGGCAGCTGGCATGGCGGGCTGTCGGAGGGCGGCTGCCCCGTGGCCTCCAGCCCTCAGAGGGGCGGGGGGCTGCTCCACCCCCCTTCCCGCCCTCAGGTATCCGGCCCCGGGCTGTGGGGCCGAGGAGCGCCCGAGGCCACGGGGCCTCTTACAGAGACCGGGCGTGAGACCCGTCAGTTGATGATAACGCGCCTACTATCAAAGCCATAAAAACTACCGGCCATTCCCAAAAGAGGGCACCTCCTGCTCCACAGGTCTGGTTACCCATCGCTTTCCCGACAACATATTACATCTCCGTCCTCCAGCGCTTGGCAGTCGAAGGGAAGTGGTGTAGGGAACACAGAAGCAGCTCTCCAGCTGCAACGTGGTGTAAGAATGCGTTATTTGCACGTTCAAGGAGCAGAGCTCTCGATTCAAATCTAGAAATATCATTCTCACTATAAGAAGAAAAAGCAAAACTCAGCAATATCTGCTACTTGCTACAGTGCTGAATTCTACTTCTAAACAGCTGGGGGCTGGAATTCAGGTCTGCTAAACAGTACTATACATGCACATTTTTAACAAAGCAGGTTAATGAGCTGTAACATGTACTTCCCCTCCTCCCCCATCCCCCCAATTTTCTAATAATTGTGTTGCAGTTAAAATGCAATGGGAATGAACACTAAGATCTTAGCAATTAGAAATCTCCCGTAATAGTAGATAATCGTACTCTCAGTGTAAGAGCCCTCGATGGTCTCACAGCCTGAGGTATATTTGGGTATTAGTCTGAGCCCCAAGGATGCACTGTGGGCAGTTCCAATGCCACTGTTTGAGAGAGGATCACCACTTGTGTGGCAACGACTGCTGGAGCAGCAGGCACAGGGAAAACACAAGTCCTTTTCTCATGTTGCACAGTAAACCAGCAGCCAGGGAAGAATGGGAGTCATATTTTGTTATTTTCCTATTTGCTGTTATTCACAGGTGATGCATCATGTTGCAGGTTTTTATTCCCTCTGTACTAGTCTTTAGCATAGAATTTAGATGGAAATTACAATTAGCAGCAATACTGGAAAACGTTAAATAGCCAAAAACAGGAGTGTGAGATGCCAGCCAAGCTAACCAGACTCTGTGCCAAGTGCTAAAGGTAACCCCATGCTTCCATAAAAAAAATGCTGGTGTACCTTTATAATTATTGGCAGTTCCTATTAGAGGGGGAAAAGCCCAAACCAACAACCCAGCCTACACTTCCCTGCTTTACCAGTCAGAAAGCAAAACTCAATCAGTGTACTCCCAACCAGCACAGGCAGAAGCTGTTCTAGGGTGGCTTGGGTTAGAACAGTACGAAAAAGAGGCTTTAGCTGCTTGCAACTATGACATCAATGTGATTGCCCAAAGGCAAGTAACAATCACACTATCCAAAGGATTGTCCAAGGCAAATTATATAAGGTTACTGAGTTCCTCCTTATTTACATACTATTTTGTCAGTGTGGAACAGTCATTTTTGTGTTTGTTTAGGGCATGAAGACAAACACATTAATTACCTACGTTAATGCAGGTAAGATTACCTGGCACTGTTTTCAAAGACAAGTGTACTACTGTCACTGGTCATCAAAAATTGCAAAGTCCCTTAAATTTGTCCAATTTGACCTTGGCAGTGATTTAATCATCTCCTGAGAAAGCAGCTTTTTAAGGATATGCTCCCTATTAAAGAATGGAACAAGAGCAAGTTCATACTGACTGGAAACTTGAAAAAGAAAATGAGAATATGGCTGACAAGTATCAACCATGTCACACCTTTTATTGTTTTAAGCTCCTTTTCTTCCTTTACTTCCCGTTTTAATTAAGGTACTTATTCTAAAGAATACTTTTTTGTAAAACAGGTCACCATTCCCACTGCTCTTGGGTAAATAGCTGAAAAAATGGGAGTGTGTGGAGAGCATGAACAGTGTAATGAGAGTCACGCATTCAGAACCTTTAAGCAAGGCTGAATAAAGTAATGCAATGTGTTCACTGGCATAAGCAAAAAAAGTAACTTTTAGTTTCAGATTAAAAAAAAAAAGGTTAAACATCTTGCTGACATCTAAATTAACTCCACATCAAAGTTAACATCTTGTGAGCCTGAGCCTGAAGCAATGCCATTAAACTCAGTACAGTCACTTGGGCATCATTATCAGGAAACCTGCTGTGGTTTCCTTACTGCTCAGCACCAGAAGCACACACCTCTCAGGTGTCTGTGTGTGGAGGCATTTAGTAACAACAGATTGGTGGTGGTGAGGCTTAGCACAATTGTAAAATAATAGGAAAAAAAAGAAATCAGTGTATTTACCAGTTCTGCTGATAGTGTGGAAAGACAACCCTATAATTAAGAAAGCTATGGTCACTGAGTACCCTAATAATGATTACTAACAAGTGTCTGGTCAAAATAGAATTATTATTAATGCATCGTCAAATTACTCGGAAGACTCATGCAGAGGTTTGGTTACTGTCATTGACACTGTCAGTACTTTTTAATTAGAAATCTCCTTTGCAACTGATTATCTGGTACATTTAACCAAAACTCATTGCCTATCTTCGGTGAAGCTATGGAATGGGTGCAATTTACTGCTGAGCAAACTTTATACATCATGAAATATCCTGATAGAGAAGCAAATAAATCAGCCTTCCATTACCTTTGATACTGAACAAAAATTCTTCTGGACATAATAACTGTGACACTAACAAACTAATTTGAAAAAAAGAATACAAAACTTTGTGAACATGTGACACAGTGCATCTAGAGTAGGCTAAAATTTTCAACATCCCTGTTGTTTTGCTAGGAGTTTCAAAGAGACTGCATCTTTGGGAGATTCTCCTTCTGAATGTGAAGTAGGGAATCATAGAACTATTTAAGATCATTTAGTCCAAACAGTAACATAACACTACCAAGTCTACTACTGACCCATATCCTTAAGCGCTACATCCACATATCCCTTAATACCTCCACGGAACGGTGACTCCACCACTTCCCTGGGCAGTCTATTCCAATGCCTGACAACCCTCAGTAAAAATTTTTTCCCTAATAATCCAATCTAAACCTTACCTGGTGAAAGTTAAGGCTCCTCTTGGTCCCCTCACTTCCTGGGCGAAGAGGCTGATCCCAACCTGGCTACAACCTCCTTGCAGGTAGCTGTAGAGAGCAGTAAGATCTCCCCTGAGACTCCTCCAGGCTGAACATTCTAGCTCCTTCAGTTGCTCATCAGAAGATCTGTACTCCAGCCCCTTCCCCATCACAGTTGTCCTTCTCTGGACACGCTTCAACACTTCAATGTCTTTCTTGCAGTGAGGGGCCCAAAACTGGACAAAGCACTTGAGGTGTGGCCTCACCAGTGCCAAGTACAAAGGGACAATGACTGCCTTGGACCTGCTGGCCACACTATTTCTGATATAAGCAATGTTCCATTAATAGGATGCTGTTGATTTGATAAAACACCTGGCAGCACACTTGCAAAATACAAGTTCCAACCCAATCTGAAATGCACACATTTAGAAGACAGAACAAAGGATATATTCACAAGATTGCCTTTATTTTTATTTAAGTTTTACATATAGTAACTTTTATTCCAGCTACTGGGGTCAACTGACAGTCTCACAGAACAGTAATTTTAACACTAATTATAGCTAAAAACGCAGAGAGACTCTCTGACAACAGTTCTCATCTTGAAAACCATATTAGGAACCACAGTAAAGAAAAAGTATATAAAAAAGTATTAAAAAAATGCAGGTTTACTTGTAATAATATGGTTATGGATTCTCCAAGAATCTCTCCCTTATTAACATTTTAACGTTTCTTTCAACTACAAATTAGACATAATAGCAGACATTATACCTTACAGAATAGAAAAAAAGTTTTGCAAGTAGCATGGCAGGCTCAGTGTCAGCAAATGAAACGTCACAGAGTACTGGAAACATTTATGATGGAACCCACATATTTCCATGTGTATCAGGGGCATCAGTGTAAGGAATATTCCAAATCCACGGTTGATCTGTAAACCAAAACAAAAACATACTCATGACAAATTCATTTATCAAATGAAAAATTTTGATCTTCTCTTTTCCCTTTGGAGGAAGAGGAAGGTCAAAATTCCCACCGATTTTCAGATAACATCACATGCAATTTCAGTTTAGTGGAAATTTTTGTTCAGTTTTTTTTTTTAACTGTAAGATATAGAGCTTTCAAAAGGCTTTGCTTTCCGCTTAAATACTATTTTAAATATAGTTATACCCCAACATGCGCCTCTCCAGCTGTACAAGAATTCTATTTCAGACAGTATACAAGAAAATAATGCAGCCAAATTTGGTGTGGCCTAGTGGCAGCAAGTTTTGTGCTGCATCTCTCTTAATCCAATGGAATTCTGAATAAGCATTGTAACATATTAATATTTTTTACAGGGACATTAAGAATTCAGTACCTAAGAATTACGCTGCCTGACCTCTGAAAAGTTCGCATTTACGCCTCACTTCAAACATTACATCTTCAAGATGCGCAACAGGTTTGCACCACACCGTTCCCTCCCACCCACTTCTTAGAATACAGAAGCTCTTCCCACTCTTGGGAAAGAGAAAACGCAACGCACCAGGAGTTAACTGCTAGCTCTGCAACCTGCTCTATGCTCTTCCTCCTACCATACATGTGGCAGTAATGCAGCTGTTCTATGAATCCACGGTATTATTCTACTTCTCTCAGGCTACTCCTACTGAAATAGAGAAAAATCCTTCAACCCCTTTTTTCAGTGAGTTTTCTCAATTAATAAATTTATATAAATCTAGCCTGCTTCTTCTCTCCATCTACAAAATGAGTCCTGAAGGAATACAGTGACATTAATCTGTACAACGCATAGATTAAACTGAATTGTACCAAGGATGGCAGGAATAGCTATTGATTATGATTACTGTTGTCCAATTTTAAAGTTTACAGGATCCAATGACAATTCTGACAATATAGGAAGTGAGAATTACTGTAGCAAGGAGAGTAAAAAAAAAAATGATAAAAACAGTAATGAGGGGATATATAAATTACACAACAGCACACTGTGACAAGTACCACGGCAATTAAACATGGTGCAGAGACTATTGCTATCAACGGTGATTATTACTCGCTACTAGAGTGTCCTTAATTCTCATACTGTAGTTCCGTATGTTGCAGTCAAACATATCCCAGCTATGCAAATGTTTTTAAAAGTGTTTTGTTTACAGCAGGAAGAGAGCAATAGGGTGGTTGGTTGGTTTTTTGTTACAATGGACAGGTGATTTCAAAGCATGTGAAAAATAAAAGGCATCAGAAACTAGAAGAAACGATAGCAGTTAACTCACAGTGACCTGCCAAAAAAACCTCTCTAGGTTTCTGGCTCAACTGCAGGATAGCTAGACTTTGAGGGATTTCTTAAAAAGAAAAAAAAAAAAGTAGCACCTTTATTTCCCTAAGCTTCTTTTATCAGCCTTCTGCTGGAGAGCCATGTGTACCTTTTGTATTTTAGGTGAATACCTTACCACCTAATGAACACTAACAGTTAAAATGGGTACAGAATAACGCAAATGTTGGGAAAAGCATTGAGGATTTCAAACATACATTCAGATTTGAACACTGACCTCTAGCTATGACATCAGAATAAATCCAGTCCCACTCAAGCACTGGAATCTGTCACTCAGAGTATATATGCAGCTTGAACCTATCCATCTTCCCTACTTTCCTACCATCTGGTAGTTACTCTGCTTAATTCAGCAAAACATGCAGGCAGAGGAAGACTTATGATGTACAGAAATAACTTCAGTCACCCCCTTAAAGCATGTTGAGAGGCCACAATACCTAATTTAGTTCTTTCTAATTGTGGCTACCTAAACAAAATTTTCTCAAGACAGCTATTAATGTATTCAGAACTTTGTTCTGTTAATGGGATGCTGTTGATTTTATAAAACACCTGATAATATTTTAGTAAGTAATGTGTAGAACTATTGCTGATATAAATTATAATTCAGTTATTTTTAAAATGTCAGATCCAATTTAAAATTATTCATCACTTTTAATAGGAACTGTATCAACAAGGGAAAGACAATGACTGTGTCCAAATACTGTATGACTGTAGCTGCTTACTGCTGCACACAAAAGTAACTGCCAAACTTCTCAAAGTTAATTCCTTCGATCTTCTTGGGGGAAGGAAATAAAATCCCCACTAAATATTTTTTGAAGTGTCCTTAACATACCTACCCTTCCACACATTTCAAATTTAGTGCTTCATTTGTGATACCCCAACTTTCTCTCAACTGCACCTCACTGGAGTTAGTGTTATCTACCAGGTTGGATTGAATTTTAGAATGAAACTCACTGACTAATGATGCAAACCAGGCAAAGTAGGACAAGACTTCTTTATCTTTTCCCTCCCTGTTACATGGGTGTGAGAAAACTAGGACAGGGACCAAATTATTTAATTGTTATTGAACTTAATGGACTTTAAAAGGCTGTGGGTCAACCTCATGAATTATTATGGCTGAAATTATTTACATCACTTACTGATAAGTTTATCATTATATGTCCTGAGATATATTTTATTACTTTTCAATATGCATTTATTTCACTGTAGCAATTTTCTTGCTGAAGTCCTGTCCAATATGATAAACACTAATTAGTATGACAGAAAGCCTTTTGTGACAGAATGACAGAGCATCTCTGCAATTAAATTATTTCCACTAACTAGGAAACTGCTTTTCTTTCATTTTGTTACATTATATAATAATAGAATTCTCTAAGTATATCTGATCCATGATTAGAAGTTGTATAAGTACAGGAAAAAATAATGCATTTTTTAAAATTTTGGAATCTTCTAAGTAGAACTTTACATGGCAAATGCATGGCCCTTCTCTACACTATTCCCTCCACTTCTTCCTGCTCCTAATAGGATTTTTCTGATTATATGAAAGTGACATGTACTTTGTTTTCCCATGGTTAGAGAATCTGAGTTCATGGAAAATCCCCTAGAGCCTTTTCTCCTTCAATTATAAGGATCAGTCAATATAGTTTCTTTGGGGAAAGGATAATTACTTGCATTTTTGTGTCTCAAGACTTTATTAAAATAAATCTACTTATATCACTCTCCAGACAGCTTGGGAGTTGACAACTGTATTATTAAGGACAGATTATTTTATGAGTCCATCCCTCAACATGGGAATTCTTTAAACATCTTTTCCACCAGAAAGCTGACGAACTGCAACAGAATATTCAGGAAAGAGATGTGAAAAGGCACAGGCAGCTGACTTCACTTCCACTGCCGAAGCCAAGACAACCTGAATTCTGACATCTGTGCTTATCACAGGAGAAAGCTAAGACCCAAAACCCAAACTACAGTCAAACCAGTTCTCTAGAGAAGTAGGTTTTCCATGAAGAAAGTGAAAAAAATTCTTTGGAAAAAAAATCTTTACATTTAGTTGAAATATGCATAAAACTCACTGACGCAATAGGTTTAATGCTGGAATTAAACCAAGGACAATATTAACTATACAAGTATATTTATGCACAATGAAACATTTGAGAATAAACATAGATTCTGTTAATATTTGTTTTAAAACTTCTAAAAATTTAAGCATGACCTCTTAGAAAAACCCTCCTAAACCCATCAGTCTGAGCATTAGTTAACAAGCAGACAATGCATACATATCCCATAGCACAACAGCTAGTTGATCTAGCTTACCCTGTAGTAAGCTCAATCCCTGCCACGGTTCCCCAACATGACAGTAACAGTACTCAAACATGCAGCATGTTTTATACTGAATAAAAATAGCATAAGAGTTTGTATTATTTCTACATTGGACCAGTATTTTTTTTCCTCTGGGAAAACAGAAATACCACTCAAGAGGTCTTTTAGGTAAGTAGTAAGCTCTGAGAGCAGGACAATCATCTTTCCAAGTTACAGAAGTTACAGAATATGCATCATATTGCAGAGGTGAGTGCCTGGCTGTGTAGTTGTTGCTGTATTTAAGGTTTGGACTTGTATGATCATGGGTCTCCCCACTGTTGGGAAGCCAAGTTGGGAAGCCAAGTTTGTTGTAAGCTGAAGCGATTCACCTGACCAAGTGAGGCATGAACCTCTTTGCCAACAAGCTGGCCAGAACTTTAAGTAAGGCTTTAGTCTAGACTTAGTAGTGGAAGAGGATGGAATAACAGATAAGAGCCAAGGGCTCCTGCTGCACTAGAAACCAACAGGGAAACACCTGTGAAATGCTGCAAAGCAATGAGGGCTTGTTCCTCTAAAAGAGTGATATGGTCAACAGCCCAGTTGACGTGGCTCTACAGCAATGCATGCAGCATGGATAACAAACGAGCTAGGAGCCACTGTACAGCCAGAAAGCTGTGAACCAGTCAACATCACTGAAACTTAGTGGGCTGAATCGCATGACAGGGAGCACTGCAATCAGTGACTATAAACTGTTCAGAAGGAAGAATGACAGGGGGATTTCCTCTAGATAAAAACAAGTGGATTGACTGCACAGAGCAGTGATGAGTGAGAGTGTACAGGTAAAAAAACAGGTCAAGCCAATAGAGGAAACCTCATGGTTGGTGTTTACTACAGGTCACTGAATGAAGAATATGCTGGTGAAGCCATCTTACTTCAGCTACAGGAAGAAGCATCATGCTCAGAGTTTGATCCTGCAGCAGAGCTTCAATCAGCATGCCTCCACTTTTATAATAGAGTGTTACATAGTAAATAAAGTCTATTGACCTCTTAGCTTTTAAATGTTCTTTCTCCAAACATCTTTCGTTAGTTCAAAGATTTACTGAAACATTTGAGTTTCTATAAGCTGTCACTATTTCAAGCTCTGCTCTAGATATTGTCTTTCTTAGGTCAAGGCTTTTCAAAAAGGAAGTTAGTTACAATCTTTTAACATTAGTTTTAAGAACTAAAATATAACTATTTACTCCTCCCAAATATTGCAGGTTGCACATCAACATTATCCTCAATATATTTTTGTATTTTTCAGCCATCATAACCCCACAGCCACACTTATCACTTTCCTGATTAGCATGTTCTAGAGATAGAAACTGAGACAGTTGAGATTTTGTACTCCTCTTCAAGTGTTATGAAATATAACCTATGAAATACAGAATGGATCAAAAGCAAATTGCCTTTCTTCTGATTTACAGCAATTCTTTCACATTTGCTCTGTAATATTTCTTTCACACTCCACTTCCAAAGGACTGTTTTTAGCTCACACCTGCTCTCTTCTAAACATTCCCTTTTCAACACTTCTTCCCCTATTAGTTCTGGAAAAAAAACATCTCAATTCCATAAAGAATATCTATTTTCCTAGTGCATGTAAGAATCAAAGAAAAGGAATAAAAACTAGCATTGAAGCTATTGATCCAAAATTTAAACAATAATTAAAGAACCTTATTGTTGCTTTCTTTGAAGTCACCAGCAGAATGTGGAACTGATATCATATCACATATAAACACGCCACAGAAAGGTTAAAATGAATATAGCAATATTCAACTGACTCAGAGTTACTCAAATTAGCTTGCTTCATGTACAGTAAGCCTACTTTTCTACTGAAGTCCCACCTTACCTTTGCTTCCATACTGTTCTGGTGGCAGGTCATAAGGTACAGGAAAATATGTTGCTGAATCTTTCATTTCTGGAAGCTTTTTCCCTCCTACATGAAAGTAACCTTTGTCAACTCCCTATGAAAGAGAAACATACAGAAGAAAAGACTTAGTTTTTGGGGAAAAGGACACACTTAATCTACAATATATGCTTTCTCAGTGAGTTACTTTCATGAACAAAACATTTTGCCTCCTTTACTGAGATTAGATACTTTCTGAAGCACCTTCATGTCTTAAAAACTCAGCTTCTCTTACTTCTAGCATTTCAGGTCTTCTCTTTCTATTACATCCATTGGCTTGGCTCCACATGTGGGTCCATATTGGATATATCCTGCCTTCTCAGGCCGTTGCACATATACCCATTTACTTGTTCACTAGGTGAACGCATTTGGTGTTTAATATTTAACTAAAGCGAAAAGTTTTTACAAATTTCTTTTTGCCGCTTAGTTTCATTCTGACCACATTAATTGGATGCTCAGTATCTTTCGTGAACTGAACTAGAAATCACTTTGTGTTATAGAAGCAAGTTTTCAAATCTGTGCTTTTCAGATATCTTCGGTAACATCATCCCAAGATGATGGACACAAAAAAAATTAATGAAGATTTGAAACTGCTTGCACAAAAGCTTCAAAGACTACACTTATATTAGAATGCCAGCATTACTGTCAAACAAGGTTAAGGACTAGAAAAGGAAAAAGCTATAATGCAATACAGTATAAAGGCAGGAAGATTTAAAGTGATTCAAATAGCTTGGGCAGATGGTATTGCTCAGCCACTTCTCCAGAGAAAGGTGATCCCAACTGTAGTGAGTTATACAAAAGTAAAATCTCTTAGTTCTGAGATTTCAAATAGCTTACTGTCAATCAAGTAATTTGATTAGAACAGATTAGAAATTTAAAAGCTATGACATTTTAAATTTTTTTTATAAGGTATTACTGACAACTATTTTTCTTTCTAAAATCACATAATACTTTGGGTGGGAAGGAACCTTCAAAGGTCATCTAGTTCAATCCCTGTGCACTGAGCAGGGACATCTTTCACTAGCAGCAGGTTGCTCAGAGCCCCATCAAACCCAACCCCGAATGGTTCCAGGGGTGGAGCATTTACCACCTCTCAGGGCAACCTGTGCCAATGTTTCACCACCCTCACAGTAAAGAATTTCTTCCTTAGATCAAGTCTAAATCTACCCTCTTCTAATTTAGAACTGTTGCCCCTTGTCCTGTCCCTACAGGTCCTATTAAAAAGTCTGTCTCCACCATTCATATAAGCCCCCTTTAGGTACTGAAAGGCCACAATAAAATTTACTTGGAGCCTCCTCTTCTTCAGGCTGAAAAACCTCAGCTTTCTCTGTCTTTCCTCATAGGAGAGGTGCTCCAGCTCTCTGACCATTTCTGTGGCTCTTCTCTAGACTCACTCCATCAGGTCTTTCCTGTGCTGAGGATGTCAGAGCTGGATGCAGCACTCCAGGTGGGGTCTCACCACGGCAGAGCAGAGGGGCAGAATCCCCTCCCTTGTCCTGCTGCCCACACTGCTTTGAATGCAACCCAGGATACAACTGGCTCTCTGGGCTGTGAGTGCACATTGCCAGCTCATGTCTGAATATTAACTTATAATTTATTCACATTCTATGGTCCATCAGTCCAAGTTTTATTGCATTACTGTTGTGTGATAGTACAAGCAAGCATCCTAATTACCACTAAAAATATCCCACTGTATTCAAACACACATGCTGGCTGAATTGAGAGTCCCATCTATATACAGTACTGCAAGTCTTTCTTTACTGAAGTTTTACACCATCAAATGTTATAATTTTAAGTTGGAGATAGAAACATCCACATGACCACACAAAGTATGGGAATCAATGCAGCCTTGTACTTTTTTCTTTAATATTCAAGAAGACTAGTAACCTAGAAAAAGCAGAGCTGCCAAAGACAATGTCAGTGTATTACAGCAGTTCTATCCAGTTAGTTCAAGAATCTCCTTTAGAATACAAATGCTTCTTTAGTCGCATGACCCAAAGTAAGAGCAAACTACTGGTTATGATGTAAGAAACACTATGCTTTATTTCAAGGACTAGGCAAAAGCCACTGCCTTTTAAATAAAACAGCAGAGGAAACAAAGAAGCAAGATCCATGCTAAAGGACTGCGTGAACAAAAAGCCATTTTGAACTTCCCTTTCTTATATCATTTAAGTCAGGTATTTTGATAAATCTTCATTAAAACCAGGCTACAACATTTTGTGGAGCTTAGCCTTGGGGTAACAAGTAATATGTTCAAAACAAACCAATGTAAATATGCAAGATTATTTTTAAAAGCTCATAAACATCTAAGGGTTTGAAATTGACTGAAAAAATTTTGTAATTACTTAGACAAAATGCAACAATCAAGTTGTATAGCCTTACTTAATTTGAATCACTCAGGGATTGGTAGAAATTTCATGTAAAAATGCACATAACCATACTTCTCTTTGTTGTGGAATGAACATGAAATATGCCAGGGATTCTATAGCTCACAAACAACAGGAACTGTGTAAGTGGTGGTGGTGGCAAGAGTTGTTTTCACAACTCACAGTAGTCAGGTTGCAGTTGGTGGAGGATCTGGGAGGTATGTTTTGCTAGATACTACTCACAAGATGACATTTAAATTGTCAGCATATATGTGGCACGTATAGGGTTTGATTGCCCCAACATCCTGTGAGCTTCTCTTATCTTCTACATGCACATATGGGAGAAATGTGGAATGGCAGAGAAGGTTTCTCCACTGTATCATGAGATGGTTCTTATTCTACAACAAACTTCATATGCCTGATCAACAACACCGAAATTACAAAGCTGCTGCCTGTCACCATCTGCGTTGGACAGTTGTGAAACCCTTGCTATCACAAAGCACAGTGTAGAACACAACCTACTTCAGCCTCTACGTACAAAGTAAGGACGTTTTAATCTCTTTTTTCTCCCCCATTATCCATCCTTTTCTTCAGCCTAGTAGTATTTTTGTTTGTGCTTGATTTCTTCTACACTCCATGCCCTGCTATAACTTCAGCATCTTTCTTTTCAAGGATTTTGCACCCTTCTCTTGTTCTACAACTTCGCTTTCCTCTGTCTTGTTCTCCCCTCAGTACTCAGCAATTATATTTTTCTCTCCTGTGAGAGCCTTATTTCTCCTCTGATGCGGTCCTCCAATGCTGCCTGACTCCACCAGTTCATCCCAATGTTGTTTTATTTATCAGAATTTAACCTATAGAGATCTTCCATTCAGGAAATATTCATCTAAGAAAAGACATTTAGTTTTCCTCAAAGCACCCTAGAGTAAGAGTCTAATTCTTTAGCAAGGCTCTCTGAGGAGATTCACATGCTTTTAAAAATAACTCAAGTGTCTATCTTCACACAGAAATTGAAGTAAGTCACACACTTTGTCTGTTTTGAGCATTTCCTGAATGCTGACAGCTCTGGTTGCTGTTTCCAAAAAACAAACCGGCAGGATCTTGCCTAAAATAATTTTGTCTGACTTGTAAATTTTCCTCAGTCATATTCTATTATTTCACAATTTTTCCCTCTGCAGCTGTATTTTGCTCTTTGACTGCTGCTTACAGCAATACATTGTGAAATGTTAATAGATACATGTCTCAATTGGGAAAATTTTTTTTGTACTTATAAAACTTTAGGCTTCTATTATTCTGTTATGGCATCTATTAGTGCCTTAGCATCACCCGTTGTAAAAGCAGTAATTGGGGAAAACGGGAAAAGGAAGTACAACGGCTTTTAAAATTCTGCCTTCCAGTTGTTTGGGGTTTTTTTGTCCCAAACACAAGGCAGATTGCAGGCTATAAAATAGAAATCACGTAAGATAAAGGTAAGACTTGTTAGCCCTACTAAAGTGGGAATTTAGACTGATATCATTACAGCATTTTGATCCTACTGAAGTAACTTCTAACAGAAGTTAATCCACTGGATGATTACAGGACTATTGACTCCAATGCCAGTAAACAGAAAAAGAGTCCTCTCTTTAGCAAAACTATTTCAAAGCTTGCTAGTTTGGGCAGCAAAGAATTAAGGATGCACACAAACTTTACAGTGGCCATGCTCATCTGGCCAGCAGAATACACAGCAAAATCTCTCCTCAACATTGGGCACATTTATTCAAAAGAGAACTTTATTCAACTGTACCAGAAGAGGGTTTTTGGTTTTTTTGGTAAGAAGTTCACAGTGACAAATTCAGGTATCTAAACCCAAAGTTTCTTGGTTTGGAAAGTATGTGTCTGGGTGTCTTTAACACTGAAATTTGAAAACCTTGTGGCAGTTCTGCAAACACTTAAATCAAAGCTTAACATCCTCAAGTCTACATATAAAGTCTTTGTTTACTTACATTCTATTAGCTTTCCCACTCCCACTGTATTTTATATGGGATAAAACACTTCATCAAAAACTAGAGATACCAAAGAATCAAGTGGTACTACATTACCTTGGAAGCTAATATTACAGTCAAAGAGCTTAACTGACTCAATTTTGGTTCTGCTCTAACTGAGCTATGACTGAAGGTGCCTGGTTCAGTTATTTGAACTCAGCGAAAATTTAAGCAGTTGAGTTCTGAAAATCACACACACATAATGCCTGCCTGCTCTCTCATCCAGGTTCAATTCATACACCCAGCCCCACAGGCAGCTATGAAAGAGAACTTCACTCATTACCAGTGACTGTTCACCATAAATAGAGCACTTCAGAACCTGAAGTACTGTTGTTAGTTGTCTGGGTTTGATTATCTAGATATAATTGCAGGATCTGATAGTACTAGGTAGGCAATTATGGGTAAGTTCTCAGTTTAATAGCAACTGTTATATTTCTCTGAGCTTGTATTTCCAAAAGCTGACTGGGCTAGCACCATATTCAACAAACTTTTAAAAAGATTTAAGTATTCCACAAACTTTTATACTGTTTTACAGGTCAAGTTCAATTTATCTTAGAATCTTATCTCACACAGAAGCTGTAAGGAGGAACTTAAAAGGCTTTCCATTAGCCACTTCCAAAATTTTTCAAACAAACTAATTACTGCAACATGATTCCCAGAACTCCATACTTTTTTGTCATTGCATTCTCACTACATATTTTACCTGTTAAAGATGTACTTTATTTCAGCCTCTGGAAAGGAATCCCCAGCAGCTGAAAGAGCAAGTTGAAAAAGAGAGTGTAGATGTAGGAGGTGAGAAAAAGAAATGAAGATGGATGGGGAAATGTAGTTCAAACACAGGACATAATCTTTCTTATAAACATTATTTTTCACTCAATAGAAGCTTGTGATCTAATGCCAGTATCAGCTGATTTTTCCCTAAACACTAAAATTGTAAATGGTAACAGCTGCTGCTATATTGAGAACAACCATTCAACATATTTCTGAGAGTCTGTATTAGCACACCAGGCCAAGACCCAAACTCAAAGCATAATTTTGGAAGCATTTTTTAAAAAAGACAAAAACTAGCAGTCAACTGATAGCAAGTGAGGAACGATCCACTTCCAAATTTGTATTCAGCAGAAAATAGAAGGCACAAGCTGCAGAACTAGAGGAGTTCTTAAGATAAGTGACATTAAGTGTGTGCTGTGCAAGTACACCAGGGTAGCATGGCCAAGCAGTCCAAGGTGCTGGATTAAGGCTCCAATCTCTTCTGGAACATGAGTTCAACTCAAATCACTGCCAGGGATACTTTAATGGTTGGACTCTATGATCTTAAAGGTCTTTTCCAGCCTAAATGATTCTGTGATTCTATGATGCTAAGTCTTAACTTCTACCAGAATAAATGTAATGAACTTTGTGATAAAACTGCATGAAATAACCTAAAGAAACAGAACTATCAGAAACTGACAATTAAATCAGCATTCTGATAGCCAGAGCATGGGGAGCCCCTCGAGGCCTGGGAATGCTCAGTTATGTTTCAAAGCACTTTATCTAGTTTATACTTTGCATAACTTTAGTTGTGAAAAAACTTCTCTGTTTCTAAAAATTTTAGTCTATTCTCAGTTCTGTTATCTTCACTTCGTTTTAGTGTTCTAAAACCACAACGAACCAGTGTGATAACCAGACTAAGTTACCAAAGAAGTACTTTTCATGCAGAGTTAACTGCAAGGCATATGCATAAGAAATTCATAAGCTAAGCAGTGCAACTTGAATATCCAATAACTGCATGTACATAAGCCCAGTATCAGCATTAGTATTTGTCTGACTACCTCATTACCAGGAGTCTCTGCAGGCACTTCTCAGTGAAGAAAGAAAAGCAGCTGCAGTCTCTCTCCTGCTTTGCTCCCATATACACCGTATCATGTGACTAATGACAGGTGACTTGCTCTCTTCTGGTTGCCTTTCTTCACAATTAATTATCAATATATAGGAAACTGGGAGAAAAAGAACTAAGTATTTTCTTCCAAAATATGTAGTTACATATGCTTGCAAGTTTTAATTTAGTTTCAATTAAGTTGTGTTCTGAGAGGTCTGAAACTCAAACACAAAACTATCTTGTGCACACTGGCAAGTTTTAGTACAGCTACCTGCATAGGAGCTTTCTATAATTCACAAAGACAAAAGTGGTGAGGGCTGCAGAGAGAAAGCATTGTACTTACACAGTGGTTAGCTAACCTATTACACACCACTTTGTGAAAAAAAATACAGGCCAAACAGACTCAGTGAGGAGAACCTTGAGAACATCACTGTGTCAGTTTTATATCTGGATCTGTTTCTCCAGAATCATACTTGCATTTTAAGTACAACCTTTGTCCCTCTACTCACTACCCTCCCAACCCAAATGATACAGAGGAAAAGAAGACTGAGAAAAGCAGTAAAAGAGACCAAAAAATCTCCACCCTAGGAACAACTGAGCAGGATAACTCTTCAGTCGAGAAACAGATAAAAGTCTCTGAAAAGAGATCCAAAACTCCACAGACGAGCATTTACCGTAACTTCTGGTTCCAAAACCAGACTGAAAGAAGGTTACCTCAATACGATTTTCCCACTTATCTTTCTGCTTTCTACCCCTTGAATGTGTCCTTCCTACTCCTTCCTTGCATTAGCCCTCACCAGATCATGTTGAGCCCATTCGTGGAATGACACTTGGAAACACGTTCAATTTTGTTTCGGCCAGTCTGAGCTGGTTTAAAGCATAAGGAATCCACTGAGCACTGATGCCAGTACAACTAAGGGTGTGAAGACAGCCATGGACAGGCTACTATCATGGTAGGGCCAACTGATGTAGTTTCACATGTTAAGGTAATTTATTGCTTTGACATGTTTGAGAAGCCAGATTTTAACCTACCTCATCATGTGGTTAATTGTCTAATAGACTAATCTGCTGAGCCAGAGAGGATAGCAACTTACTTGTCACCAAAACATGATCCTGAACTGCAGCAAAGTTTCACTATATATTCCCAGGCTGAGAGCTTAATCCTGCAGCAGTTGTAGGTCTAAGGAAGAGAGGCCTTGAACAAACAAAAATGACTGTCCTACTCCCAAGATGGCCAGCATCCTTTCTGAAACTCTGAACTTACCCTACAACTACTTGGTGATATCAAGATCTTGGCCCGGTGTTTGTAAGTAGCTTTTGTTAGTTTTTGGTTTTCTGTATATACAGAAATTGGATTAATTTACTCTACCAAGTAACTAACTACTTCAATTCCTGCTGAAGTCTCCTTTCCTACTGAATATAGTTACAAAATTTCCATAGACTTTGATGACAAAGGATGGCCCAGAAGACAAAATTCTCATCTCTAAAGTTTAATGACACCTTTGAAATGAATGATTTTGACAGAGAGATCCCAAGGGTCAGATCCTATCACTAAAAAATATATTGCAGAATACCATTAGGCTAAAACAGCCTTAGAGTGAGTTTTCTTAAGTTAGGGATGCAAAATTAAGTCTCATTTACAGACATTTGGAATCATCTTTTTGAAAGACTGACTCCTAAAGCTGCATAAAGGAAAAACTTTGCCAAAAGCGCTAGTGTCTACTAGAACATTACAAATGTAATTAAAGACGCTGAAAATGAAACGCTGTAATGACAGCTTGTACAGATATGCCTGAGGAAGCCTTAAACTAATGTGGACACTGCTAAAACAGTAATCAAAACATGGCACTCACCATGTTTCTATAGTAACTCCAGTTTTTGCAGTTTGGAACATCTGCACTAAATTCTACTGCTACTAATGTCATCTACCTAGACTTCTGTAAGGCCTTTGACACAGTTCCATGCAACATCCTTGTCTTCAAATTGGAGAGATACAGATTTCAAGAGTGAACTGTTACGAACATAAGGAACTGGCTGGGTGGACGCAGCCAGAAAGTTGTAGTCAATGGCTCTCTGTCCAGGTGGAGGCAGGTGACAAATGATGTCCCTCAGTGCTCTGTCTTGGGACTGGTGCCCTTCAACATCTTCACCAATGACACAGACAGAAGGACTGAGCACTCCTTCAGCAAGTCTGTCGATGACACCAAGCTGAGTGGTGCAGTTGACACACCTGAAGGATGGAATGCCATCTACAGGAAACTGGACAAGCTCAAGAAATGGGCCCACAAGAACTTTGTGAGCTTCAAGAGAATCAAGAGCAAGGTGCTGTACTTGGGTCAGGGCAATCCCAGACCTGAGCACAGACTGAGAGAAGTCACTGATAGCATCCCTGTGGAGGAGGACTTGGGGGTGCTGGTGGATGAGAGGCTGGACATGACCTGGCCATGTACACTCACAGCCCTGAAAGCCAAACGCGTCCTTGGCTGCATCCAAAGCAGTGTGGGCAGCAAGGCCAGGGAGGGGATTCTGCCCCTCTGCTTTGCTCTGGTGAGACTCCACCTGCAGTGCTGCATCCAGCTCTGGAGTCCCCAGTGTGGACCTGTTAGAGCAAGTCCACAGAAGTGCCACAAAGATCATCAGAGGGCTGGAGCACCTCTCCTACAAAAATAAGCTGAGAAAGTTGGGATTGTTCGGCCTGGAAAAGAGAAGACTCCTCATTTCAGCCTTCCAGTACTTAAATGGAGTTTACAAAAAAGCAGATGGAAAGAACCGTGTATAGAACGCAAGATTCAGGAATGGATGCAAGCCAAATGTTTCTCATGGGGATTTGGAGGTGAGGGGGTTTTTTGTTGTTTTGATGGTTTTATTTTAAGTGAAAAGTTTGCAGATTTGTAAGATCTAAAACCAGTACTGTCATTCTTGGCAAAAAGACTTACTCAAATATTCTTAATTTTCTACCCATTTGAAGTATGTTTCCCAAAATTAACAACGCCCAGAAAAGCCAGAGTAAGAACAAGGATATTTAAATTATGTTACATAGTTGTGTAATCTGGTGAACAGCTATGTCTACACAAAAAACCATCATTTACTAGGTACAAACATACCAGTACCATAAATTCTTTGCTTGGTAACACCTGTACATAACAGTAGCCAACCTTCAAGAACATTAATTTATCCCTTCGAGATCAGTTGCTGTTAAAAGTAATTTGCACAATTTTGTTTGCCCGATGCTTCATTATTTTGTTATTAACAGCTGTTTACACAAGCGGTGTTTACTTTTTTAGAGCTCAGTGTTACAAAAAACAATGCTTCCTACTATCAGAAGCTGTAGGATTTTTCTTATTTCACTCTCTGTTATATATGTTTTCTCCAAATGTTTCCTTCCACATAAAGCATGCTGGGGAATAACATCTCTAAGGTCCACAGTATCAGAGACCTCACTACTATGCAAACTCATTACAAATGTCAGGAGTGAGATACAGGAATTCTTTAGCTGCAGTCAGAAACCATCAGTCTAAATATGCAATCTCAGGAGACTACAATTATCCAGTTATGGTAGGCAAACATTTTTACTATGTCATAATATTAGCAAGTATTCATTTGGGACTACATTACTAATCAGCAGAAATTACAGAACATTATGTGATCATCTGTGAGCATTATCTAGGAAATAAATATTCTTCACCAGAAGAATATTTCTAAGGACTTACAGCATAAAAATACTTTTTCAGAAAAACTTGCAATTTCTTCCCTGGAAAGATGAAATTTCACACAGGAAGAAGTTTGAATGGTTTGTGATCATAGACTATGCTGTTAAGAACATTTTGATACTATCAAGTTCACCAGGGAGAAGGAGGAAACAGCCACATAACAAAAAACTTGCATCTCCCCCATCAGGTGATAGAACTAACCTAAACAAAGAGAAGTTTTTTTCTTAAATACAATGTACAATTAAGTCACAAGATTCACTACCACAGTATTCTGTAGAGGGGTAAAAACCAGCAAGTGTAGCACAATAAAGAACCTGATGTATTAAGAGACAGTCACACGACTGCAAATGCATTTCAGAAAATGAGCAAAAACAGCAATCAGAGCAACATTAGAAATTGTTTCTCATGTTACAATGCATACATCTTACTTCAGTGCGAATGTACACTCAACAGCCTAGTTTTAAAAAGCATGAAAGAAGAGATTTGATCATTCTTTCCAGTAACATTTAAAATATATGTTAAAATTTTAAAATATTATTGCCTGTCACTAAGAGGACAACAGTCACAGCAATACCAAATCCCTACCCGCTGTGTAGGAAAACAACTCTATGAATACCTCACAGAAACTCCATTTCCTATTAACTTTCTAATCCGGAAATAGAGAACCTACTGATTAGATTATTCAGTCATGCTTGTATTCATAAATATTTGCAGATTTTCATCATATCCCAGGATCTGTGCTTGACCTATGAACTTACAAATGCTGAAGGCAAGAAAAGAACTCCAAGTTCGTAAGAACGGATCATCAGTTGGCTGCCATTTTTCTCCAGAGCTCCCCAAGCTGCTTTAGATAGATTGGCACTGTAAAGAGAAACAAAGCATATCAGTGAGGCACAATCTTCAGGGCAGAAAATACTTAAATAACATAGCTGTAGCAATGCCCTTCTAGCAGGAGAACTTAAATTCCATCAGAACAGTCTTCTCACAAAAAGTGACTTGGGCGTTATTCCTTATTGCTATTTTTACAGCACAGTGGGAGCAACGGAGACAATATGCAGAAAGGCATTCATACAACACATGTGGATAATTATACAAGACTATTTCTGTCATACAGATCTACAAGACAAATTCAGCCTTTTGAATCTTCTCTGCACATTTCAGAAAGGAATTTGGTACTGGTAAATAGCTTCAATTTGATGACTTAAGAAGATTAAGGGCTAGCTCAATTAAGACTAGCTAAAATACATTTAGTACAGAGTGGGTTTGCATTCTATGTTTTAGTACAGAGTGTTAAACAGTATCTTTTGTTCCTGGTGTTTTGTTCTTTGATCTATTTATGAGAACAAATACTTATCAAAGAGGTATTTTTGTTTCAATTTGCTATTCAGCACCATGTTGTAGTTAATCTTTCATCAGTATCTGCCACGAAGAAGATCAATTTGGGAGTCAAAAAATAAATGCAATTCTGTTGTCAAAACCTACTTCTACAGTACATTAAAAAACTTACACATTATGTTTCAACTAATGGATAATACTGGATGCTGATGGTAACAGCAAATGGTGGAACAGAAGAAACATGAGAAGAAAAAACACCATGATTTTCTGTATTTGGTGGAGTGAGCATCACATTTAACTGACTTAAAACCCTTTAAAAGCACTCTAAACACTACCACTATTGCTGGCAACAGTATCAGTGAGTCATGAAATTTAAAGAGACCAAATATAAAGAGGAAAAAAAAATTAAAGTAACTGAGCATTTAAGAGTAAGGACACAAACATCATAATCTCTAGAATATAGGGTTGCATAAAGAATCAGTTTTGGCAAAACTGAAACATCTGTACTTCATTCACAAGACATTCTCCCTTCAATTCAAGAAATTTCTTGCTTCTTCTTCTGGCTTCTTTAAAAACTAAACAAAAGAAATATAAAGCTTATACTTCAAGGCAGACTGCTGAACAACTGAATCTGACATAAATTCAGATTCCAAATTCTAGGTACCTCTATGTTTTATAACAATAAGGCAGCCCAAAAATAACTTCAGCTTAACCCATATCTATTTTGTAGAAACCAGCATATTCATACCATACCACAGCATGTCTTAAAGAAACTTAACCCAAGATTTAAAAATACTTATCACTTTAGTTGGTGTTGAAACCCAAAACTGGCAGTCACAACTCAGACAAGATTTTGGTGCAATTGCCAACAGTTCCTGACATAATCATTTCAATATGCAGCCTCAAATGGGGCAATGCAATGGAGAAACATTAAATATGGACAAAAATGCGTATCACTAATTAAAGCATTATGAGGATTATGGCAGTAACTCAGTTGGACCTGCAGCTGACAGAAAAAGTTATATGTAAGTTCTTAAGTGAGAGCTGTATTGATTAGTTGTTTACCTTGTTACGAGGAACCATGTAATCTTCTGGAAATCAGGAGAGAGTCTCATGTATGTCTTAATGTGAGGTATAGCATGAGTTCGACCTGTGACTTCTGCTGACCATTTGCTAGAAAAACAAAAGGAATTCTTTTCATATATGGTTTTATTTTGAGGTCTAAAAAATACCATATTACAGTGCCATGTTTTCAGTAACACTACTTATACTTGTCACATTCAATACTTATTTCCTCTAAAGAAAATCTTAAAATACCGTATTTAACTGATTTGTTAATCCTGAATTTCAATTCTACTAGTAGACAGAGGGGCAGGGTACTTTTTTCCTTACAACTAACCCAGAGAGATATTCTCCTCAGCACATCAGGTCCTCCTAACAAGTTTTTCCATTCCTCCATTCCAGATAGCACTCAAGAAACTAAGTTAAAACTTCTGGCCAATGTATCTTCTTTGAAGACTATCAATGGATATGACTTTAGGCAACTGAGTCTGGCACTAAACTAAACCTCACAAAAGTCCCAAAGTTTATTACAATTTATTATCCATGACACAGAGGCAGGGAGCAACTGGCAGATTTTTGTCACTATTCTTCCTCTTCCCTTTTCTGTGCCCCTAAGCCACTGAGAAATTTGAGGGCTTAAGAGAATAGAAGTCTTATCTATGTGTATATAAAAAAACTAGTCTAAAATAACAAGCCATTGCTGGACTAATTCAGCATCAATGTTACACAACTAAACTGTAAACAAGCAGTAAATATATGTACATAACTGAAAGTATGTAGTCATGGCATTTAAAAGCACTTTCTGTTCACAGCTGTTAGTCCTCCATCAAATTCAGGAAGACGGCTTCTTAACACACCTTCCTTCACCCAGAGACTTTTCCTTCCTCAGATTAGAAGGAAGACTGGTTTTCGTTATCACACTCCTGTTTCCGTAACTTAGCATTCTCTTCTAATATGCAAATCAAAAAGAATATATTAGCTCTGAAATTCCTCTTAAGTGCACTGTGTTCCTCTAAAAGCCTGAAAAGACTGGCTTGACAGGTCTGGAATTATATACCTAACTAACAGGACTAACAGTTACAAACAGTGAATTTGAAATTTAGAGGCTTTGTGGTTCATGGGTGAAGACCTACTTACTTTAACAACCTTATCTCCCCTAATGAAGGAAAAAAAAACCTCTGAGAACTGGTTCTGTATTCCGAAGGGCCAAGAAGTGAAACACTGTGCATGTTTGATGTAAACTAGACTTTTTTATATTTTGATGCAAGCCACATCAAATTCTGTTTCTATAGGACAGACTAAGATATATATGGTACAGAATCAGCTGACTAAATTTGCCTTCCTGTATAAAACTCCCCACTTTCCGTACGTACAGATTGTAAGGCTGAATCATGACTCAACCACCCTTGTTAATAGTTTTTCTCTCACAACTGACAATTTAGGCAAGCAACTTTAAGTTTACAGGACAAAAATAATTACATAACTGCAATAAAACTGTAAAAATGAAAAACAGAAAAAATACTAGAACTGGGAATTTTAAATTGATTTTCTTTAGATTTACCTCACTGCTTTACTCTGGGACCAGCTTCTCCCCTCACTACTAACTGCAGTAATTCTGAGATACTATCTCCACCTACTGCCTTTCTGCCTCCTTAGACAGATACAAGTAAGTAATCTGTCTTAGCAAGAGTGCTACCGCTTCTCTTCTATCTACTACCTAAGTTAAAAGTTAAAATCAGAAAGGGAAATATATATTTTGGCCGTATTTTCCTTACTAGGACAGCACAAACATGTAAGGAGAAAGGGGGAAATGTGTGCTCGTTTTGGCTGAGATAGAGTTAAGTTCATATTAGCTAGTATGGGGCTATGTTTGGATTTGTGCTGGAAACAGCTGATAACACAGATGTTTGAGCTGTCTCTTACACACAGCCTTTTCTGCCTCTCACACCACTCCACCAGCAAATAGGCTGGGGGTGCACAAGAGGCTGGGAAGGGAAACAGGCAAGACAGCTGATTCCAGCTGGCCAAAGGGATATTCCATACCATACACCATCATGCTCAGCACATGAAGCTGAGGGCAGAAGGAAAGGGTGGACATTCAGAGTGACGGCCTTTATCTTCCCAAGTAACCATTACGCATGATAGAGCACTACTTTCCTGGGGGTGACTGAACACCTGCCTGCCCATGGGATGTGGTGAATGAACTAATTTTGCTTTGCTTGCATGCACAGCTTTTGCTTTATTATTAAACTGTCTTTATTTCAACCCACAAATTTTCTCACTTTACTCTTAGGATTCTCTCCCCTATCCCACTAGGGGGGTGGGAAAAGAGGGTGGGAGAGCCCAAGTAAGTGGTTTTGTGGTGCTGAGCTGCTGGCCCATTATTTTCCAAGTCCTGGAAATTTAATTGAGCATACATACCCAATTCATAAACAGAGGCAGGAATAACTACTTTTCTGCACCACCATCTGTTTTATCATTTAGTTCTCTTACTTCTAACACTGAAAGGATTTTCCATCTTAAGATACTAGCAACAAGGCTTGAGCAGAGTTAAAACAACTCACACCATTAGTTTCAACCTAAGAGAACACTATGTTCTCTGTGTAGATGCTCTATCGCTCATCTTTTATGATTTCAGGGCAACAACACTGCACTTCTTCAAACGGAGAAGGTTACTCTAAACTTCCTCACAACTCTATAGGTCTAAATGACACAAAAAGCTCTAATAAAACAATCATTATGATGTGTCAGCCATATGTCAAACAAACTCTTGTCAAACCAACTTCTTCCATTCTTTGAAAATAAAAACTTGACAAGGTAACAGCACAAACAAGGCACATGGTATTAAAAGCCAATCAATTAAAATGAATGTTAAGATACAATACTTCATCTACTATTAAAGCTGATCAACTATTTCAAAAGCAGCAATTAACAAAAATTATTAAGCACTGCAAATCTCTCCTCATCAATTAGTAATACTGAAAAGAAAAATCAGCAATAATACCAGAGAGAAAACTCTAAAAATTACACCATTTACACAGTAGCTAATCTAATATAGCAGTCTTATAATCATTTGCTACAATCAGAAAAGTAAAATCAACATTAAGTTTAGCCACATTATTCTTTTGAAAAATTACAGCTCAGAGCTGCATTATAGGTTAAACATACTCAACTGGCAGAAGAGAGAAAAACAGCCCACAGACCTTATAAAAATTACATGCCTGGGGCAGAGGTCTTGCATCTTCAGGTGAGAGGCTACAGGACACCATTTTCCAACTCCATTAATAAAGGAGTTATTCCTTCTCCTTTACTGTACGCATAAAAGGTTTGTTTTTGTTTTTTTTCCTTTCAGCTCTGGTAGAATCCCTAGTTTCCTGCTGGTTTCATACTATTTTCCAGTATAAAGAGGAGTTTTCTGCATTCCTCTAATCCCTCCACTGCCCAAAGATTTGCATTATAGCAAGTCTTTAAAACAGCTCATCTTGTATTTACATCTATTGAAACCTACTCTTTTCTGTGTGTCCCAGGTTCCATGGGTAACAAGCTACTGTCTGTCACTTGCACACAGTGCAAGGTGACAGACAGTAAGACATGTAAGAGTTTACATGCAGGCTCTCCTCAAGGGCTAGTGTCCTGCATTATTGCAGGGTAAGGACCTGCATCTGGGTAGTCACTACACAGCAATTATGCAGGGCACTCACTGCACATCTGCAACCAGTTTGGCAGATCAACTTAAGACAGCCCTTTTGCTGCCAGAGCAGGACCCTATGTGCCCAATGAGATAGGTATGTGTGCATTTTCTCATTGAAATGGAATAAATCAATGAATTATATCATTACTAATTAACATTCTATGTACTAAGAGACTAACTGAAAAAAGGTTACATCTTTCTTCTAATAAGATTCTCATGATGTGTATGACTACAGAAACTGAATAAAGACTGCACAAACACCCCCAGATTTATGATTTTCTTGCTTTTTGAATCATGACTGAACAATCTTGAAAGCTTCAAGCTGATTGCAGTTTTCTTCCTTTGCTGAATGTATTCAGGGGACACACTTTAAAGGATGGACACAAAGCCTCACATGCTTGCTGCCTGAGTTCCATTCCTTAGATATTGACCATAAAGGCTCACAACAGCAATCACCTCCACTTCAGAATGGAGGATACTCTCTGCAACTAGCAAGTCTATTTCAGTCCCCTGAACATATACCCAACTTAACACACTCCTACTTTAGTAAAATCGTCCTACCAAACTTAACACAATCTTACTTAGTAAATCACCTTACAGAGCAACTTCCACCCGGAAGAGTTAAAAGTTTCTGATGAAAGGAATGGGAAGTTGTGGTCTTGTATGAGGTTACAAGTTTTAATTTTTTTTGATCTTTGCAAAACAACTTTTCCCATTGTTCTCAAAACACGCATAAGTCTTTAAAAATTCAGCCTGAGGGAGACATCTGGCATGGAATGTGTCAGACTGTTCGAATTTGGCACAACTAGTAGAACATAGAAATAGAAGTTTTTAATAGAAAATGTCAGGGATCTTTAACAAAAGATATTGCCATAAGGGACGGGGAATTTTTGCAGCAGGATTGCTGCACTTACAAGAAAAAAATTAAGCAACCACCAAAAAAAGCCTTCTTAATCCTGTTGTGGCTCAATTGAAATTCTATTAATACAGAGGCACAAGAGAGGAAAGTGAAATACAACTGTTAAGTTAAAAAAAAAGGAGCAACATTATTCCAGTTCAGAGAAGGAAACTTTAAATAAAAGTTTACAGAAACCTTAATCCAGTAGCAACATTATCCCATATAATTTTTATACATAAACAGCAGGTTTTCTACTAACTTTTGGAGATAAGACCTAGCATATAAGGAACTAAAGGCCTTTACTTTAAGGAGTTTAAGAATATCATGCTTGTAACCACTTCCACTTAATTTGCTTTTAACACTCAAAACACTACAGCATTGTAACTTTCAACATGCAGTCTGAAAAACCCCCAAAGAACTGAGTGCTACTTACTGAAAATAGGAATGCAACCACAGCTGTTTCTGTGCTGTCTGTATACTGTACGGAAGTGAGCCACCAGCTTAAAGAAAAAAAATACAACATATACATTTATTTTTTGAAAGACATTCTAAAAGCAGCAAACATGTTAGGGAAGAAGCTGTCTGTCCTACCTTCATGAGTTACTTTCAGGAAATTGTTAAATGCTCCAGTAGTATAAAATGGTATATATTTGCTGGGGTTTTTTCCATTCTTATAATTTAGCAAGTTCTTAAACACTACACAGCACATTTACACTAGGAAAAAAAGAAACTGTATACAGGGAGAATTACAGGTAGTTTTATAGCCCCAAACAATGATATTTTAAAAAGCAAGAACTTCTATGATGAAATTGTATTTGTATTGATTTGGTCTTTGGCTAATGCACATTTTGATTTCTTGAAATAGATTTAACAAAGAAGAATCAGCCAGGCATACTGAATCGTATTAGTGTTGTGTACTAAAAGCATGATGCAAAGCCTACTGTATTCAACATGTCCTAGAAGATGCCATAAGTACCCATTACAAAAGCTTTACCACTCTCAGGAATGCATGAACTGCAGGAATCTACAGAACTGTTCTTTAGCATCGAGAGTTGTGTAATTCACTAAGTTATTTCACAATACGAAAGAAATTACAGTAAGAAGTCACTGGGCTGTAGATACCCAGATGTATGTAAAGATACCCTAACTGAATTCTGGGAAACAGAGATTTCTATAAATTCTCTGGAGGCAATTTCCACATATGTCCAAACACTGATCAAGGAAAGACAAAGACTGCTGAAAACATTTGTGCTAGCTTGGTGTTCAAAGTCCACCAGCTGTTAGAAGAATTCAACAGCGACTCTCCTGCATAGAAGCATAGGTATCCAGTGTGGAACAGGAGCACTTTTAATGATTCGGCAAAGCCAAAGAGTCACTGAATCACTGAAGTTGAAAGCACCCTCTGGAGATCATCTAGAATAACACCGTGTTCAAAGCAGGGCTGAACAGAGCACACTGTTCAGTACAGTATCCTGTCAGGTTTCGAGTATGTTTAAAAACAGAGACTCTACAGCCTCTATGAGCAACCTACGCCATTTAAACATCAGAAAACAATTTTGCTGTAAGGATAAATTGAGATACAGGAAGATTCCCATATACATCCATTGCCTCTCGTTCTTTCCCTGGTCACCATGCAAAGCATCTGTCTCTACTTTACATATTCCTATAATTTATATTTACACACACTTGTAAGATCTCCCAGGAAAGCATTCTTCCCCAGCTTCCAAGAATTATCCAGCTCTCTCAGCCTCTCCTTGTACAATAGATGCTCCAATCCCTTATTCATCTTTGTGGCTTTTTGCAGTACTTGGTTCAGTATGTCCACAACTTCACTATACTGGGAAGACAACAGATGTGGTCTTACCAGTGCTCAACAGAGAGGATAGGTCACTTCCTGGCAATGCACTTTCTAATGCAGCCCAAGATTCTGCTGCCCTTCTTGCTACAAGGGTGCATTGCTGGTTCATCTTCAGCTTAGTGACCATCAGCAGTCCCTGGTCTTTTTCTGCAAAGCTGTTTACTCCTGGTCAATCCCCAGCATGTACTTGTGCCTGGGGTTACTCTTGCCCCAGCACAGTACTTTGCCGTCTGTTGCACAGCACAAGGTTGCTGTCTGCCCCTTTCCCCAGCCTTCACAGTCCCTCTGACTAGCTGCACAATCATCCAATACATCAACCTCCCCTCCCTGGCTTGCATTATTTGGAAACTCCCTGCAGGTGTACTCTGCCCCACGATCCAGGTCACTGATGAAGACATTAACGTATGACCCCAGTACCAGCCACCACTAGTGGCTGACTTCCTGCAGGCCTTTGTGCCAACACTCACAGCCTTTGAGGCCTGGCAGCTCAGTCAATTTCCAATCTGCCCCACTTTCCACTCATCCAGCCTATATTTAATCACATCATTGTAATGATGTTAGAGAAGACAGTGTTGGAAGACAAAGTTCAGATAAACAATATCTAAGTGCACTCCTCATCTGTCAAGCCACTGATCTCATTGTAGAAGGACATCAGGTTAATTAGGCATAATTTCTCCTTTAAAAAATCTATGCTGACTATTCCAAATCACCTTTGTCCATCAAATGTCTGGAAATGGTTTCCAGGATTCCTTGTTCCATCACCATCCCAGGGATCAAGGTGAGGCTGGCAGGCCTATAAGTCCCCAGATCCTCCTTCTTACCCTTTCTAAAGACAGGAAAGAACTCTTTTCTTTCAGTCCTTGTGAGTCTCTTCCAATTGCCTTGACCTTTTGAAGACTTGTTTTTGAGTAACAGAAGCTTCACTGTATCAGAATACTACAGTACCAGTTCCTGTTTCAGGTTGGCTGGGGCTGTGTTTTTCAAATATAATGACTTCATAAAAATAAACATGGGAATACTGAACAGAACAGCTGCATAGTACAATATTAAAAAAAAAAGACCAATAACACTTTAGCCTCCATTGTATCTAATGCGCAGAATGACATTGCAATCAAAATAGAAGGAGAACTTGCCACACTCAAACCTGAATTTTCTGTCAAAATGAAATTATGACTGGAGTAAGAGCAGTGGGTAAGAGCTGCTGTTTTCTTATAGAGTAATGTTTAAACATGGCTAAGACAGACAAACATTACATACCAATGCCCACAGAGCCTCTTCTATTAAAAATCACAATACGAGAACTGGAGTCAGAGCTCCAGCAAAAGCAGTAAGATTATACTGCCACCTATTCTGTCACATTCTCAGCAAGACGAGAACTTCACGCTCATTTAACATCAACCACTAAAATGATTTTGCAGGATATTATGACTACAAAAAGCAAATAAATAGGGATTCATCTGCTTACCAGGGTAGCCTTCCAGACTTAGCCTCACATTGTTCACAGTAGGATAAACCTTCATGAAGGCAAAAAAAAAGTAACTTTAATAACACAGCTCTAAATAGACAAGTTGTCAGTTTTCAAAAAAACACCTTCAAAAAGACTTGAGGAAAAAAAAAGCTTCATTTTGCAAAATTAATAAAATTACACTGCAGCTTAAAACTACATTTATGCCAGTAATAAAGGAAGTCTAATATTTTTACCACTCTTACAGAGCTAACCAAAATAAGCTAGGAAGTCTCAAGTAATACTGCTTCAGACACTTCCACAGTAATCAAAGCTAGTTCTTAACACTATTTTATGAGATTTTAGTCTCACACCTCAAATATGAGTACGCAGGGGCAGTTAACACGTGATAAAGACATAGTCTGACCATCATTTTCCCTTGATTTAACAAGCTCCTGCCACAAACTTTTCTCCTTCTCCCCTTAATTATGCTAATAACCAAAGGTATTAATGACTAAGGATTCAGTTACGTCTCAGTAGGATAAATTGCTGCATCTACAAAACCCAGTGAAGATAAGCTATAGAATGAAGAGAATTTTGAGGAGATAATGTATACTCTAGTGTCATGCAGATGCAAATTAAGGTACATTTTCACAGCAAACCGTACACAGCCAAGCCTCACTAAATGGCATAATTTCATGATGGAAACTCTATAACTGTCTTCCAAAAGTTAAAAGCAAAGCAATGACTAAGATTTCCAAACCAAATTATTAAGTGTTAAATGAAGGTCATCAGCACCTAAAAGACATACCAAATGAATTGGGACATCACATTTACGGAAAGGTGTCACACTGCTGCTTGCAGCCACCAGGCTCTCCTGGAACTCAGAGCACAGCCATTTGGACCCATCAGCTCCCATTGAACCAATGCTTGAGAACTGTCCAACAAGAGGCCAGGATTCCTGTGCTGGTATTGACAAAGCATGCTCCTTCAAAAGCTAGTGAGGGGAATTAAAACACTGTTAGACTTCAACATGCAAAGAATACCTTCATCAGTTTAACATCACTTCTGATATAATAAATCCTCTATAATTCTGATAATGAAAGAGATTAACATACTACGTATTTAACTTTGCAACAAAAACAAAAATCAGGCTTTTCAAATAAACTCACTTCAAGGGAAGATTAAACATCACAAGTTTTAATCAAAAGCACCAAAGCCAACCATTAAATAATGGGTGAAAAGAATGTTAGCAGCTCTTTCTAAAAACATGAAATATTAGCTTCAGAAGTCACAATAAATTTAACAACTAAATATTTTTTATATTTGGTAGTTGTTGGCTATAAAATTCCTCTTGTATCCTAAAGCCATGAGACCCAGCTAACAATAGAAGCCTACAATAAAAGGGGAAAAAAGAACAATTGAAGAGAAAACTGAAATTACGCTTTTAGAAGAGTTCTTCAGCTGTGAATGGAATTTAAAGTCACATTAAAAACAGATGGATATAGACACATATTCAATTTTATGTAGTTGCCACCTTTACCCCACTCTAGAGCAAACATACAAGCATATGGCTTTAGTCATCAATGTAGTATCATCAGGTCTATCTGCATTGTCACTAAAAACCTTTTTAAATCACAGAAATATTTGCCACAAGACCATCTTTCTCCCTTACAAGCTTTTTCTGTTTTATTTTTTCTTCATTCTGTGCCTAACTAGGCAAAAAACATCAAACAACATGTACCAGAAAGGACAATCTCTTAATGAGCAAAGGGATGTCTGTAAGAGTAACCTAATGTTGAAAAGCAATGTGATACATAAATATTCTGCATGCCACAGAAATTTACCATAGACAGCATTAGAACTTCATGTAAAATTCATGACAGTATTTGAAACAATGCCACTTTAGTAGGAGGTGCAGGTTAAAAATTCTCCAGTTATGAGAAGCATTTAATAGACAGCATGAAACAACCTCAAATTCTGGGAAAAAAACCCAACAAATAAAAAGCACCAACCAACCAAGAAGGGTCCTTATGAACGTGATATATACAATCTTGAAGATTTACCATTATGGCTTACCTAAATAAACAAGACCTCTAAAGGCAACAGAGTTTAACCATTAACATAACACTGTCACATTTACCCCTAAACCAAGCCCCAAATCTACACAGCTGTTAAATATCTTCAAGGATGGTGACTCCACCACTTCCCTGGGCAGCATGTTCAATGCTTGACAGACTTCGAAGGAATTTTTCTTAATATCCAAACTATACCTCCCCTGGCACAACTTGAGGCTACTTACTCTTGTCCTATCACCTGTTACTTGGGAGAAGAGAGCAATACCCACTCGGCTACGGCCTCCTTTCAAGCAGCTGTAGAGAGCAATAAGGTCTTCCCTGAGCCTTTTTTTCTCCAGGCTAAACACCTCCAAACTCCCTGAGCTGCTCCTAATCAGAACCATGCTCCAGACCCTTCACCAGCTCTGTTGCCCTTCTCTGGACTTGCTCCAGCCCCTCAATGTCTTTCTTGTTGTAAGGGGCCCAAAAGTGGACACAGCACTCGAGGTGTGGCCTCACTGGTGCTGAGTACAGGCAAACTAAGCTGTCACAGAAGAAGATCAGGTTAGCCAAGCAGGACCTACCTTTCATACTCATGAGGACTGGGTCTAATGACCTGGTTATCCTGTACATTTGAGAGGATCTGCTTCATAACCTTCCCTGGCACCAAGGTCAGGTTTAAAGCCATGTAGCTCCCTGCATCTTCCTTCCAACCCTTCTCGTAAATGGGTGTCAGACTTGCCATGCTACAGTCACCTGGGACCTCCCCAGTTAGCTGGAACTGCTGATAAATGATTTAAAGTGGCTCAATGAGCACTTCTGCCAGATCCTTCAGTGGATCCCATTTGGTACCATGGACTTGGGTACATTTCAGTGTTGCAGCACGTGGTTAATCGGCTCCCCCTGGGTTATGGAGGGGTTTCATTCTGCTCCGTCTTCCAGCTTGGGGAGCTGGATACATGGAGAACAGATCTTGCTATTCAAAACAGAGGCAAAGAAGGCATCAAGCACCTCAGACTTTCCCTCATCCTTTGTCACTATGTCTCCCCCTACATCCAATAAATGATGGAGATTCTCATTAGTCTCCTTGTGTTGTTAATGTACTTACAGAAACATTTTTAATTGTCTTTTTCAGCAGTAGACAGATTGAGTTCTAAGTTGCAAGCTTACATATGTTACTGCTAACTTTAACTGTATTAAAAGACTGATGATGACAGCCAGAAAAACTGGAAGGAACTAAATAGTGCTCTCCAAAATTCTATTTACACTTTAAAAGGATATTAACAAAAAAGGTTATATTTTTGGTACCTTTCTGAGCCTAAGATGACCCCATTTTTCTTTATCACTGCCTTGATATCGTCCAGGGGTAGAACCAAGCAGATACACTCTAAAAAAAGGGGAAAAAAAAAGAATTTTTGTAGATCTGGAGTGCTTTGATTTGTAAAATACCAAGGTATTTAAGTAAAACTTACCAGTAAGATTGAACATGCAAGCACAACCAGAACTATTTAATCTTTCTCATGGGATTTACAATACAAAGAAAAGTGGATTTTCAGCTGTATCATTTATTATCAGCATCCTATATAGCTGTCAAGCACTACCAGGCTGTTCTACAGCAGAGATAAGAACTACATCTATTTCAGTTAACGAAAATGCAGAAGATAGATGATGCTAGCAATACACACAACTAGCTCATCTGGCACATAACTGGGTGTGTAATTTTGAGTAAAGCTAATCTACTGCTACAAAGCAGCAGATTCAGGTATGGGTTTTCATTTGGGCACCTAATAGTTCAGAGTCAAAGCACACCTTTTTCAACAGTCTTCCTAATAATGAGTTTAGTAACCTATTTGACTTTGGCCTGAAACAGGTAAGAGACCTGCCCAAAGTCACAACAGACGGATGCTTTAAGAAGCTGTTCCCCACTGCATGCATCTCATGCCTAACTTTACCCATGACTGAATGTCCCCAACAGTACATCGCAAGGCAAGGAACCCACCCTTATCCTAACAAGTAATTGTTTCCTAGCCCATGCACAAACTCCTATCAGCTAGGACTCAACTCATCTATTTAAGATCATGCTGATATCAATTCAATCAGAGCAGCAGCTCAGGCTGTTAGTCCACCTGATTCTAAAGTACATAACTTTTTTTAACCCTCTCCAATCTTTTAGGACTCCATTTAAAGATAAAAGCACTTTTTAATGTATAAACTAGAAAAGGTTCCAGCCTCTATTTCCACTGCAGTATATGACCATCTTCAGCTTTTCTTTTTGACAATTTTTTGTCAGTTCATAAAACAGCAATTAAGTTGCCAGGGAGATTTACACTTTCTGAAGTAAATACCCATACTTAATTGGAAGTACTTATTAGAAGTAAATTAAGTATCCTGAATTATTTTTAAGTATTATCAGCAATGTGATACTAGAGAAGACTATTCCAAGGCCAATTAGACACAACACCGCCCACCAAAACCAATCCATGCCTGTTACAAGCGAATTCTATAGATATCTATGTGGATTAAACTTTACCTTACAAACACAGGAGCTTATTCTGAATAAAATCCCCATTCCAGTAACCTTTGCTTGTATGATTGCTCTTACATGACAAACCCAATACAACACAGTTTTTTCCACTGGTAATTTTACTGGAATAAATACTTGAGCCAGACTAGCTCAGGTGAAACCAAGTCCATATTAGTTTACAGCTACCTTCTGTAAAGTTACCACTGGTGCACCTTTCTTTCTCCTTTTAAAATGCATGCTTACAAAACTAGAAGTTGGTCAATTTGACATAATCTACATAAGATAAATTTTTAAAAACTGCAAAAATTTAGAGTCATGTTTGAACATTTAAGTCTGAAACAAGGTTAGCTTACAAAACAAATCCAAGATCTAACAGATCCTAACATAGATATTTAAATTTTAGAAAAAAAAAGCCCAAACCCCACAGATACAAACTGTCAAACCCACAAGATTATATATACCTGGTCTCTGATAAATCATGTTCTTGAATCAGATCTATCCATTCCTTGAGTGAAGGAGAATTGTAAGCTGACAAGTAATTTATTAGGTCAGATTTAAAATTAGTTGCAGATTCACCAGCAGAACTAGATGCTCCCTTAGGCAGCCTTGGATATAATGGGCTTAGCCATATTCTTAAAAGAAAAAAAAAAGAAAACAATCAGCCATATAAACAAGGACACCATGCATTAATAACACACGGGTTTAGTATGTGAGTAAAGCACATCGGAAGGTCCTAAACAAATACTTGACAGATTCATGGTGATACTAACTATAGATGACTTGTCTTTACATCTACAGAATCAGCTCATACCTGAAATCATAAAACTAGTACTTTCAAATAAAAACATTCTCATAATTTATCCACACACACATTTACAGCTTTCACCACTGTTAAACTGGCCAAACTCAGACTTACTAATCATGAGTCCTTTCATCAACATTTTCTGTAGGAATAGAACACTGCAGTGCATTTTGCTAAATTACTGGTTTGTAAAACTGCATAGAAAACCACCAATTAAAGCAACTGGAAGGTTTGCATAGTTTGAAGTGTTGCCCACAATGATAAGCTGCCTCTCAAGAACCTCCATCAGAGTAAAATAGGATGAGCACTATGCAGGAAAACATTTAGTATTTCTTTCCAGTCGCACATTATTGTAGCCATGGGAACCAAAGATTCTGCATTATCAACTTTACAATGTGTTGATGCTATCCTTTGAAATTCAGAACCACCATACTGTGAAACTGCATAACACTGCAGTATGCAAAAGCTAAAAATGAAAAATATTTCCCATATTTGACAAGTTGGGCAACTTGTTAAGTATCCTAAGTAGATATTTTCATGCCTTTTTAGCTTTCTGAAAAACTAAGTGCCATAAGATACTAAAGCCACACATAAGATTTAAAGGAAAAAAAATTAGTGGCTGTTTTTGCCACTCAAAAAGCTTGTCTCAGACAAGCAAAGTCTCAAAACCCTGCCATGTTCACCAAATTTCTGGTCATATTCCTGCAGGAAAATGGATGTCAAAGTGACAGTAACTTCTGAAAAGCTACTTTCCATTAGTTTGAAGAAATTTTATACCCCAATTTATTGTTGTCATCTAACTACAAAAATGCTCCCATAAAAATAGCCAAAAAGCCCAAGAGGTAGAGGACCTTTAAATTAACATGCCACTTTATCCTACTTTTTGTGCTCTCAAGAAAACTATGTCCCAAGCTGGTCATTAAACTTAAACTTCTACCAAAAAATGAAACAGGAAGAAAATTCCTTTCCAGGAAAGGATACTGGGCAAATAGTAGGTCATCTACTATATTATGGAACCAGCAGTACCCAACCTTTACCAGACTACATTCCAGATACAGTCACAGCAAAACTGGAACATTTGCACATCCATATTATTCTTGGAATAAGATAATTTTTAAATAGCTGCTTCAGATCTGTATAAACAGCACTTTATAGCTAAGAAGTTTTATAAAGAGACATCACAGCATAAAAACACCTGGTATCAGTCAGACTGATTTTAAGCTATCAGCCAGCTGGGAACATAGTTCTGTTGACAAGACAAAACAAGTAGAGTTCAGACTTAGCTACCAGCATTCTAAGTCCAATTTTTAATATTTTTTTAATAGCTTTGTCTTAGGAGTGTAAGGCTTGCAACACTAGGTCACCTGACCTAATACACCATCTCCAACAGTAGCAAATACCTATAGAAAGTATTAAACATACCCCAGCTGGAGGTTGTTGCTTACCCCTGAGTTTTCTGGTGCCAATCTTCAGCAATAAGATTGGATGTGTGTATCACAACTCGAAGACCTTCTTCATACAACAACAACATCATTTTCCTTTAAAAAGATAATACATAACTCATCTATTTCAAGTACGCTGAGAGTAGGAGATAAATTAGCAATTCATTAAAAAGCTCCAAGGTAATTATTTTCAAAAATTTGTTCTGCATCATGCAAGCACTTAAGACTTCAATCCATGCGCATGCCAACTTCACATGGCAGTCACTAAACTATTCCCATATATTTTATTCCAGAGTACTGCTTAACATCTGATGCAACTAATTACCCACAGCAAAATGAATACTTGCAGAACACTTCCTACATTTCCACAGCTCCTCAGATAGACTTACCTCTTTGCAGATACTCAGAAAAAGAATTAAGGAACACTGAAAGGCCTTTATTTATAACTGAATTTATTAAAATCTAGTTACTTCCTCTTAAACTAACAACTTTAAAAGAAGGTATGCATGTAGCTAACAATTCATTGTGATGGCAAAAAAGCTATTTATTTATCAGAACTCTTAAGCTACAGCACAAAGTAATTTTAAAACTAGTAATTGAGATACAAATACGGTTTTTTTATAAAATACATGTATTTTTTTAACAAAATAGCCCAAATTTTCATATACAACTTTTCAATAGTTGCGTAAAGACAGCATATCTATGTCATCCCAAAGGATGAGATGGTTTCCATAGAAACCCATGCCCAAGAAGGAAAGCCATCAGGAAAAACATTCTTAATTTCACTGCTGTCCCATGGCAAGATAATACTACACAAGCTATATCAGGCTTGAATTTAGACAAATACTTATTCAGCAAATTCTACTTTTAATGTTACCTGCATGTACTGTCCTGTGCTTTTTGCACAGTCTGCACAATATGCAAGACCCCATAACAATAATATAGTCCCCCACATCTGTGTTATGCCTTGATTTAAGCACAGCTGGAGTTGACAGTATTTTACAGCAACATAGAAGCGCAAAATTAAGGTATATAAAAGTTATAACAGACCAAAACACCACCATCTCAAAAAAAAAAGTCACTAACATAATTTTTTACATCATATGACAGGAATTAAATGAATTTAACTCTTCATATTTGATGGGGTGAAATCTGTTAAATATCTCTTCAATCAAAATTGTTTCATTACCCACCAGGAGCCAATTTACTAACTCTGCTAACGACTTGTGTTCCACCTGCAGTGGAACATACATCCAGAAATACACTACCCAGAATAACCCTTCAAAATACAGGGTTAAAAACATGCAGCATTTAGCACCACTATCACTTATTTATCCCAAACAGTAATTGAAGGAAAAAACCAAAACTGAAGTTAAGCACACAAAGAATGACAGCTGCTGCTTACACTTGCTGAAGTGTAAAGGTTTAAAAATTAGCTATTTGAAAAACAACCTCATTTTATTCTATATCCCTCACCAAACCTGCAGGAAGCAAGACTACTTTATAAGATGCTGATTTCTTTCCTTTGTCTGTATATTCTTCTCCAAACAGGCAATGAGTTTCTCAGTATGTCTTCTGCCAGAAAAACTGGCATTTCAGATCAATATTTTAATGTAATGTCGTGTTTTACAAATAAAGTTATGCAAAAGGTTAACTGATTAAAAATACTGCAGTATTTTTTACTGAAACCTAAACTGAACCCAGAAAATCTTTGCTAAAATATAACATTAAATCTGTTCTTATCTGTAGCTTTCTATCTATAAAATTCACTTTGTGACACTTCTATAATATCCAATTCAAGTTTTTTCTTTGAGAAGACTCCCCAAATTCACTAATTATTTCCAGATCCCCCATATTAACTGAAAAACATGATCAGTAAATCAGTGTTGTGTCTTGCCTACATGATCAAGTCTGCATTACAGTTTTGCTATTAAGGCATGAGTTAAGAGGCAGCATCTGCAGTTCACCTGTCTTACACCAGTTCAACTTCAACTGTTTAACTTGCACATCTCATATCTACTCAATAACTAACTTGTCTCCTTAAACTAGAACAATTCTGTCATCTCTAAAAGTAAGATGTTTATGGAAACTTTTCTTTAAGACTCAACAATTTCTATGAAATCCAGTTTTGTGGCAGACCTTTCTGCTTCAGTGTTACTTACGTATGATGAGTTCCAAATGCAATATCCAGTTTAGCCTACAAAATTAAAAAGTTGATCATTAAAAATTGCTACCATGTATTCCTTCTTAATTTTGTTTCATTTGACTGCTCTCTAGTGGACAGATCACAAAATACATTATTTTCCCTCTCAATACTTCTAAATGCACTCTCCACTTTTTACAAGCTAGACTTTAAATGGTAATGCAACTCTTGCTGGAACTGTTCCAGCAGAATTTGTGCTTCTCGTACAAGCAGGATTTTTAGAAAGAGTCAGCAGAAAATGACTCAAGGCTCCTGCTGGACACCAAGCTGAACAGAAGCCAGCAATGTACCTTTGCACCAAAGATGACTAAAAGGGCCTGCATTTGCAGAAGCGTTGCCAGCAGGTCCTGGGAGGCGATCCTTCCCCACTGTTGAACACCAATGAGGCCACACTTGCAGTACTGGGTCCAGTTCTGGGCTCCCCAGTACAGGAGAAACACAGAAAGATATCCTGCAGAGAGCCCAACTGGAGCTCTAAGAGGAAACACTGAGAGAGCTGGGACTATTCAGCTTGGAGAACAGGAGGCTCAGAGGGGATCTAAAGTACAAACACAAAGAAGAGAGAGCCAGGTTCTTTTTTGTCGTGCCAGGAGCAGAAGCAGAGGGCACAAACTGAAACAAAGAGACATCAAGGAACCACTTTAACTGAGAGGGTGACTGAGCACTGTCATGGGTAGCTGTCCTGGGTTGATGTTACGATAATCCTGTATCCCCTATCATCTGCTTTATGCTCAGAAATTATTTGTCACTTTAAGCTATGTCCAGGAGTTGAGAGAACCCTGACGCAGGTACGCGGTCCAGTTCTGACTCCCCCAGGTTTCTCAGCCTTGCAGCAATGTGGGGGGAATGGCATTCTTTCTTGCTTCCAGCTGCTGCTGCCAGTAGCTAACTTGATTGGCCTGTTAGCTAACAGGAAGCTTTCCCTGGACTGTGAGAGCAAATCCATCAGCTTCTTCTGCTTTTCTTCTGGAACTCTCTTGATTTAGCTTCGGTCCAAGAAAACCAGTCCATCAGGTGAGAGCTGGATGCCATGACCAGCAGGGGAGGCCGCGGGAACACTACATCCCAGCTCCAGAGCCAAGCAAGCTAAAAGAACTCTAAAATCCATAAGCTGTCTTCACAGATTCAATATCCTTTTTCCCTCTTTCTTGTACCTTGCAGGGCACTTTGTTTGTTTTGTTAAATAAACAGGTTTTTCCCACTTTCATTGGAGAAATTCCTTTTGTGTGGTGGGGGAGGGAGTGCAGTGCCGAACCCCTCTTTTTTTCCTTTGGGGGAGGCGTTCATTCTAAACTTGTCTCTAACCCAAGACAGTGGCCCAGAAAGGTTATGGAGTCTCCATCCTTGTAGATATTCAAAACTCATCTAGCCACTGTCCTGGACAACTGGCTCTAAGGAACCCTGCCTGAGCAAGGCAGTTGACTTCTAGAGGTCCCCTTTCCATTCCATGATTCTGAAGCATACAATAACTGTTACAAGCAGCTCAATGGCTGCCATTGCAGAAAGCCAAACAGAATTAAAAAGGAAACATTATATATGGATCCATAAAATTATAGTCAGCCTATCTGAATTCTTAATCTAAAATTGTTGCTACTCCACAACATAGTGCAAATACCTGATTAGAGAACTGGTTGTGAGAACTCATTATGTCTGGTATCAACTCAAGGAAGCTCAGGATTACCAGACTGCTTCAGAGGGAACAAAATTACAAGATCATTCGCCTCCACATAAGGAGCACAATGTCCCCATGATCATTAATATACTTCACCTGGCAAAATCTTGAAACACTGTTAAGTTGTCATAGCCACATCCCTCCCCCAGGATGAAGCCAATGACTTCACGACTTAGGGACAGCAAAACAATGAACAGAAAGAACATCAGAGATAAAATAGCATGTATCAGGAAGTGTGCTCACAGCAATATTAACAATATTATGGAGATTATTTGTACCAGAATTTTTTTGTGTAAAGTATGTTTGGAAAACAATAATTCTTTGATGAGATTTAAGAATATAGCGACATTAGAACTAAGTTCTGTGCTTTACACAAAAAAAAAAAGCTTCCTTTCCAGCCATTGTAAGAACTTGAGTGTAACATGTTAGTGGAGAAGGTGAGCAGCTTTTCCTGTGACATTTTTGTGGGCAGCCGTTCTGTACAAACTTTTGTGGGTGAAGCCTCCCACAATCACAAACGACCAAGATCATTGTTACCATGTTCCTGTGATCCTGGTACAGATATTCCTTAAACCATAACAAAAACCATCCCACATAAGGTGTGTCTTTCATCAGTAACAAGACTTCGAGTTTAACTGATGGCTTAATTTCAACTAAACAATGATACAAATGTCAATTACCTGACAAAAACTAATATTCTCATAAGGCCTTGCTTGCGCAATCAGTTCAGCTTTGGATTCTCTCTTCTCACCATGAACTATCAGCAATGGCTTCTTCCTTAAACAAAATGAGATTACCATTAAAACAGCAAGTGAATTAGCAATCAGCCTAAACCATTCCTTCACACAGCTATGACATCTGGCCCCTAAATCTGACAGCCCAGCAGAAAGATGGCTCTTGACTCAGTCAACTGTATTGCAAAAAGCTTCTTTTCCATCTTTACAGGTCATCTACTGCTTAAATTGCTTACTACTTAAAATCAGAAACAGCTATCCTGAACTCTGACCATTTAACAGTCTTGAAAAGAGCCAAGAAATCAACCTAACTACAACTGTGGAATAAGAGTAGAAAGAAAACTAAGAGTCTACACATATCCAATTGCTAACAATCATCTGCAACTGCAAACAAGTGTTTATCATTCACTTATAATAGGAATTTTTATGAGTAGAATGATCTGGAAATTACATCACTCCACCTTTGTAAAATAAACATACCTGAATTCCTGCGGGTACTGTCTTACAAGCCATCCCACATCTATACAGTAGTTAAACTTGTATATAAGAAAAAGAAAACAGAATCATTAAAAAGAAAAAACAGTTAGATTAATGAACTACAGCAAAAAAGCTTGATATAAAGTCGTAACACATTACTTCTTACATAATATAAAGCATATTCTAAAAGGAGGTGTATTTTTGACTTTCACATCTTTTCTTTCATTTCTTTTAACAATTCAAAAATTAAAGTTTCTCAAAAGTGTGCATAGGTGATCATAAAATTTACCATCCAGGATAAAAAAGAATCACATGCACATAATGTAAAAGCTTAGGTTCAAGGATCATCTCTTTGCCAAGTGTTAATACCATGAATGATGGCAAAAGCTTCTGGGCAATAACAAAGGTATCATTCCTACATTGCAAGACATTTTTTTTCTTTCAAACCTTATTTATATGAATATAAACACACACTTTTCAGCTGCACATTCCTCAAAAACAGAAGAAAGTAGTCTGAATTCTACAGCAGAGCATAGGATTATTTTTATATTTCAGTAACTTGTTGAACAGTTGAAAACAATTAGAATTCCCTCTGTATTTTAACAAGGTTCCCTGCTAATATCAGCTATGTGGCACAAGCCTGGATCATCAAGTTTAAGATTAATAAAGTGAAACAACCAAATGAAATCAGTTTGCAAACAGGAAACTCACCTGGGCAGAAGATATAAGAGTTCCAAAAAGAGGAGACAAAATATCTATTAAAAATATTAAAGCATAATTAAATAAAAAAAAAGTTCAAGTAAACATTTTGCATCTTGAACAACTTGATAACTACCACAGCACAAGGGCCAGATTGTTCATGGACTTGATGTAACAGAGGCATTCACAAGTAAATTTACCATTTGGAGTATTCAAGTCACTGACACTCCTGTGAATCCCTTAGGATCATATGCTTATAAAAAGTATTAATCCTCTCAAAACAGCAAACAAGTCTTAAAAGCTGACTGGGAAAAAGTCCAAGATCATACTGACAAAGGGACATTAAACTACTCTCTTCCCTATCGAGTGGGCTTGAAGAACTGTGGCAGGGTAGCAGCAATAAGGGCATAAGTTAATGCTTATTTATCTGTTGCAGACTGACAGTAGGATATGCGTATCCATAGTTCAATCATGGTAACACAGGAAACTAAACCAACTGGGGACTTAAAACCCCAGCAACTGAAGCACAGCACCAACTTGAAAACATACACTACAAGTAACTTCTAGGATGTAAAAATATTTAATGCCCTAGTTCCACAGAAATCTATTTTTGCAGGTTAAACAAACAAAAAATACTGCCTGTGCCCCAGCTCAACTAATCACCTTGCAGGACTCCAAAAAGAGAACAAGCCAAAAGTCATATATTCACAAAGCATATAAAAACATACAGCAGTCAAGCAACTGAGGTCTCTGACATCAGCTTGCATCAGTAATCAGGGCTCATAGGCATGAGGAAAAGTTACAATCAAATTGTATAGGTCTTGAGTAATTTCTTCTCCCTCAAAGAACTACAATCTTTTCTGCCCTATTTTATTGTATTTCTATACATAATTCCCTTATTAATACTTGTTTCTGATTCTGTCTCGTGATGGACAAGATTTTATTTCTAACTAAGGGGATGTTTACAGGTGCACAAAGTTCTACCCCTTTACATCAAACTACAACTATGGAGTACTCCTAAAGCATCAGTATTGTACCCTGAAGACTTCACTCCACCTTGACTGATGGACAGCTCTCTCACAGCTGAATTTAAACGGACCCATGAATCCCAGTTACAAAACTTCAGAAATCCTGCATCAAGTAATAGTGAATTACTAGGTCTAAACCACTCAGCAGCATGAAGGCAAGTGCAAACAACTACTCATGGAGTTATGCACCCGAGAAAAGCATCCCTTTAAGTGCCATAAAGTCAAGCGGTTTTCCACAGATTAGCTCACAGGAAAACCAGCAAAAAGCACCATTACTTGTCTTGGTTAAACACACATTAGATTTCTGCAGCCTAACTCAAGTTACAACAAAGTATCAGCAAATAATGCTTTGTACACTATACTTCTAAAACAGAAAAGTCCAGATAACAGAACCAATTTCTACAAATCTGCATATTTAGAACATGAAACCTCAGCTACATCAAGAAATACATGCATTTAAAAATATCCACAAACTAAAAATAAGCATTGTCCCAAAACCCCACTTCTGTAGAAGCCACTTGTTCACCTTTTATGTGGAGGGCTCCAGAATTATAGCTCTGTTCAATTCCACTAACTTTAGTGAGAAAAAACCTGAAAGGATTCCCTCCATTCAACAAATCCCAGGTATCTTGGGCTTCACTGGCTGTTACATTATATTCCTCTTTTTTCACATTCTCTGAGAGTTTGTCATCTTTGCAAAGATTCAGAGGATGCTCTTCAGGTGCATCGTATTTTTCTTCTTTCACTGTTTCTTTGTGGGCATGCTTTTGCTGATCTTCAGGCTCTTCATCACTACTAGAAAGACACCAGCCTGAGCCTTCTTGGCTCGGTCTTGGTTTTACTGCTGGAGGTGTTTCCGTAGAAAGACTTTTATCAGTGAACTTTAGGGGAGAAGCTTTTCTCTTGTGAGCAGCTTTCCTAGCTTCAGAGCATGGATATTGCGGCCCACTTGTACTCTCTGAGACATCCGGTAGTGAAGATGTACATGGTTTTTCACTGTCAGAATTTTCCTCGGCACTTTCATCACTGCTAGATAATGTCCATTTACCGTATGCACCTTCCTGAAGCATGTTCCTAGGGATTAAAAGACAAAACACCAAACAAAAATTCTACGGTTTTGCTATGCTCCAGTTTGTTTCCCTTCCTGGTTCTCATTTGTTTATTACGCAGGAACTGTACTTTTGTACTTGGCAGAATCTTCGGGGAAATGTACAAGGCTTGTTTCTGTGCCCAGGAAACAAAGAAACACGTGCAATGGGGGCAACCATCAAATGGGAAGCAGCTAATGTGAAAATCTGCACATGCTAAACGAGCTACGATAGGGACACCTATGGGAAAACATTCCAAAATTCAGAGGTGTGATTTGCATGATACAGGTACTTCCCTAAGACTGTGCGACCCAGCGCGCTCTGCTGAGACAATTAGGGAGCACGGGGCCGTGCCGGGGCCGCGCTTTCCGGCAGCCTCCATGGGAACGCTTCGGGACCGCGGCCTCCCTCCGTCACACCCATGCTCCCGGTGAGCCCCTCCGCCGCGCCTCCCCACTAAGCCGCAGGCGGCAGAACCCGGCCACCGCCGCCCCCACCACCGCCGCCGAGGGCCGTATGGCCGCGACCGCCGCTCCCGCCGCAGCCCCACAGTGAAGGCAGCCCCGCGGCCGGGGGAGGCGCCGCGCGGACCACGGCGCCAAAGGGCCCTGGCGGCCGCTCCGGCCCCACAGCCCAGCGGGCTCCCTACCCCTCAGCCCGCTGCCCTCCGCGGCCACCTCCACTCACTCACTTACGCACTGATTCTCACTCACCGCCCGCCCAGCGCCTCAGCAGCGCCCGCGATGTGGAGCGAGAGCAGGCCCGGGCCCGCCTTACCCCCGCCCCGCCTCCCGAGCCGGAGGCGCGCGGCTGCCGTGAGGCGGTCAGAAGGTTTCAGGTGACTGCGCCGGCAAAGCAGGCACGTCTCAGAGAGCTGAATTACTCTAACGAGCCTTTAGTTGACCTTAATATTAGTTATGGGCACGTGCCGTATTTGCATAATGGTTCGTTCGCCGCGGTGTTAATTACTGTGTCTGAAGTGCCCCGCTAATGAGATAACTGCATGAGGACTTCGGGAAGGAGAGCAGGTGTTAAATTAATCAAAGGAAGGGCGCGGGTCGCATCAAAGCGCACTTTCGTTGCTGTAGTGCACTGGCCACTCGGTTCTCGTCACTCTCATTTATTGTAAGCTTATGGCTGCAGTTAATTAATTCCGTAAGTGCCAGTATGCAATGAAATCGGCAGGCCACTCTTGGAAAAGCCTTCCTGAAAATTCAGCTGGTTTGTGTAATTTTCTTAGAGCTTGTCCGCAGAGTTGTGTATAATGCTTTTTCCTGAAATACTCTGTGGGTATACCTATTGCTACTGTAATACTGGATTATCAACTCTTGCTGAAGTTCTTCTATGGGAAAAGCTCTTAAGAACATTGGATGATTTTGTATGTTATGTGCATAGTCTCTTCTCTAAGTATAGACTCTGGAAACGCTTATTTGTTTTCTACAAGTACCGCAGAAAATTTGATAACTTCTGACTATGCTAGGATTGCACCCTCTCCTCATAGTTCCTGTCTATATGGTGACTTAACTGAGAATTAAAGCTACCTGGCATTTTTCAAGAAAGAAATTAAGATCTTGTAGAAGCAAATTTATTGTAATTTGTTTTTTAGAAGTCTGTACTTTGTATTCTAAGTTTGCAGAAAGCTTTTTCATCATTAGCACATAAAATGTAGGAGCATGAAAAAATTTATTTGAACTTAAAAATCCCAAAATGAATAGACTCGGCCCGTTTTCAGTTTTACTGGAGCAGAGTAGATGAATAGAGTCTATTCAACAAGTGTCTATTTTTCACATAATAGTTACACAAAGTAAAAGATCCTACATTAGGTTTATTGGTTTTTACTGCAAATCACATTCTTTCTGTAGGTTTTTGAAGCATGCAATGAAGATAGCAAAGGCTATATAAGCAGAGAAGACTCTACAGTAGGTCTAGTAATGTTTTTTTGCTAGAAACCCTCAAAGATACATGGTTTTTAGTTTATGCTCTGAAGATCCAGCTTATAGATGTCTCACTATTGAGAACACTGTGTTCTGACTGGTCTCCACTAATTGGAGTGGATTGCTGTAGGTGGGGTAAACAGAAATACCTACAGATCCTAAAAGTAATTTTCTAATCTGCAGGTATTTATTTCAAAAGAAAATAATCAAACCCCTGCCTTTTCTACTGAAGACTGGGATGAGCAAAAGGATGTACTGTATTTCATATATGTACAAGACATGAAGTAAATGACTTACTGAGCTTATTAGTTTTTATTAGTGGTGCACTCGATTTCTTTTTTCAGTGGTTTTAGTAAATGTGAAACTGCTGCATGTCCTAATAATAAACACGTATTCTCAAAAATACATCTGATTTTAGTTTCAAGTAATAGTTGGACATTTTTAGCCCTGACTTCTCAAATGTAAATCTACAGCTCTACAAAATTCTTGGCAAAAGAAAGATTAATTGAGAGAAATAATTTGTTTGCATTCTCATAGGAAGATACAGGATAAATTTTATGGCTTGATGTAGTTTTGGAAGTTATGTTTTTACTCAAGTGAGTACAAGTGAATTGAAAAAGAAGATGAAGAACACACAAGATTTCAGAATGAACACAGTACGTCTGTGACTGTGTCTTTCTCATGGAATGTCAGTACAAAGGAGACCAATCTATAAAGTATATTATCTATATTAAATATAAAAATTATGAATCATCTTTCTTATGCAGCTTGTGCAATCTTCTTTGCCAAGGACCATTTGGGACTAATTATTATTACTTTTTAAATTAAAGACTTTACATAGTTTACAAAAATTGTTTTGACAAGGTCATAAACAAAATTGTGTCTATGATAATTTAGAGTGAAACACACAAAAATGTTCTATGAAACTATGAAAGTAGTAATTTTTGATTCATTTCAGCTGCGGGTAAACATCTTCTCAATGAACTATGGCCAGATCTAAAAATGTATAAGACTTCTAATATGAGTCTTAACTGCTGAATTGTGAATCTGAAAATGTTCAGCTTCTTCCTTATCTATCTTCTCTTAGCTGTTTTTACTATGTAAAAATTAAGTGTTCTGTCAAATTCCCTGGATGTTTATTCCAGCAGGAGTACTCAAAACATGCTTAAGGCATTTAAACCAGAACAGGTTCTGTGCATGAGTCACTGATTGCATCTCCTTGGAAAGAGAATAGAAGTAGAGGACTCCTGGGAAGAAAAGAGATGCAGGTTTAGTTATTTCTTCCTGAAAAGGTGCCAAGTCACACCTGCTGTGGCTTTGGGCACTACTGTGACCACCTGTTAGACCATTTTGTCTGTGCAGCTGCACAAAAATTAATTAAGAAACCTTTGTTCTAGGACTGATTCTGTCATCTAGTGGTTTTGCTAGCTCCTTAAGTGGGCCCAATTCCAGCAGTTGTTGCCCTTTACCCAATTACTGCTCGTTGTGAAGATCCCTGAAAGGTCCCTGGAGAGGCAGATCACTTTTTTTGGTGGCTTTTGCCTGTGTGCATTATGTAAGGTTTGTGGCACAGCCACGTGTTTTGGTTTTGCTGATGGCTAGGTCCAGTGTGTGTTCATTTCAATGTGTGTGCAGTTTTTAATCTAGTTCTGAGAAATACAGTTTTCTCTGTGCACCAGAGAGGAGCCAAATTCAGATGTTGCAATCCTAAAAGTTGATTGTTAGGATCCAGTTCTTGAGCATATTATTGTGCATATTGCTTCATTGTCAAAATTTTCAAAATCCTAGGCTATAGGAACAAGCCCTCTTATATTTTTGGAAACTATTAGGAACAGCCCTGGCAAGGTGAGTCCTTTCAATTGCTGTTCCAAGATATGGCAATAGTGTACACACATTACTTCTTAAGGTGAAACTATTTCTTCAACTACACTACATATAACATCGTTTTTTATCAGTAGAAATGGCAATTACTCAGCATCATAAATTGCAATCAAGTAACTGAATTTTTAGTAAATTGTTGCTGCATTTTTTTTTTTGGTCATGTTTGTATTTATTCTGTAAATTAAAAGTAATACTAACGTTACCCACTAGATGTCAGGAGTGAACTCTTCATTGGAAAAGATGAACTTTAAGAATTTCGGTCACATTCCCACTCCACTGGCTTTTTCAAAATGATTTGTTATAATAATGCTACATTATTTTAAAAATATTATTTTAATGTGGTTGTTCATAAAAATTTTGAACTTTACTGAATGTCAATGTTTTAAATTAAGCCTGAGACAATTGACTGGAAAAATAAAAACAGAGATTAACCTGATTGTTGGACTGATACTGTATGTATATTTGCATAAAAATATTGTAATTTCTGGGAAATAGCAACATTGTTGGAATCATCTCTATGTGACTCTTTTTTTCTTTCTCTGACAATTTGGTTCAGAGATCCTCTTTTCCCCAAAATTATTTGAAGTTACCTAAATTGCTCTTCTATTTCAGCATCCATTCAGCTAACTAGATGCTGGCATTTAATGTTTCAAATGAAAAGGAGATTGTAGGAATAACGATCATGAAAATGTCATTTCCCAAGCTGAAGTTTCATTCCTGGTACTGTTACATTTAGATCTAACTAGAAGTACACTCTACACTGTTTCTGGGAGGCCAGGCCCCTGGTTCCCAGTGTTTTCCTTGGCCTAACTCTGCACCTTCACAGGAGGACACCAGTAGGTCAACAGCTGCTGCTGAACAAGATGCCAACAGCAGGGCACCCTGACATCCAGAGTAGAGAAGGGCAGACTGAGCTCAAGGCTACTTACAGCTTCCAGCTGCTCTCCTGGTGCATCTTATCAAAGCTTTCTAAACAGGGTTCGCTACTCTATTTATATACCTGACACAGTCATGGGGAAAGTGGTTGCAGGCCAGATGGAACATACAGCCTTAGCTTAACTGGTCATGGCGTGTTCAGCTTGTCCCTTCTCCAGAGTGGACTAAGCTTAGGTTGCTCTGGAATCTGCTGGCATGTGGTCTCCTCTCAGGTGGTTGTCTCAGTGCTGCAACTATGTGCTGCTTGTGCTCTGATAACACAGATGCAAGAGTTTAGGCTCATGAGCACTGAGTCATGTCAAAAAACTCTATAGCTCAAAGTGCACCTCGTTCCTTTACTTGGCTATGTACTCCATTTCTGTTCCTTACATTGTTCAAAGAGGTTTTGCAGGGATTTGTTGGTCACCTCCTAAATCAGTTCTGAAAAGTCTTTTTTTTTATTATTGTTTTAATCATGTAATTTAGTGTATTGCTTTTGTACTGTTAATGAATCTTGATAACACCCTAATATTAGTGAATCTTGGAAATTTGCTAATCAACATGTGAGTGTCATTCCAGTGTTCCTATTAGATAAAGTTGTGAGGTAATAACCTACTGAAAGATGCTAAAGGAAATATGTAGTACATAAAATGAGGTGGGTTTCAGAAAAGCTGTAGAAGCATAAATGATGCAAATACATGTTTTCCATTTATCTTCAATTTTTATTTTCCTTTTATTGAAGTTTTTATTTTAGACAGATTTACCAAATTAATTTTGATCCAGCTAGTTTTCAGTAAATATGGTTTTCAATCTGAATATTAAACCAGAAATTTCTTTCATTGTTTAGAAGAAATAGCAGATGTGGCTGCTGATGCTCACAAAGTTAGGTTTGAATATTACAGTTCCTTTGTGTGTAAAGAACTCAAGTCTGTATAAAGTTAAGCATGTTTGTTTAAACATACTGAGTTTAAGATTTGGATATTGATTAGGACTCTATTAGGACTACATGTATACTTCATTTTTTGGATTAAAAGGTGGTTTTATTTTAATTAGAATAAAATATTTTCTTACTTAAATGCCATAGATGCTACCGTTGTATAATATGTATGAATCATGAAGCTGGTGAAGGGTCTGGAGAGTCAGTCATATGAGGAACATCTGAGGGAGCTGGGGTTGGTTAGCCTGGAGAAAAGCTTAGGGAGGGCTTTATCACTCTCTACAACCACCTGAAAGGAGGGTGTAGCCAGATGGGGGTCAGTCTCTTCTCCCAATAATAAGCAAGAGTCCAAGAGGAAATGGCCTCAAATTGCACCAGAGGAGGTTTAGATTCAATATTAGGAAAAATTCCGTCACTGAAAGGTCTGTCAAGCCCTGGAACAGGCTGCCTAGGGAAGTGGTGGATGTTCTGGAGGTTTTTAACATACATGTAAATGTGCTACTTAGGGACATGGTTTAATGGTGAACATGGCAGTGCTGGGGTAATGGTTGGACTAAGATCTTAAGGGTCTTTTTAACCTAAATGATGCTATGATTCTAATCTATGATTCTCTAAATGAGCTGACCATGGCTATTAAATAGATTTCATTTAGTTTTGTAATACTCTTAATGCTTCTGTGTTGCATTTAGCTTGAACTTATTCTTGCTTCTCAAAGTGGCACTTCTGAATAGCAACATTATATTGATTAATGACAGAGAAAAGTATTTAGCAATTTTTAGTGTTCAAGTTGGTAAGTGATAAAAATTTCTGTGAGTTTTTTGATAATGATACATTATTAACTTGGGAAAATACCGGAGTCCTACACTATAATTCAGTAAATAAGCTTCTCATTTTTATAGTCCTGCTTGGTTTTTGTTGTCCATCACCTTACCAATTACATCTGAAGTTCTGTTTGTGGGGTCATGTGGCAAGCCTTATTGGATAAATTATTCATATAAAAAAAAGAAATGGCAAAAAACTGAGGTTGCTTTTTCTGATAAATTCCCTCTTACCTTTTACCACATGGTTCCACATTTGTGGGTATTTGTATCAATATATTTGAAAGGCATTATGGAAGCTGGTTCTGTTTAGTGTTGATGCTGGAACACATGCTCATTAAACCACACCCTTACTTGTAACCCTTTAATTTAGGCAACAAATACAAAGTAAAGATTGTTTGGTTTGGTTTTTTTCCAAGAGAAAAACCACATGAATGTCTGACCCACAAGTAGTGAACTGAAATACAAAGATAGATTATAGCTTTGTTAATACTTAATGGCTTTTATAATTTTTAAGTTGTCTTTCTTTGTGTGTTGACATAGCTTCACAGCCTGTTCTAGTAGCTCATGAATTGGCAGCTCTCAAGATCACTGAATAGGTGGGACTCTATTACAGGAGTCATTCTGTAAAAGGAAAATTGTATACTCTAATTTTCTGGGCTCTTACGTTACTCTGAAAGAGAAAGAATAAATGGATGGAAAGCTTATACTGCTTTTTATCGTTTCACTTCCATAGTTATCCAGTTGAATGGAAAGCTGCTCATGCAGGCAGGTTCAGCATGTTTGGGCAACCTCTGTTATTATAGAAATGGTGCATGTACAGAACCTAGCAGTTGAAAGCAGCAAGACTGTAGTCCTGGAAACTGAGATGGTAATAATTCTTAATATATGATTTTCCAAGAAGAAATAAGCATAGAGGCACTGGAAATCTGTACACTTATACACATATTTGAATTGAGACAGCAGGTGGAGCTGAAGGAGTTGTGCTTTTGAACCATTGCAGAAAGAAGAGGATATGAATGAATCAAAAGAAAAAGGAGTGCAGAGCTTTTGTTATGTTATTAGATAAAGGAAAAATTCCTGTAGGATAAAGTTGTCTTGCCTTCTTGAGAAAACTAATTTGTTTTAAATGAGCATAAGTCATATATCAGAAATTATGAGAACAGAGTATTCATCTTTGTTTAAACATTGAGCTGAAGTGGGATCCCTTTTTCAAAAAAAACATGCATCTGCAGAATTTTTGTATCAGGATTTTTGCATGTTTAATGGAGAGGCCTCAATTATAAGGGGGCAGATTTTTGTTTCCTAATTTTTATGTTTGATTTTAGAAGAAATGGTCAATTAAGAGCTTACAAACTAGATTTACATTTTAATTTCTTTCATTTTCTTTTCCTTAGAAAGGTAAGATAAATGTACAAGTAGAGCCTTTCATATAGCATACAGACGGAATAACCAATTCAGTTTTACATTCAATTTTATTATGAGTTTCACAGGAATCTGTAGCTGAGGTTATACATTATTTCAGACTTTGCTTCTGGGAGTGATGCCAGATAGATTGTTTATGCAGCATGGATCTTTATCCATGACATGCAAATGCTCTTGGCTCAGAAAAGTCCAGGTTTCTCTCCACTGTAAAGAAACGAGGTGGCAGGTAACAAGAAAAAAGTAGAGGTAAACAGAAGCATTATACTCAAGTATAGAAAATATGTGAGAAAAATTAAACTATAATGAAATGTTTTCATGATTATACTCTAACTTTGAATGTTATTATTTCAGTTTTATTGTTATATAATTAAAACTATTCATAATCAGTAGACCACAGTCGTACATATTTTTAAGGAGAAAAAAGAAATTGGTTGGTTTTTTTGCAGGGAGATTTATTTATATTTTACATTTTTCTAGGTCTATTATTTGGAAAGTTTGTTAAATCTCATGAGTGCAAAAAAGGTTGCACAGTTACACAGTAATGAAACAAGAATATATTTACAGCTCTTGATATGCAGCATAAGTATTTTTTCTCCTTAATATTTGGAATATTAATTTAATTCTGAAACAATTAAGCCAAACAGAACACCTGAAGGAAATAAAAAGATGAGATGTTCTGGATGCTGCAAAGTGAAATTAGGCAGTACTAGACTAATAAAGATGGTGATGTTATTATAAATAAAGTCAGGGTCAGTGGCCTGCGGTGTTCGAGACTGTAGCTCTGTCTGTGGTAGTAGGAGCTCCTCCAGCTGTTAGAGGAAATCTCTAGCCATTCACCCCACCTATTTGCTGTTACTGCCTCTCATTATGTCTCTATGACTCATATTTCTCCACTTATGCCACAGGTTTTACCAATTTCCTTGGTTGTGGCTAGAGATCTTTGTTACTTCTCATGACAGACCACAGAAGGGAAACCAAAGCAACAAGGGGTTTTTTTCTCTTTCTTATTGGGACGTAGATGTGGAGATTCTTTTTCTTTCCTGTTAAGCAGCAGAGGAAGGCCTCATCACCAAACTGAAAAAAGGAAAGCTTTATCAGGAACCTCTGAGCTGATGAACTTTCAGATGCTCTGCCTTTTTCTTCCTGATCTCAGACAGGCCTTTGGTCCTTGAAAAGACGGAAAGTTAAACATATGGCAGATCAGATGTTGGGATGATCTGATAAGCATGCATTCAGCTTTTTGCCATGAACTAAAAGTGGCTTTTGAAGTGTTATTTTTAGTGAGTTATTTCAAAGGACTTAACTGTTTCAAGCACTGTGCTTTTGTTTGTCTTGCTGTCTGCTGCAGGCAGTCTACAGCAGCCCTGTTTGGGATGTTTTATTTTCGAAATGAATCTGGGAGTGAATTCATAACCTAAGTGGTTGATCAGCTGATATTGCTCTGGTATAATGCATTCAGCAGAGTTAAACTGAACTAATAATTTGAATAACTGGATTTGTGAAAAAAATTTTTTGAAACACAATGTTCAATGTACCTAAGTTGTCAATGAAAATGGCAGATTTGAAAAGTAATTTTGCATATCTTATAGTCTATATTTTCAAAGCTTTGCAAATTTGAAATTTTCAAGTTGTTTGTTCAGTTTTTCAAAATGTCTACTTTTAAAATAAAAAAATAAGAGAGCTGTAGATATTGTATGTGCATTACTTTTGAACAGAATTCACAGTGGCAGAAAGGAATAGTCAATATAAAATCTGTTTTAGACTGTTCATCTTTATATTGTAGCCTTTCTAAAATATTTTGCTAATGCAGTAACTTACAGTGTATCATCATTTCAGAACTGGGAACTGATTAGCTTACATCCAAACGTTATATTAAGTAGTTTTAAAACCCCCATAATTTACATTATTTTCCTCTTGCCTAATCTTGATCTAAAAGACAGAGGATTTCTGAATTTGAAGACTTCAAGAGAGCTTTCAATTCTGTTTCTCCTAAATTACCTGAAAAATTCTTATCTGAAACCATCACATGAGATTACCAAATTGATCCATATTCCTGGATAGCAGTCTTTTTTCTTGTTTCAGTTAATTGAAATTATTAGATTCTATCATGCAGCTAAAGATAAAAGCTTCAGCACCATTACCATTTCAGTGCCTTTGTTAACAAAGATTATACACAAATTAATGTGTAAATAATGTAATAAATACATTTATTTATTTTATGTATATATAAATAGGATTTATAAAAATAATAACTAAATAATAAATATTACCAGATCCAGAAGGTAATTTATTGCCTGTACTGTTTCTTAAGAAGCTTAAAACTGTTTGCTTTTTCATTTTCCTCCTGTAGTCAGGAAATCCGCATTCAAGAGCTGTCTCAAAAAAATTTAGTTAAGCAGTAGTGCATATTGCAAGGTAGTAGTGGTGAGATTTCTTGCAAGGTGAGATGGGCTCAGAAGTGTGAATGTTGAGCTTTATTTAGAGAAACAGAGTTAAAACTTGTGTCCAAAATTGATCTGTACAATTGGATTAAGACTGTATGAAAAGAAAGCCATAAGAAATATTTTGGGCACAGATATTTGTCACAAGCTTCATGTATTTGTGACACAAAATCTGTATTACAATAGATTTCTGTAACAAATGTAGTATACATAATTTCATATTTCTGAATCTGTTTCTTGTTCTTCCCTCTTTTTTACCACAGAGGTCAAAATTAAATTTTGGGACTGAACTTAATTTTAAAATATTTCTCTTATGTTAAGCTGAATAATGTACAATACATATACATGTAAGATCTTTAGAATTTTAAAATGTAATGACTGATCAAATGTGAGTTCTAAAATTATGTGTGTATTTGTGTATTAGCAATTAATACAGCACACAGGGATCAGGTCTGTAGAGCAAGAAGTTTATGATGGGGACCCAGTATCTGTATTGAGGTAGTTACTTGGCCTAATTCTAGTCTGGTCAGCAGACTGAATGATCCCTAGAAATTGGAGTCCAGGAGCATATCCTTCAGTTTAATTTCATCTGGAAGAAATGCTGTTTGTATACTGTGAACATTGTGATGTTCCCTATAGCGCAGTCAGTGATGAAGACTGTGAAATTCAACTCCAAAAAGCATTCCAAATCTAAAGTAAAACAGGCAAATATTGAGACAAGGGGAGAAAAGCTCAATTTGTGTATTTCAGAGGTCTGTGATATTGTTAAATGAAACAGGTTTTTATATTTATAAAATTTTCTCTTTGGTAGAAATGCTGTCTTCAAACCTTGTCAGCTACTGGTTCCTTTAATTTGGAATGCATTATTGCATACATTATTTTCTTATACTTTAAGTATAATGTTGCAGTAAAATGTGGCTAGTGTCACAAAGGCGGGAAGTAGAAAAGAAGTTAAAGGCCCATACATAATATTTAGCTTCTCTACTTACCACACAGAGCAGGGAATTTTCTGCTGTGGAGTGTAATTCTTGAGACGTAAAATTGAAAACAAGTGTATTCAAGCTATGCTGAGCACAAGGGAGGAATAATACCAGTAATTGATTTACGTCAAGAATGAAGGGCCCCACCTGAGTCATTTAGCTTTCAGAGAAAGACTTGATTTGTAGGTATGCAAAATGCTCATAATAAGGGCATCCATACATGTTGAACTGATTTTAACAAACTTGAGGCTTGAAAGTTGAACTCTTTTATTTATCATTCTTATATATGTAATATTAATATAAAAATAATCTTAAAATGTTCAATATAAGAAGAACCTAAAGAATAATGGATTATTCTTCTAATTTACCTGTAAACAGCTGTTATGCTCAAAATCTTTATATGGCTACAAAGGAGACCCACCTGATACTTAAAGCCAATATTTATCTTTACTATATACTAAAATCTTAGCAAACTAATAAAATAATTATTTTTAGTACAGATTTAATAATTGAAAAAGAAAGATTAGAAAATACTATGCAGCAAAGTGTCTCAATACAATTATGTTATGTACTTCCTAACATCTACCCCTTTCTCTGTAGTTAATCTGCTGTCCCTCTCAGTCTTGATGCTGACAGGTTCAGGGCAGGCATGGTAGAGTGAATTGCCACTATCCAACTTCATCAGAAGGAGTATATATTCATGTTTTCTCTCTCTAGCATCTACTTTGGGTCATTTAAATGTTTACCCACTCAGTTTACACCTTCTTCTTTCTTCTTAGGTCTGCAAGCCCACATTGCATTCTAATTTACTATATATGGCACATATTATATATTTCAGATATTTGTTCTTTGCTCTGTCATCTATAAAAATACTTTTGTCCAGCTCCTGTGTCTGCATGTCTTTAACTGACCATAAGTGAGTTATTTAGTCTTGGTCCTCCAGTGTTTGCCTGTGCCCTGTATCTTAACATGCCATGCCTTTACCATTCCATATGCCATGTCTTTACCTCTGCTATCATGCCAGGTCTATATTTCTTTACATAAATATACCATTTTACATAGAAAAAAATTCTTGTTACTACTGCCTGTGTAAAGCTATGTTTATCCTGTATGAAGTTAAGGAGAACAAACTAGACATAGCCCCTTGTCCTTGAAAGAACTGTTGTAACAGATAAAGCAAGTAAAATCTCCAGGGCAGTTCAAACAAGTTCAAACAAAGCCTGATAAGACTCAGTCTTCACACCGTGCAAACTCACTACAGAGTTTGTGGCCTATTATTAGCAGTGGCTGTACTGAATTTACTAAAATCTCTTGAGGACTATATCTCATACCATCTCATACTGATAAAATAATACTTAATGTAGATGGTTTTTGTCCTCAGGGGTTGTTTTCTTACAAATGTCAGTAATACACTGCAAACAGCTGTTGCTAAAGTTTGGAGAATATGGATAAATTTTCAATTTATATTTGATTGTATTAACTGACTGTAATCTTGCCTGAACAGTAGAGAAATATTTATTGTTTCTGATCTAATACTGCAGTCATGTTGAACAAAATGATCGAGGGTTTATTATGCATCTGGTGTGTACCTGATTAAAATGCCACTGTACCATAAAAACTCAACGTTCTTGACACAAGAGTTGCAGAAGTGCCTGCTAAGGTGAATGGTGTGGTGGTGTGTTCTTTCATGATGGGGTTCTCTGTAATGGGTGGCGCACAGAAGAATTTCTTTATGCTAGTGCTGCTGATCTTCATGTAGCTACATGTATGTAAAGTGTATCAAGTCCTTTGCAACACTAATTTCTGATGAATGTCTGTAAGTGAACATGTTATCTTTTAAAGTGGGATTCAAATTCTTTAAAAACTGTTTTAAGTACTGTTTTCCTTCTTTGTCATGAATATGAATGTCATATTCAAATTATATGATGTTATTAATTACAGATGCTGAGAAAATGTTTGTCTTACTTGTCACATTTGCTCAGAAAAAGTAGTTTATTTGTATGCTAAAGCCTCAGAGCATGGAAATAGTGACAGAAGTAAGCAGAAAACCAACCACATGTGAATGTGGATGTACCTATAAATGATGAAAAATGTCTTACCAACCATAAGTGGACAGAAAAGTCTCATACAGCTTTTAAAGCTAGCAAGCATAATTTGGATCTTAAGGAAGAAAAGAAGGCATTCATGATCTGCTTTTTATGCTACTGTCCCTTTAGATTGATAGTATCACAGAGTAGAGGTATATTAGTACTTTTGTATGTATTGGTACTTTCCATACAAAAAATGACCTAATTGTCTCATATTTCTTTCATGTAATTATCTAGTAATGAGAAAATAACCTGTTTTTCAGAGCCACCCCATGGAAGAAATCTTATGCTCTTTTATGCAAGTTTGATTTATAGACATGTACTGCAGAGCACAGTGAGTATGAGACATTCATCTTCCTATGGCGAGTTGCTATGGAAACAGTACACAGTACAATGTCATTCCAGCTCTGGTGATGCCTGCAGTAGTTTATCCCTTTGTTGTTCTTGTTTCTTAAGCAGCTGTCTTGCAGCCTTTCATATTATCACACTTCATCACCTATACCAGTCTTTTTCCTTATCTCTTGAGAACCATATCTAATAGAAAAGATCCATTTTTTGTCTACCTATGCATGTCAGTGTCCTTTTTTTTGCAATTGTGAGTTAAAAGCTTGTTCCATGCCAACAAATATACCATTGCCCTAACATTGGTAAAAGATGATGCAAACCAGACTGCACATTAGAATGTAAAGGACCTGTCTCAGCATCGTTGTATACCATTTCCTGTCAGGGACTAGAGTTAAGAATGATTTTCTCTAACCAGTATCCCACCCAAGAAAGACAGAAAGGAAAATTAATCAGACTCTTCTACCTGTCCTTAGCTGGTGTTTGTGAAAAATCCAACAGCTGTATTAAAATACCCGCTCAGTTTCACCCTTATGAGGGAGGAATTTTGGAAGAAAAAGGAGATGTTCATAATTTATTTTAAAATATAGTAAGGATGTTATGGGAAACAAGAGTCAAATTGAGTGTTTTTTATATTGAGAAGCTGTACCCTAACACAAGTTCTTTTTTGAGGCTGTATCTGTTTCATAATTCATTGCACAGGGAACCAACACGTTAATTAAGGGTGTATGTGTCCCAGGTTCTGCCTAAGTAGCGTGATATTTTGCAAGAAAACGTTATGAGTTAACACCTAAAGATAGATATATGTTTTGGGTAGTAGTAAGTACTAATGAGTTTTGTTTTGCTTTTCCTATCTCTAACTCTGTTGCCAATTCTGTCATCCAATTACTTAACAACATACTTTGCTATTTCTGGTGGGTTGACCCCAGCCAGTGACTCACGGACTGCCCCCACAATGGGACGAGGGAGAGAATCAGAAGTGCAAGAGGAAGAAAATTCGTGGGTTATGATGAGGACACTTTAATGAGTGAAGCAAAGCTGTGCATTCAAGCAAAGCAGAATACAGAATTTATTCACTACTTCTCATCCAGCAGGCAGATGTTTAGCTGCTTCCTGGAAAGTGGCACAGCTAATGGTTACTTGGGAAGATAGACTCCATAACCACAAATGTCCCTTCCTTCCTTTTATTGCTAAGCATGATGTCAAAGAATTGTAGAATGATTTGGGATGGAAGGGACCTTTAAGGATCATCTAGTCCAACCGACAACCTAGACCTGGTTGATCAGAGCCTTGAGCATTTCCAGGTGTGGAGCATCCATAGCTTCTCTGAGCAACCTGTTCCAGTGTCTCACAAGCCTCACTGTAAAAATTCTTCCTTGCAGCTGATCTACATCTACCCTCTTTTATTTTAAAACTATTGCCCCTATCCTGTCACTACAGGCCTTGGTGAAAATTTCTCTCTGTCTTTCTTGTAAGCCCTGTTTATATATTGCAAGGCTGCAAAATGATCTCCCTGGAGCCTTATCTGGGCTGAATGGCCCCAACTCTCTCAGCCTTTTTTTTTTAATTGCAACAATAGTAATATTATAAGTCACTTTATAGCCTGAGCAACGAGTTTCTTATGGTAGGCATGTGCCTTTGGTCAGTTTGAGTAAGCTCTCCCAGCCATATCCCTACCCACCTCCAGCCTACTCACTAGGGGAACAGAGTGGGAAAAATGAAAACATGGAGGATGTGCAAGCAACTGCTCAGAAGTAGCCAAAACACTTGTATGTTATCAATACTGTCCTAGTCACAGATCCGAAGGACAGAACCACTTATGCTACTGTGAAAAAAATTCGATCCCTCCCAACCAGGCCTGCATGTTACTGCAAATTCAAGTAATTCACTAATTCTAACCTTGTTCTGATAAAAAAACATCACTAGCTAAATTCTACAGGAACTGGGCATACTGTTCCTGTGGAGCAGCAAGCCATTATACATCTATGTCACATCCAGTGAAAGCATGGATCTTTTACTATAGATTAATCTGACACCAAATCATCCTAACTAAAATTTCAAATAGAATTTTTAGCAGATATAACCCAAGTCTATCTGCTATCCCAATCCTATAGAAAATTCATTAAAAAATCTGAATTTTTTGCTTATCGCTTCTTCTGAAGAGAATTTTACATAAGCACAGGTATGTATTTTTCAGATTTGAAAGCAAAACCTAGCATGCAAATGTTATACAAGGTGCCACATACACAATTATTCCTTCTAAATAGAACAATATACATTCTTCTAATTTGAGCAAATTTACTACATGATATAAATATTTCAATATTTTAAGTTATTAATTTAAGTTCATATTTAAATTGAAAAATTACACTTTTTCTATTTTTGAGGGTATATCCAAACAAGTACTTAAAATTATGTTAGCAAATTTAAATAAGTCACTTGTTCCTACCTCTTAGTTATCGCTCCTGTCTTTCACACTGGCCTTCTTTCATTGGTCCTTGAGGTTCAGAGTAAATTGTTTTAACAGAGACCATTCTTATTTAACATGGATCCTTTTTATTTTGTATTGATGTAAATAGGGATATGCATGTGGTCAGTGGCCACAATACATTCATGATAATACAACTTACTAAAATGTGTTAATGCCATGGTAGATGCTTAGCTGGTCATATCCTCAGGACTTTTCTTTCAAGGTATTTTCTTTCAGATGGGATAAAACTGTGACATATAATAAAACTATTAGAATGTGGCAGCTATAAAATAGACTTCAAAGATTAACTTTTTTCATTATGATTAACATCTGTGGTAATAGCAGTACATCTGCCAACATGCCTCAAATGTGAATCAGTTCTTTTAGCAATAGCTTATATTTATTCAGTTTGGTGATGTCTTTACAGGAACTACCCACACAGATGCTGATGATTTTTAAATTGCATTGGATGATAGAAACTGGGAGAAAGACTGACCCAACCAAACTAATTTCAAATAAACTATTAAACAGCCATTAGATGACAACAATTCATGTTCATTTTTATCCAAAGCTGAACCTTTACTCTGAAGGGAAAAGTATTGCTTATGCTCTTTCGGAGCATACATTTTATTAAAAGCAGATTTTTCTCCAGAATTAAGAACAAAAGTTCTTTTGCAAAATAAACTGCATCTTCTATTTGAAGTGCAATTTGTGATGTATGCTGATAGACTGAAAACCTGATATGTTTAGATTTGGTTTACTTTAATCAGTAGATTAGAATAAAGTATTTCAGTTGGAAGGGACCTACAATGTTCATCTAGTTCTAAGGCCTGACTAGTTTAGGGCTAATCAAAAGTTAAAGCATTGTTGTAAAGAGCTTTGACCAAGTGTTTCTTGAACACTGACTTGCTTAAGGCATTGATCACCTTTCTAGGAAGCCCATTGCAGGGTTTGACCACCCTCTTGGTAAAGAATTGCTTCCTAATGCCCAGTCTAAATGTTCTCTGATGGAGCTTTGAACCATTCAAATGTCCTGTCACTGGATCAGAAAGAAAAGAGGTCAGCATCTCCCCCTCCATTTCCCCTCCTTAGAGAGCAATGAGACCCCATCCCTCAACCTCATTTTCTCCAAACCAGACAAACCCAAAATCCTCAGCTGCTCCTCATAGGACATTCCTTGCAGCTTTTTTGTCCTCCTCTGGACACATTCAAGGATCTTAATATTGTTCTAAATTGTGAGGTTCAGAACTGCACATAGTACTCAAGGTGACGCCACACCACAGCTGAATTGAGTGGGATAACCATCTCTACTGACCAGCTGGTTGTGCCGTGTCTGATGCACCCCGGGACACAGCTCACTCTCCTGGCTGACTCACACTGAGCTGCTGCCAACCAGCACTCCCAGACCCCTCTCTGCAGGGCTGATGTCTGGTCACTCCTCTCCCAGTCTGTACTAGTGCCTTGCCCTACTCTGTCCTGGAACAGAATTTGGCATTTTGACGTGTTAAATTTCCTCCCATTAGTGATTGACCAAAGCCCCAATCTATTTAGATCACTCTGCAACGTCTTCTGTTCCTCAAAAGAGTCAACAGCATCTCCCAGTTTAGTATCATCAGTAAACCTGCTAATGGTGTGTTCAGCTCCTGCATCCATATCATTGATGAATATATTGAATAGACTGGGCCCTAGAATTGAACTTGAGGCACACCACTGGTGACCAGGCACCAGCCAGATGCAGCTCCATCCACTACAATCCTTCAAGCTGTGCCCTTCAGCCACTTCTTACCCAGTACACCATGAAACTGCTCATCACACCGTGGGACAACTTGTCTAGAAGGAAGCTGTGAGGGACACTATAAAATGCCTTAATAAAATCGAGAAAAACTACACCCACTGCCTCCTCTTCCTCTACTAGGCGGGTGACCTTAGCATAGAGGGCTATCTAATTGTTTAAACAAGGCTTTCCCTTGTGAACTCACACTGACTGTGCCTGATGATTGCAGTATTCTTTAAATACCTTTCAGTATCACCCAGTATGATGATGGCAATAATTTTTCCAGGAACTGAGGTTTGACTAACTGTAGTTTCCTGCATCTTCCCTCAAAGTCTTTTTATAGATGGGAATAACATTGGCTAGAATTCAGTCAGCAGGGACCTCCCCAGACTCCCAAGACCTTTGGCAGATGGCAGAGCGGGATCCTGCCATAACATCTGCTAGTTCCTTTAGAACTCTGGGATGAATCCCATCAGGCCCCATGTACCTGTGAACATTCAGCCAATAGAGCTCATCCCTTACAATTTTAGTGTCCTCAATTGGAAAGTCATTCCCACACTCATGGTCGTCTGACTCAAAGGCCTGAGTAGCCCAAGGTCTATCAGTGTTATTAAAGACTGAGACAAAACCCCACACAGAATACAGAAGAATAATATAGTATAAATAATCTGAATAATATAAATAGCAATAACTCATTTGCAGTAGCAAAGAAGTATTTGCAAAGTCTAGGGTCCCTTTAGAGTAGGAAAAAGACATGACTAAAGTAAAAATGAGCCAGTTTATGGCATAATAAAAGAACAGTCTTATGTCAAATAGTTAATCAGTTTTCTTTGGATTTAGATTTTTTCTCTTCTCTTACAGTCTCTCCTGCATTTTAAGAAAATGAATCAGCATCAGAAATGCAACACAATTAAAAAGGGGATATTGTAATACTACATCCTAACAAAACTTACAACTAGTTTAAATTTACTTAATTAATTAACTTAAATTTACAACTAGTTTAAAAAATACCTGATGACAGCACTTGTTTTTAATATAACAAACTAAGTTATTGTTTAATTTAACATATTTAGGTGGCTACATGTACTCCTTATTACACAGCTGCACAGTGTCCCTTCATCTTTAGTATTTTGTTTAAATTAAGGATAAGATGTTATTAATAACATTTAAATTATGTATGTGCTCTTACCAGTCCTTATGTTCCTGAATTGGACAAAGTTTATTAAAACATTTGTGTTTCAACTTTACAAGAACTTCTGTGGGATTTTTAACTATCTTCTTATGAGGCTTATAGAATAATGGGTGTCCACTCACTGATACCTGTGGAGCTTACACACTGGTTTCAGTGAATTACACAAAGGGCTGAGATCAAAGAAATAATTTGACTTCTGCAATTTTTATGAAAATAGGTGAACAAAGAAGAAGAAAGAGATGCTGTAAGTGCTCCAACAGAGGAAAGGGATGTTATATGAGTTAATGAATCTTAACAGGCACCAGAGTCTGCACAGAAGCAAGACCTCATGAAGACCCAGCTGTGGGGAAGCTTCAGACAAAGATTTCATTACAGACTCTGAAGTTAGGCAGTTATAACATACAAATATACAAGAAATAAGAATCATTAATTCCAGTATCCCCAGAATTATTTTTTTGATATGATCTATAACTTTGTATTCTTTCTTGTAATATTCTCTCAGAAGTTTGAAAAGCATAATGCCATAAATCCTGAAAGTTTAAGATAATTTCTGAATTTTTGAAATGCATCCACTGATTTTTTCCTCCAAATCTCTTGTACTTTGTGAAAATTTTAAAATAAATTTATTGTCAAGATAAGATTCCCTTTTAATCATGGATTCCTAGCAAAAATAAGATTACATTTACACTTGAGCATATACTGCACCTTGTGTTTTGGTGCATTGATGATATTACAGAAGAGGGGTCTTCAATATACAACGATGCACCGTGACAAGAGGCAATATGTACACATTGTGTCAGGGAAAATTCTGGCTGAATGTGAGAAAAAAATCTTCATTGTTGAGAATAGCCCCACTCTAGATTTCCTTCCCTCAGATGGGGGCATTAGTTGTGTCTTCAGATTTCTTCAGTGTGTTTGTACACTGCAGTCATTGTAGGAAAGGTAGCTGATTCACACTAAATTCTCTATTCCTTTGCAGAAAAGATCTGTCATGGCCATTTCTCACCCTATTGGTCTTTGGTTTCTAATATCTTAAAACGTTTTAGTTCTTCATCCCATCCACCCTCTCCCTATGAATTCACAACCATTTTTTTTCCATATTTATTTCTTTGTCTGTATTGGCTATTAACTAGGAATAGGAAGAAAACTTGTTAGAGAGTAAAGTGCTCCATAATTATTCTTTATTTGGAACATCTGATGATGCCCACTGTGATAGGCAGGTAATGGGGGAGGAAATGACTTACTCATCAGATATCCTGTTGTTATTGCTATGTTGCTGTTCAAAAACGTTCTTTTCCCCTAGTTCCTCAAAATTCCCTTTCAATCAGAAACTGTCCCTGATCAGGGTCTGTATCCTAGAACTGAACAACAGCTGTAATTGTATTCTCTGCATAGACCTTGCTAAATCATTTATTTTCATTTATTTGTTTTCAGACCCTGCCAATGTTGAAGGTTTAAGTTTCCAATTCTATCATAACATGATATGGCATGGGAGTAACCTGATATGACCTCATTACTTATATTTGGACCCAGATAGATACTAACAAGACAAAATGAGCCTTTTGTCAACATCTGATGTACCACCAATGCTCTAGGTCCTCTGTCAGGACTACTTGGCATGACATAATCTTTCTATTTTGATATGGGATATGCCATGTATATGCTGTATGAGTATTGCAGGTATATTCCTGCAATATGTACCTGTGTTTAACAAACTCTAAATGTTGACAAATTCATTCAACAATTTGGATCTGGGTTTTTTTTTTCCTTTCGGGATGTTTTACTCTAAGATAATAATCAAGTACCAATAGGCTTAGAGCTTTAAGGCACATTGCTGATACTCAGACTGTTGCTTAACTTAGAAGCTGAGATTCCCCTCTTTTTTTCCTTCTCCAGTTCCAACTTGCTGCTAACAATCTAGAATTCACCAAGAATTCCTTGATGAATAGGGTTGTGGTTTTCATCCATTGTGGAGTCTCTTATACCAGTTGAAGTGTTTAGAGAATTTGATTATAAGAATTACAGAATAATTGGTTTGGGAAATCTGAAGCAATTTCAAGAAACCCAAAATTTTTCAATTACTTGATTGACTGCCTGTTGAAAGCCTGTTGTCAGAATTATGTAAGTAGAAGGCATTAGAATATGTGTGCACTGCTCAAGCAGTAGAGAACAGTCCTGGGGTTTCTCAGACACATGCAGGGGTTGTATTTCTTAGACTCAAAAATGCATATGGAGACAAATTCAGATCTTAATATCAAGACAACCCATCATTTTATATTTCCAAATGGCCTGCAGTAACAGGTAAAGAAATTATTTCAAGTTCTTCATGATTCGAAGTCTTATTCTCCAAGCTATTTATGAGTCTTGCTGAAAGCAAGCCAATTCCCATACTCAGAAGGCAGTTTTGCTGTTGAGAAAGCGATCAATGATCTCTGTAATTTAACTAGTATGTACATTTACCAAAGCAAAATAATGATTTTTTTTGTAACTACCTTGTATTAAGGATTTTTATTTTTTATTTTTAGTATATTCTTAGTCAGTCTGTCTACTGTGTTTTATGTGTTTGTCTTTTCCCCCTGTTTATAAACTCCTAGTACTGTTAATCTCTTTTGGAATGAAATAATTCTAGGAAATGAGTAAATTAACAGCCCTTGTTTTTTTGACAGATAGCTTTGATTTGTCTTGTCTACTGCAACTGTGTATCATGCTTAATCTAATAAATACTAAGCTCTTTGTCTTACACATCTAAATCACAAACTTGGCAGCAAATCTCTTCTTCCTTCTGTTGGTTTTTATCTGCTGGGTTTTTCTCCCCTGAGTAACATTAATATGGTATATGCTCTACAATGCCAAATGCAATATTAATTCTTTACCTAAGTTAGTGAATGTAAATACATAGCAGCATTGTCTTCTGCTTATACATAAATATATATAATACACTATGACTAGAATTTTTGAGTATGAGTGTTATTCCCAATTAAGTACCTAATAGATTTTTTCTTATATTAATTTTATAGTCAAAAATTATTCTGAAAAAAAAGTAGCATTTTAGTGTAATTTTAAAGGGCATGTTACGTTTTTTATGAAAGAAGGAGAACATCTATGCTTTGTTCTTTTCCTCCTGGTTTCTTATTTTGGAAGGTTATTACATTCTTCAGACAAACATTTTCATGCTGACAAACTGTGCTTCATAAACACTTCAAATGGAGTCATGTCTGGAATCATCTAGTAGAATGGTCAGTAAGGAGTCAAAGATGCATTTCAATAACAAGACTGTAATTAACAAATTTCTTCTCTGGCCCTCACCTTAGTGATGTTCTTTTTTCCAAAGGTTTATCTTAGTAAATGTGTGTTATGTTTCTTTTCATATATGTATGTAGCACAGCCATACTCTTTCACAGATACATTCCTCTGTTTCTCACGCTTTTAAAGTCCTGACTGTTTGGCACAGCCGGATTTTCACAGTCACCCCTTTCTCATAGTGAATTTCCTTTTGCTTTTGCTCGTATCCGTCATTTAGAAGAGTGTAAACAATAGCCATAACTCACATATATGCCTACAGATAACTCAGGAGGGTGTGAATTTTAGCGACTGTAGCTTCTGGAATCAAGTGACTAATATTATCAGTGCTCAGAGATCACTGATTTCCCCTGAGAAGAATCTGTAGTTAGATTTTAATGGGTTTGAAAAATACTGTTCTTACATGTTAACTGCTCTTTATAATAATGGCTTATAATAGTGGACACTTTTGTATTTTATCTTGCTTTATACTTTCACTTTTAGGAGTGGAATACCTACACAGAAGTTGAAAATAACTTCTTCCTATTCTTGTGTTAATTTAGTTTTGGGTAACAACAAATGCTAATTTAAGTCCAGAACTCAGTAATTAATGTCAAGGAATATGGTGGCAATGCCACAGAACTTTATCAAAAGGTTTTTATGAAATTGGATTAGGATTTTTTCACTGGCATGAATTGAAAGGATGCTATCTTGCTGAACTGAATGCATAATGAAGCCTAAAGAGGCACATATGTACATTTATTGCTTATTTAGTTCATATGCTATTTCATTTAGAAATCTTCATGAACTTTCAATGCAATAAGATACCATATACAGACTTCTAGTCTCATGTGATCTTCTTCATGATCTTGTGACTTGATAACTATTATGGTTTAATCCCAGCTGGAAACTAAGTAACCCACAGCTGCGTGGTCACTGTTCCCCTAGTGGGGAAGTGAATCAGTTTGATAATTGAAAAAAAATAAAATACTTATAGTAATAATGAAAAGGAGAGAGAGAGGAATAACACCAGAGGGGAACAAGTGATACAAAATACCATTGCTCACCACCAACTGAGTGATGCCAAACCCATTCCCCAGCAATGATTGGCCCCTCCCAGCCAATCCTCTCCAGTTTATATACTGGGCATGCCGTTCTATGATATGGAATATCCTTTTGGCCAGTTCATGTCATCTGTCCTGCCATGCTCCCTTCCGGCTTCTTGTGCACCTGCTCACTGTCCGAGCACAGGAAACTGGAAAGCCCTTGACTTAGAGCAAGCACTGCACAGCACCAACTAAAACATCACTGTGTTACCAACATAATTCTTATACTGAATCCAAAACAAAGCAATGTACCAGCTACTAGGAAAAAAACTATCTCTGTCAAAACCAGGACAATAGCATAACGCCTTTTAGATGTTATAGAAAATATTATCTATGACTGCAGCTTTAATAGGGAATCATGAACCATTCTTGATAGTTTTTAGGTTCATTTAGATTCAGTTGGTTTAAACTTCTGAAAATTAGGAAAATCCAGCATGGTGGCAGATGTCCAGCCACAACCAGCTGCAATTTACCTTTGGAGATGAGAGATATGTGATCTTTGATTTGATTGGCTTGTTTGCTGAGGCTGGTGCTGCCAAACCTTGCTTATATATGAACGATACCCCCCCCCATTAGAGAATATCTTAGAAACTAATGGATGGATGGTTTCTACTCACTTCCTCCTCAGCCCTTTTAATGTTTTAATGTTTCTTAGTCCCAGGAAGACATGTATAAAGTGGGACGAGACAAAATTTTTTGAATTAGTAGAAAAACTTGGTTGAGATGAAGTTCCATGCCAAAGAATAAGGCTTTCTTCTTTGTGTGATAAGAGTGATTCAAGACTGACATATCGTAAAACTGCAATTTATCAAAGATCTTGTGCATTGCCTGCGAATGGTGCCATTTGGCATACCTTCACAGAGGCATACAGAATACTTTTGTCAGTGCTTGAATATAGTATTGATTTATGAGGTCAATCTTTATTGTATAATTCAGTGCCAAGTTAAAGGCAAAGTTAAAAGCCTTGTGAAGGGACTGTGTATGTGCCAACATGTAGAAGAAAGAATTAAGAGCAGGTAGCTGGAGCGAATTAAAACACGCTGCCTACTCTGGAGAAGGGAGACACTTTGGCTTTTCATTCTGTATGGTCATTTTTGATCAATACTAGCTCTATTTCTTTTTCACTCTACACAATTTGGTTTTCTAGAGAAGTAATTCTAATGTGTTCACACTTTCTGCCTATCCTGCCTTAATTATTTTTAACACATTGTCCAATTTGAAGCAAACTGTAGACAAATAGAAGCTAAACCCTCCTTAGTTTCTGTAATTTAAAATTCAGCAACATGTGTTGTTTTCCAGCTGAGGCAGAAATTAATTCTGAGAAATAGAAGCAAATTATCTGTTAAGCCTGTATTTACTCATTTCTTGCATATATATAATTTTAAAATATACGTAAAGCTTCAATCATATACGACATATAGCGCCTCTTACTCAGACAAAGAGTGAGGAAAAAGAAAAGGGTAAGAAGCATGAAGAGAATCAGAAATACTGAAAAGTGAGAAGTCACTGAGGAATCAGGTTATTGTGGCAGGTAGATGAAGTGAGTCTATGGAAGGCTAGATTCATTATTTCTCTACTCATTAAACAACTTGTTTCTGCTCCTCTAAGTAATTTTTTTTCTAGAAGAGAAAATTGGATTGATGTTGACAGCATCTGTTATTTGGCAAGGCTTATTCCTTAGGACCTTATTAACCCCTTTCTACCTTACTATAACCCTGACTGGCTTTTTGGAGAGAATTTGTTAAAATATTCCATGACTCTGAAAGAATGTCAGAGAAAAAAATGAATAGAGTTAGGGGAGACTGAAGGATGGCAGGTGATTGAATTTCTTTCATTTTCTATAATTGTTTATGGCCAAGTTTTTTTAATTTTTAATGTTAATATGAATGCTTGAAAGTAGAAACCTGTGAGGTCTCTATAGGAAGTCTTAACAGTTTTCCAGAGAAAGCTCACTGAAGTTAACCTGTTTGCTATTCTATGTATCTTATGAGAAACATAGAGTATCAAAGTGTTCTGTTTCCTGATGGATGAAGTAATTGGTTCATCCAAGACATCCTGCATTTTAAGTCCTGTATTTGCTCCTGTGTCTTAACTACATCAGATTTACTCTTCCCTCTAAGTCCAAGACCCTGTCATATTTATGAAACAAGGTCCATCGTGGGTGCTAGCTCATGGTGTCTTCTGCCATTCCTGCAGGTCTGTTTTGGAAAGTTTTTCTCCTTTTTATATTCTTGACTTTGCACCTCTGTCTAAGTTGACAGATAAATTTCTTCGTACAGAATATTTCATGTATTATCTATTTTTTTTTAATTAAATAGAGATAAAAATTTAAAAATGCCATCAACACTGGGCATTAGAACTATATTGGGTGTTTAGGAATTATTTTTAAAATTCTATGGCTATTCTTAGGCAAGTTACCCTGAACAAGGTGTGAAAAAAAGTGGAAATAACAGCAGGATGGAATGGATAAAATATTGGAAAAGAATGACACAAATAGGAAGTAGAATGTGTTCAAAGATAAATGAATGTATATCCTAATGTTATGCATGTTGCTTAGCAACAGGCAGTAAAAGTGTGGATGAACAAGTAAGTACAAAAAGTAATTAAAGGAAAAAGGCATGTGGATGGCATGGTATGGATAATAACCAGAAATACACAAAAAAGATGAGAAAAGCGAAGATGGGGAAAAAAACAGATTTAAAGAATGTTGAGAGAAATATTGAAACTTTTAATTCTTTGTAGACTGATTTTTTTCCCTGTAACATTATCTAGGAAAAAAATAGCCAGCATCTTCCTCTGTAAAAATGCCTCAATATAATATAGCTTACTCTAAGGAAAAATAAATTTTAAAATGTGAATTGACTATAAAAAAAAAATGTAAAACACTCCCACAAAATAATAAATGGAAAATACAATAAAAGTTTATTTGGCAACATAGAATTATCACAGAGTTTTAATTACTTCAGTTGCTTGGAAAATGAGCATTTGAAATAATACCATTCTTTTTTACCAAGAATCCAATTTGTCTGTCTCTGAATCGCTTCTCCAAGGAGTGTGTCCATGTTTTTTCTTCTAAAACCTTATTTTCTAATGCTTAGACAAAATATCGTGTAGTACACTTATTCACTTAACTGTCTGCAAATATGGTTAAGAATTTTTTATAAAAATCTGTCAATTAGCCTTTTTTCTTCTCTTTAAACATTAGTTGAGGATAGAGTGTTTTTTAATCAAAGGTAGAATAAGATATAGTTATTAAGAAACTTCATAAATACCTGATTAGTATATAGTACTTCTCATCAGCACATCTCAAAGCTCTTTGTATAAGAGAGAGTATCATTCTTTCATTTCATAGAGGTAAAATATGGTGATTTCATGGTAAAGTATCTGTCATCTTTTAAGTGTTATTTAGATGAAAAAAGTATTTCCTTTCGCTTTGTTTTTTCTCTTCATTCTTGTTTGAGGTTTTTGGAAGATATAGGAATGTTATGCTATGAATGTTGAAACAAAGTTTCTCCGTATGTAAGGATGATAAAAGGTCTTTGAGTTGGGAGCTAGCTTTCTGCTTTCATGGATATTGTAAGGGAATGGCCAATGTCAGCACTGACATAGATGAGACAGGGTTGTAAATAGTATTTTCTATAGAAAACTTGGTGCAGTTGGGAAAACTGAACATTTTCAGATGTAACCGCTTCTATCGAGGTCAGAAAGCCAAGCCTTTCTTTATCAGTCTTGTGTATAAATTCAGTCTTTATCTGAAGTTGTGCCAGAATTCATCAGCTGTAAATGGGTATCTAGTTGCTTAGGCTGAGGTACCAAACCTTAGCCATCTCACACTCATATTGTTGCTTAGAGAAAATAGCAAGCAGAAAACTGTTTTACAGTCATAACTATCTAGTTTGGATTTGGCTTTTGATCTTGACTCTTCAATTTTTTAAAAATGTTGTACAAGTATATATTTCAATTGTAGACCTGTATGTAGGTAAATCGGTGATGCAGTCTTGATTGAGATCTATTGATTTTAACAGCTGCACTTCAGCATAATAACTGGTACTTCAGCAGACGCACAAGAATCAATTGGTTAACAGATGCTGCTCTGAACTGGGCATTAAGAAACACAGGCAATATTCCATTTTCACAGGTACTCAATAAAATATACAAACTTTTGGCTTAGATTTAAGGTGAGAATTCTGTAAAGCATTAGTTCTATAGAGTTGATAAGAGAAGTTTAGACTAAAGCACTTCAAAATCCTCACATCCTATTTCATTTTATTTCCTTGGTAATACATTTTTTTAAATAGTAAAAAATATTTCCAAAAGTAACAAACTACCTGTTGTAAAAACAGAAGTTCTAACCTTCTAAGGAAAGAGATTCCTCAAAAATGTTTGTTAAAGCAGACATAACCATGGGCTTTGCTTGGAGGGAATAATCAATCTTGTAGCTGCAGTTAATAAAATTCCTGAGCAAAGAGAATAAGTAGTACTATGATGCTTCAAGCTCCATTCCTGGACCCATGTGATGACTAATTTTTCTGCTGTTGGATAGAAAAGTAGCCAGTGAAGTGTTGGGTTTTGAATGGGAACCCAATTTTATATTGCTCTCAGAGGGTTATTTCACTATAATATTACCTTGAAGAACTCTACCATGTACATGGTATACTAGGTTGGAAGGGACCTCAAGGATCATCTGGTCCAACCTTTATTGGCAAATGCACAGTCTAGGTAACGTGTTCCAACACCCTGTCTGTCTTGATCTTTTAAGTGTTCATCACTGGAGAATCCACCACTTCCTTGGGAAGATTACTCTAAGGGCTGATTTCCTCATAATGTGAAAATTTCCTTTTGTGACCAGTTGGGATCTCTATAGCAGTAACTTTTACCCATTACCCCTCATCTTTTCTGTGTAACTCCTTGTAAAAACAGAGTCTCCGTCTTGTTTGCAGCCATCCTGTATATACTGGAACATGGTAATAAGGTCTCCTCTAAGCCTTCTTTTCTCAAGGCTGAACAAACACAGTTCTCTCAGCCTTTCCCCATGTGGCCAGCTGTTCCAGTAGCAGAAGGCAAGTAATTCTGTTCTTATTGCTTTTAGAAACACTTGTCATTAGTCAGATTAACACATTAATCTCTGTGATAACCCTCAGACAGCCTATACAGTTGTATGTAATGGTGTACCCACCTACTGAGCACATCCATAGACATGGCTCACCGTTCTCAGAGAATGTCTTCAGGATACTCCTCAGGCTGTTGTTTCAGGCTCACAGGATGATGTAGACATGTAGCCAAGACCTCTCCTAGCAGCAACACTGTAAATAATGCTAGTGAGGCAGTCCAGTGAGATGCAAATGTATAATTTCTAGGTCTGGGTCAAAACCAACCACCTGCTTTAAATTCAACAATGAAACATAAGTGCCATTGAGAGTTCCCATCTCATGTAGCTTGGACAAAAGGAATGACATTTAATTATAGTTTTAATAAACCTGTTTGGGTAACAAGTTTCTGAAGTGTCTGATATTCTTCTTTGGCTCAAAACTGAGCTTTCTGGACCATTACAAACTGCCATTAGGGTTCCTCTATAAATTACAGAGAATACCACGCTTTTTACACCTACTATTTAGAGACAATGTGAACTATCAGACAGTATATCCAGGCTCTTCATGTTGTTATGTTCTCAAATGGAATAATACCAAAGCTGAGGGAAATGAGAAGTGAAATAAATCCAGAGTTTAATTCTCATTTGACAGATCAAAAGCTGAATCACAGAAATGAGACATATGAAGATAACATACAAAATCTGTAGGTGAAACACAAACTGACCACAGAGTTTATGAGTGTAGACAGATGCAGGGACCCCAAAGTCATTCTCTGTTCCTTGACCAGGTCTTTTTCCCCTTTGTTAACCAACCATTACAACACCCATTTTTGAAGATGTTCAGTAACATAGTTCTGTTATTCAGTGTGCATGGGTCTATGTCCTTTAGCAAAAGAAAACAAATTCAGAGTTACTGCATGGCTCCTGCCATCTTTTTGAAATAATTGCATGGGGTTTTGTATTTTGCCTCAAGTTCTGTGTGTGCCTCACCTCCATTAACTCTGCACAGAAAGCAAAGTAAAGTGCAAACTGAAATTACAGCACCATAGCTGCTAAAATTAGGCAAAGTTTTCTCATTGGAGACCCGCTACTAACCTGCAGTTAGTCTTGCTACGCAATTACATGAAGGTGGGCACTGAAAAAATGTAGGAACACTGAAGACCGGCAGAAAAGGAAATAATTACCTGGTTTTTGTGCTAACATTGAAGAAGAAGTAGAGCTAAAGCCAGCTACCTTCTCCTTCCATCTTCTCTCTACACCAATTAGCAATAAAATACAGTTCTCTCCAGAGAGTCTTGAGTCTTAAAACATGCTTTGGCAGGGTTATAGGTGATATGATAATTATTTAAAGATGAATCAATTATGGACACTGAAGCTGTAGGCAACATGTTACTTTGACTCATATTTCAGAATTTGCCCAGTTTTCATTAAAACAATTGGTCATATAATGCCCATGATATTAATAGAGTCCAGAGTTTTTTAACAAGAAGTAAAACTGTGATAACTTGATCTTTGAGCCCTCGAGGTCAAAAATGTAACCTTTTTGTAGAGCTCATTAAAATGAACATGATAGATATGTGCAACCATATAAGAAGTTCAGAAGACTCTGTCAGTAAAAAGACTTTCTTTAACTAAAATCCCTACCTGCCCTATGTGTGTATTTTTTTATGATTACCTGACAATACTAATTGTCTTACCCACATTTTCTCTTTCATAAAGATACATTATCAGTAGCAGGAGTTCTGCAAGATACCTAAGAAAAACATAAAGCCTCAAGCAGTTTCTTTTAAATATACTGGGTATGGCTAAGGATCTTAAGTTTATTATGTGAAATTTCTTGTCCACATAAACCCATTAATACCTTGCATTTATGTTTGGGGTTTTTTTTCTGTACAAGAATTACTGTGAATGTTAAGGTTCCCCAGAAGCATTACAATTGAATTCTTTAAGTGGTTAAAATTGTAGAACTTGTATGGAATCTGCAGATCCTGATAACAACTTGAAATTCTGTGTTCTAGCTTTGAAAATTAAAAATGTAATGTCATTAAAAGTCAGAAGAAAGTGTTTCAAAACCATGTTCCTGGTATACTTTTCCTTAGATGCTAGTAATATATAAAAGCTTATGAGATAATAGTTTAAATTGAGTAATATTTTATCATAGGGATCACAAAATTGTTAGGGTTGGAAGGGACCTCTGGAGATTTAATCCAACCAAGGCAGTGTCACCTAAAGCAGGAACTCATCCAGATGGGCTTTGAATGTCTCCAGAGAGGGAGGCTACGTGGCCTCCTGGGCAGCCTGTTCCAGTACTTTGCCACTCTCAATGGAAGCAAGATTTTTCCTTGTCTTCAGGTGGAACTTCTTTTCTTTCAGTTTATGGCCATTGCTCCTTATCCTATCACTGGGCACCACTGAAAAGAGTCTGGCACCATCCTCTTGGCACCTGCCCTTGAGATATTTATATTTAATTTGAAGGTGGAGTCCTCTGTCCAATTATAAATCTCTTTGAACAAGCCCAGTTCCTCCAAATATGCTGTTGTTCAAAGTACTTACTAGTATGAAGAGTAGGAAAAAAAGCAAAAAAAGCAGAAATTCCAAACTTCATTTTTTAAGCTTCTTTGATCAATATTGTGTTATTATACACAGCAAGTTGAGAATTTTTTGCTCTTGGAACAGATTATGTTTTAATAGGAACACATAAAAGTTATTACATGTGAAGAAACATGTGCATGGCTAATTCCATCACAGTTATTAATTCCTATTGCATTTGTGGGACAGGATTTCATCCAAAGACATGAAATGGAGCTATAATTTGATCACTTGTGTTCTCAGTAACATCTCTTTAGATAAGCTTGAGATGATCTTTCCAATTTATTATTCTTCGAATTTCTGTGACAGCTTCTAGTGCTTCCGATGCCAGCCAACAAGAGGGTCTTTCATGCTGGAAATCATGATTAGTGGAGGCAAAATGAGCATGTTCTCGATAGAATCTCTTAAGCTCTTAGAGTTTTCTTGGACTTCCTTTTGGACTTCCTTTTACCAGAAATGAAAATAATGTTCCATAAGTACTTTCTTTTGGTGCAAGTTCCACTTAGATATTTCATTATGTAAGTCTAGATTCGTACAAGAATTCTACGTATTTCTACCATACAGTTGCAATTATTTGGTCTAGTTTATACAACTTTTTACTCTCTCCCTATTCCTCTATTTAATTTTATTTACTTAGTCCAACAGATCTTGAGATTGAACAGGTTTTTTCCTTAAAAATTAATTCAAACTGTTCTTGTATCTTCTTAGTGAGTGGTCTGTTGAAAGCTCTGAACAGCTAAGAATATATGCCTACAAAAGTAGATTTGCCTATCCTCCTGTTCAAAGGCAAGACACTCATCACCACACTCACCACATTTATAAAAATACATCCACAAAACAGGCCTATTCAGTTACTGGTGCATTCTTTTTCTTACTTGTTTGGACATTTTTCTAAGCACTTCTATTTGTCCAAGACAAGCAATGGATTTATATACTATAATGCCTAGAATGCTCTATGTAAGTGCATTTCCTGAAAACCTGTCTCATGAATGGTTAAAAAGAGGAAGCGGGCAGTTCCCCAACATTCCTAAACTTACTGAAAGTATTGCTTTGCTAAAATTCTTGTTTATTATTAAATCAGTGAACTCATGTTTCTGATGAAGCACAGCTATCTAAATACAGAAGAACTGGTACATGGTTTGTATAGATATGCTACAGTTTGATTCTCTCCGTGAAGAAGCTGTCAATATTAATATCCTCAGAATTTACTTAAACAGATACAGGAGTTCTGACTCTTATCCCTCCATATGTAATCTTGATTATATTTTCTGTTACTTCAAATGTGTATGAAAAAGTAATGGCAAAGTGTTCATTTTATTTGTACAGATGTAACTCTGAAATTAATTCCAGCTAAGCTGGAATTCAGTTTTTGATACATTAAGATCTTGAAATTATTTATGTTAACAAATCTTATGAAGATTTGAACATATAATTCATTGCCAGTAGCTCACTGTTTTTCTTCTTGAAACTGTTCTTTTACATATTCTGTTATACACATGAAATATAATTTTCAGCGTGTGATTCTTACAGCATGCTGCTTTCCATGCCTTCCTCATATTTACATCAAAAGTTTTCCCTGACTTGGGTATATCAGCCATTTATGACTAGATTGTTTTTTTTTTTTTTCACTTAGTTGAAAAAGCAAGCAACCTGTTTCCCATGGAAAACATATTTAGTGAAATTACAGTCTTGTTTGCCATATGGTGCATCATACAGATGGATGATTATTATGCAAATCTTTTGATTAGTGAGTTTCTCCCATTCTAGGAATCATTTGCTTTATGTGTGTTGGCTTTGTACACAATTAGTTCCATTCTTAGGATGATCTGGGACTGTGCCAAATCTTTGATACAGTTTTTTACAACCTTATAGTTTTTTCTTGTATTTATGGTTTGTTCTATTTTCTTTGTTCATCAGGCAAAAGAAGTAACTTTTACTTCAATTTACCATATGAGAGATACAATGCAAGAACCATCATGCCATTCTGAATGAAATCAGTAGCAAAATTTCCATCTTTCCATCATAGACTCTGCCTCCATGGCTATAGGCACGTAACACTGATGAGGGGAGCAGTTAAATAAAATATTTTGTTGTGTATGCAAGCAGAATCTGGTCTGATGATTCCTACTAGCTTTTCTCCAATAAGCAAGTTTTCTAGTTGAGCTCTGGACAGTTTGATATATAGTGCTAAGGGTTTGGGTTTTTTTCATTTCTACATGGTTCATAAAGATTCTGGATAGGAATTGTATCTTCAATTCTTCATCTATGAACATGGAATATGAAAATTGTATGTGAAATGAAAATGTTATTTTTTGTAGGCAGGCCTATAGCTAACCCTACTGTTAAATTTAGATTCCTTAGTTACAAGGGACTAAGGTCTGTGAGGGATGGAATGCATTCAGTATATGTTTGTAAGTCCCTTACTAGCTTTATATACTCTGTATTGCAATTTGTTATGGCTCATGGAGAAATCTGAGTTTTTACTACTCTCTCAACCAGGCATAATATTAATAAAAATTAAAAAGCTTTCATAAATGATACAGTTGATGTGCATGAACAGGAGCATCAGATTTCTTATTTCTTTGGAGAGGTAAAAACTGCACATCACAAGATGTGTTCCAGGAGTGGATGTTTGTAAATTAAGCCAATCTTTTATCTTTGTCACAAAACTTTCTAATGAGTGAGTCTCTAAACTGAAATTTAGGTTTTTAAATGTTTCATTACTTGCAATATATTGATGTTGTGGAAATATCTCAGACATAAACAGTATAAAATGATACTGTTGTAACTTAATGGTATAAAATGTAATAAAGTGATATTTCTAACTATATAATTCAAGGTTATAGTGACGGAGATGGTTTCCAAGAGTAAAACAGTATTTTATGATCAAAGCCATTGCCTTTCATCCATTTATCTAAATCAGCTCATTAAAACATTTAATGAATATATAGCTACCTATCCCATGGAAAGCAGATCTTATTTCTTCAAAGCTTGCTGAAAATAAAGCAGTTTTATCTAAGGTAAAAACCAAAGCTGACTAACTGTAAAGCCAAACTGCATAATTTACTTCATCAGAGGCATTATTGGTTGGAAATTTTGGGGCCTAGATAGTTATAGCAAGCCATTTTAATTTTAATCTTATTAATCTTTTAGTCATCTGTCTTTAACCAGTTGAATTTTAGATTTTTTAAGCCTCTGCAAGGTAAAAGAGTAATTCCACTGTTGTCAGACAGGGAATCATTTCAAACACTATGTTCCTGCAGTTTGAAAAAATGGGCATAGGTCATTATGCTTATGTGAAATAATGCTCTTAATTTGATTCTGAAAATGTGTGTAAATACCTGGTAATCTAAATAATCGAAGTGTTCCAGAAGTGGGCCCTATTTTGAGAGACAATAAAACAATCTTTGGACCTTCTTTTTAAGTCTGATTTTGTGTGTCAAGAATTTTATCACTTAGTGCTGAATATTTTTCACTTTTCTCTGGAATTTTTCACTTTCTCAAAATGAGGTATTTTTTTTAATAAGGACCTTCTAAATATCCTATTCAAACAGGAAGCATATAGGGCAACAACTGATAAATAAATAACCCAAATCTCTTGCTAAAAGGTTCAATATCAAATCAATTCAGAGAATTTCTTCAATAGGGGAGTACACAGACTGGATGACTTTCTCAGCTGATGAGCGTCTATTTCTTTTCTGGGACTTTTAGATACATGATTCCTTATCCCTCCTGGTTGCAAATCTCAGTTCTGCTGTCAGTTTCTCTTGAATCCTCTTGACAGTTCTATCAGTGAGTGTCGGGACCCTCAGTTCTGGTGCAACACGTCCTGTGCACATGTCATATTATAGCACTGCTCTGGTTCCTGGCAACACTTACCTATTATTATAGCTAGTGTAGTGACTGTTTGGTATGTAGTGACGATTGCAAAGAATTCCATTGGTAACTGAGAGTTTTCCCAGCGTTAATATCCTCACAATAATATCCTGCCTCAGAATCTTCTGGTATGGAAAAAGGCAAGGCAAGGCAAGGCAAGGCAGGCAGGGAAAGGAAAGGGGCAGAAAGGAAAGGGGTGGAAAGGAAAGGGGCGGAAAGGGGCGGAAAGGG
>VZRN01002764.1:7231-40302 GCA_013397935.1 Dasyornis broadbenti
AAAAAAAAAAAAAACAGCTATTAAATTAATTGGCACTAAAAGCATGTAATAGTTATCTAATCTATTAATTTTTAGTTTAATATTAACTAGGGTGTCTCCTATGACAAGTATTTGACCTGTAGAGAAAGAATGGAGTAAGATCACCCATGCAGTCTTTCAAGTTAACAAAATAGTTGCTTGAAGGAAAGAGGTGAAGGCATTCTTTAGCCTCTGCTCGTACTCTAAGATTTTATTTGTTTTCATACAAGTATTGACTTTATGTGGGGCCAGCCTGGTTGTGCCTGACGCAGCATGTTTCTCTGCAAACTTCAGACCTTTCAGCCCAGCCTGGGGGACAGCAGAGGCCACACTGCCACCCTGCAGAGCACAAGGGGAGCATTCAGAGCTCACATCTGCTGTTCAGTCGCAGAGGGGCACAAAGAGGTGACCATCCTGCTGGTCAAGATGCCTTGGGTATGGTCAGCTCTAGGAGTGGACTCAGGAGCCCTTATCCCCTCCAGTGCCTTTGTCCATACCCAAGGGCCAAGAGCACAGTCTGGGTGTCAGTGTCCTCTTCCTGTTCCTGTCACTCGGTTTTGGTTGTCTAATGCAGGGTTCAGGATAGGAAATCAGCAGCCTGGCTGCTCCGAGGTGCTGAGAGCTCACACTCTGCTGCAGTCATGATGAGTTGTGTTTAACTCCTTCCAGTCTGCAGCACACCCATGGCACAGGTCAGAGCCAGCTCTCAAAACCAGCACACTTATTCTGATTTATATTCATGTCACTGAGGTCAGGCTCAGTCTCACTAATTCTGAGTCGTGCAGGATTAGACCTGACACAAGTCCAAAACCCCTTTAGCAGTCAATTAGTTCTAATTATGGCAAAAAATCATTTGCCACCTTCTACTCCCCTTCAAGGAAAGGCTTTGGGAAAGCATCATGAAGAGCAAGATAAACATCCAGAATACAAATCATGATTTCACCTTCTTGAAAAACTGCATTTAGGAGGCTGACATGATTTATTGATCTCAGTAAAGCCGAGTTTCTGGCTGGAACACTGCAGCTCTGGGAGAGGGGCTGCCACAAGCTGCAAGTGCACCTGAGGCATTATCCAGCACGACCCCACCACCACTGTGATATCACACCCTGGGCAGCTCCTGTGGTGCCAAAAAGTTGGCAGAGAGTTGTAGGTTAAATGCAGTAACACATAAGTGAAGAGTTTCAAAGAGATAAATTCATTCCCTAAGAATACTCAGTCACCAACTAATTGCTCCTACTCCAAATAGTTATAAAAGACCATGTTTTATTTATATGCAGCCTACCTGCCAAGGCTTTCTAAATACCTCACAAAACAAATAAGAAGCATTAAATGGAACCAAAGTGATCTCACAAGCAAAACTTTCCAAAGAGCCAACACTGCCCTAGCAGTGAAACAAACACCCATTTTACCTCTGACACTCTTGGGCAGAGGAAGTCAACAAAGAGGGTTAGAAGTTATATGTTCCTTATAGGCCAAATTAAATTACCTTCTTGAAAGTTTGTGTTTTATATGTGCAAAAACAGGCACTCCTCTGCATTGGCACTGATCAGGACTGAGCAGCCACTTGTGATGAGTGCAACAAGGATCTTCCCCTTGTGATGCCCAAACATTGTTATCATAAACTTGTCTGCAGTGTTGAAAAATGAGAAGAGCAATTAACTGTACACATATGTCTTCTGAAAACACATCTTCCACTGGTATCCCAGTTAGGCGAGCAGTAAAAAACAGTACTGTAATTTTCAAAAGAGTTGGTTCATCTCTCTGAAAGTCCTCAAGGCAGGGCAACCTTAGATCATTAATCTAACACAAAAATAAATGGTTTTTTTGGTGATCCCCTCATCTGCAAATTAGCAAAGATGCAAGAACTATAATTACACTGTCATCTGTGCACATCCAAAGTAAAATCCTTACTCCTTTCCTCCGTTGCATCACAAGGAAATGGGTTCACAGCCATGGAGAGCAGCTGATCTGAATTTTACATTTTTTGCTTGAGATTTAGAGTGGTGTTAAGCATTGAGCCTCTCTCAACCACCACAATAAGCAATTTAATGAAGACTATGAGCTATTTCAGCATTGTGTTTGCAGGTCAGGTGTTCTTTCTTCACACCTTGTGGAGGAGGCTTCAATTTCTCTCTCCATGTCATTTATGTGTCCATAATTTAGTTGCCAGCTGCAGACCAGTGTGTTTTATTACAGTTGGACATACTAGTGACAGTCAAGATACAGATTTAATAGTGCAAAATTCCTGCCATTTTCCACTAGTAATGTTAGCACCTAATGGTTACAACAATTGGGTGCAAAGGGAGAGATTAGTGTTATGTCTCAAAAATCATTTAGAACTGCTTTTTTGATCTAAATGACAAATAAAATATCTTTTCTTTACCAGCACACAAAGACTGCTAAGCATCTCTGCTCTGCTTAGAACGGTTTGATTTTAACTTCCTATGAAAAACAAGGCCAGGATCTGAGCAGCAGAACTTTCTCACTTTCTTCTCTGTTGTTTTGTTAGTGCTCTTGAGTGATAAAAATCATGATTTTCTTATTAAGTGGAGTTCGTGAAATATGTTTGGAATTTGAAAGAAGTGTTGAGCTCATGGTGTGCATCCCATTCCAATTAGGCAGCCTTTTGCAAGACAAGGAAAAGCTCAAATGCAAAGTACAAATTTTTCCTTGTCCTTCACAGTGCCTGACAGCACTGATCCCTTTGAGACGGTGGCACATTAATTCCCTTGCAGTTCCAGTCCTGGCTGTGCAGCGGGCACCGAGACATCTTGGTACACTGACATCAGCAGTGACATTAGCTGAGGTCACTAGAATTGCAAAAATGCAGAAAAGAAGTTACTGTTTTAACCTCGGCAGGATAAAAGGGCATGAAGGCTTTGTTTTTGCTGTTCTTTAGACACCTGAACATTTCTGTGTGGCAGTGTTTCCCCACAACATGACGGCTCGGTGTGCTGAGTGTTTGGGAAGTAACAGAGCATTATTTTACACAGCAAATGACAGCAGGGGAGGACAGGGAATGCTGTGGTTGGTGCATCACAGGAGGTGCATGTACAACTCCCGCTCTTCTGCAGATCAACTTCTGTCATCCTGTGCAATTCCTTTATCTTTTCAAAGCCTGGCTTCACACTTGTACTACTGCTTTCTGCACCTCTCTCCTAGGCTTTGCATGTCTGGTGAGCCAAATTATAGCTGAATGTGAAAGTGAGCTTCAGATATATATGGTTTTTTCATGTACCTCATGCAAGGCATCTCTTCCTCTAGGCATTGCTGTAGTACAAATTATCGCTAATAATAATGTGTGCTTTGCAAAGAGACTTAATTCCATAATTATATGGGTAATTATATAAGGAAAAGTGAGTAGTCTGAATAGATGTCATTGTGTCCTGGCTAGAAAAGAATTTCTGAGACTGCAGAGCTTTCCTTTTCTGGCACAGGAGATGCTCAGGTAGGAATGACCCATACACCCACGCCTTGAGAGGGCTGGAAGTGGAAGAATTCATGTAGATTTGGTCTGAATTAGGGGTGTTTGCATTGCACCTCTGCCTCTTAGGAATAAATTGAAAGACCAGGAGCACCAAGAACCATGGCGAGGTTCAGCAAATTGAGCAGGGAAGAGATTTTCACCCACCAGTCAAGCTGCAAAAAAAAAAAATGCAGATCAAGAAAATCACCAGCATCTCTCTGGGTTTGTGTTCTCTGCAGAGAAGTTACCAGGCATCAGTAGACCATAATTCAGAAGATGAAACAGTCTCCAGTGTGAAGAGAGGGAACATTAACCAGTAATACTGAATTCAAACATAATTCAGTAAACAAGTAGACTTGTGGTAGAATAAAACAATAAAATACAATAAAATGGGCTTCTACCAGACTTTTTGCTATCTCAAGTAAGTTTTGACTATCCACTGTGATGCCTATTGTCACAAGAAGACAGATGGTGTTGACACAGTATGCGATTACTGAGATAGGTTTCCTTGGCCAAGACAAATATTTTAATTGAAAGAGAAAATAAATGTAATTTTCATTTCTTTTTGAGCTGCAGTTTTTTGAAATCCACTGGGGAAAAACAATTATCTCTTTAGAGTTATTTCCTGCTTCTTTTCCAAAGTGGCAAAAATGCATTCAAAATCTGAAAAATCCAAGCAGCGGGAATGTTCCTTCACGTTTCCTGTATTCCTGGATTGCAGCAGTGATGACAGTCAGATATGGCATGAGAAGGGTGTGGAAAATGGAAACAGATCATACCCAGCCCTGCCTTCGAACACAAGGAGCTTCACCTGCCCTCGAAGGGAAGATCTAGGAAACCTGGCAGAGGAAGTTAACACATCTGGAGTGTTTTGGCTGTCATGTAAAATTTGAATAATGCATTACCCTGTTGCAAAACTTGTGCGTTGTAACAACCAACTTTCTTAAATTCTATTGGTTTCTGAAATTGTCTATAGACTTCTATTAAATATACTTCTTGATACCTTTTCTTTTATGGAATCCTCCAGTATTTTCTAGTCAAATGAACACATATGTACTCCTCAAAAAAGATGCAGACCTGCAGCTCATATCCCCTTGGCTGCTCTGATCCCAGAGAAAACCTTTCAGAGTGTTCTGATAAAGAAACTTAGGGATGGCTTCCTCATACTCGGATGCAGACTCACACAGATGTCCTTAGTCAAGACACATAATCGTATGCACCAATTTATAGGTTTACAGTGCTATCACGAGGCTGTTACGCCCTTGCTGCCCTCTGAGGTTGTGCTGGGGAGAGGCACGTTCAGGTTTTCCCTGCTGCCGGGATTCCTGGTGCGGCAGCATCCCACCCCGTCCCGTCTAGCAGCACCTGACAGGATTCCAGTTGGAGCTTGCACTTTCAGTCAGAGGCTTTCAAGTTTGATCCCTTCAAATCTCCGAAGTTCACCCGTACAATTACCTCTGCTGTTCAAAGCAACCCAGGGCTTAGATGGAAATAAAGAGCACGAAAGGATTTCCCAGGGTGCTTTAGGAAACTTAAAAAAAAAAAAAAAAAAAGCCAGGAAAGAAAAAAGCAACATTAAACCTTGACGTTCTTGCAGTGGTGGCAGTTTATTTGATATTAAATGGCCAAATTCTGCTCTCAGAGAGTGCAGACAGCTGGAGCCATGCAGAGCCATGAGTTCTGATTGTTCCACACACCAGGCAAGGATATCCTTCAGGATCCCTGGGCACCTGGAGAGTGAGTTTGCCTTAAAGAGCCCTGACCTTTGCTGGCCAGCAGATACCCCTCTCCCAAAGTGTCTGTCCCATTTTCATCTGGAGACAGCACCCCATGGAATGCAAGCTCTGTCAGACTGAGGCACTCATCCAGTGTTTTATTAGAGAAGGACTGACACAAAAATAGCTATTTATAGGACAAACCCTGTTTTAGGCAGTACACTATGTGGTAAGCACCCCTTCCTTTAAAATTGCTGGCAATGAACTACAGATTTTAAGTATTGCCTACACCTGATGCCCTTCCTAGCTTCATCTGTCCTGTTTCCAGCTTTGACCTTACTTCCTGCATTTCTCTCTCTTTCTTCTCTCGCTAATTAGAGATATTTGTATTTCTTAGGAGGTCATCTGATCTTGCTGCTTATTTCCCACTTGGATCAAAACGCTTATAAAAAAAGTTTAAGCTTTTAAAACACATTTTACAAGATACCTATATATATAACTAACCTCTTAGGATCAGTCTTGACCTACATCTTTTTATTCTATCATAATAGGCTTATCTTTACCTGATGCTTAAAATATTCTTTTCACCTGAGTGATTCTGTCATTTACACTTTCTTTCTCTTTCTGCCTCTTAAAAAAACATTACAAGGAAAAGAAAAATCCTCTATTGGATACAGCCTGTTTGCACTGGGCACACATGTTTATGAATCAGATAAGACCTTTGTGTGTCAGGTAGGTGGTGGCACTAAAAGCTTTATATATCACGACATCAAAGCAGCGAGGAGATGAAAGAGCATATTTTTGCATCATAAACAATATTTACATATTGTGATATTCCAAGAATCTTTCATTTAAACAGGTGGAAAAACAGGGAAGCAAGCACACATGTAAAGCAAAGTCTTACTTGTGGTTGATGATTAAATTTTATATGGCTTTGATATAACCACTGCAATTAAGTGCAGTGATGAGCAAGGACTTGTTTTGCTCTTTATAGGGTACACATTGTTTACTAATCCTGGGTTCATATGATAAATCCATCATCATCTGGGCACAGCTGCAAATAAAATTTTAAAAGGACAATTTTCACCCTGTAGAACACATTTCAGAGTTTTTATTCCTCCTGTGCACCTTCTATTTCTTCTTCCCCTCCCTCTTTGAAATGTGCTATTCTTTAAAAAGATAGCTTTTATATATTCAGACTTTCTGGATGGTGGTAGCTATTTTATATGACAAATACTACCGTTTGTCAAGCACCACAGGGCACATTTGCAACACAGACAGAGGCTGGAGATTCATTTACCATTTCCCTCAAAGGTGGCTGTTAAAAACTGGAACATTCTCAATCACCGCAAATCAACACACTGCAATTTTCACTTTTCCTGATTTTGAGCATTCATCACCACTTGCTCTTCACCCTTGAAAAGAAGGGCAAAAAGACAAATTACTTTAATTAGGAATTAGTTATGAGAGAATGAGGTGTTCTAATTATATCTAGAACCTCTTAAATAGTTTCACTCAGGCTTATTTGATTTCTTAATTACTGAAAGAGAAAAGCTGCACACAAATTGCACCAGTTTTTGAAAACAGAAATGCTGTCTTTCATATGATATTATGGATTAGTCTGCAATGAACAGTAGCAAGGCAATAACGCTTCCAAGACAGCACATGCATTAGCACAGGATAATTTTTTTTTTTGTTGAAACATTAGATAATCACCTTCTTCCATATCTCAAAATACATAATTTTATACACTATGGTGTGAAACCATAGATGTGAAAGGCTGTAATGATTTATTTATGAGACATTATTCTTTGATGAAAGAATACATTAGGTTATAGATCCCATCTCCACAAATAGAATGTGTCATGCACTGCATCTGAGCTGCAGTAAGATACTGTAGGCTGTGAGGTTCACTTTGTATATATAAAACTGTGTATAAATATATATTTTATGACTATATCAACAGCCAAAGTTGCGCAATAGATTCCCTTTTATCAGATCCTTCAAAACATAATTTTCTCAGATCCATCTGAAAATATGTATCAAACTGGAGAGAGGGTCTAGGAGAATGATATGGGGGCAGTATTTGATTATGAATGGTTTGAATGCTGTTCTTTGTTATGGATGTTGAATGTATCTGTTTTATCTATTTCAGCACTTCTTAGATTATTCTGAAAGTAACTATTGTGATTGTTAGCATCATTTTTTCCAACTGTACCTGCCCTTGTCTCAATAACATTACTATCACAAAGAGTGTAGCTGAAATTTTAAACCTCCCTAAAAATGGCTTTCATTATTTTACATTTTTTTTCTTCCTATGGTCTCTTACTGATGGAAAAGTCCCCAGAAGTCCTAGTGTTGGTTGGACTCCTCTCCCAGCAAAGCCACTGGGCAGCCTTTACCACATCTGCTCAGGCCAGATTAGGACTTGACGGCCAAGGTCTCTGAGATCAAGTGTGAGGAGAGGCTGCAAGGTCCCTGCATCTCCTCTCTCAGGAAATATTCCTGTTTGAGCAGCGGCTGCTTCTGGCAGGTGGAAAAACTCATAGCAAAATGATTTGTGTGAGGGGAAGAAAGAGCGGCTGGCAAAAGGTCAGGCACATCATGCATCTTGCAGGAATTCTTCAAAATATTTAGAAAACTTTTTGGAAGGTGTGGTGAATTCAGGATTCAGGATCAAGCCCACACTTAAAAAATCTCTTAGCAATTAATATGCTTTTTATGCATGTACAATGCTTCAGAGTCTACTTGTGATAGAGCAGCAGGATTCAAGGGCTGTCAAAATCAGCTACTTTCTTTGTCACCAGTTGTGATGAGCAATATGGGCAAACAGAGGCATGTTTATTATCACGCTTAACACAAAATACTATTTATTCTTTTGACAAATCTAAGGTCTAATAATTACAGCCACTGATTCCCAGTGGGCTAAGTTTGTACAAGAAATGTCCTGACTTTAGGAAAACAGATTACCATAAAAATAGCTGGGGAAAGGTTCAGGTTTTCCAGTTCTTTAGAGTTGCTCTTGCAGTATGAAAAACCTGGTAAAACTGAAGTCTACAGTTGCATAGGAGAAAGCACTGCAAGGAAACACAGCAGGAGGGGATGAGGGATTTGTAGCAGCTCTGAGAAGGAGACTGCCCCCCAGTTAAAAACCTGGAGCTGACTATAAACAAGGGCCAGAGTAGCAGAAAAAGACAGATGAGTGTCAGGTGTGTGGCACATGTGCATGTGCTAGGTCTGCAGGTGAGTGTGAGGGCTGAATATGCGTTGCTTTATTTCATTCCTTGAAAAAAAGATATTCTTAAAACTGTTTGGTTTTTTTCGGGAGAAACCTGTTTGGTTTTTTCTTTAATGTTTCATTAACATAATTATTTCATTTGCCTTCAAAATGGTTTGATTTTTAAACAGTAGTATGTGCATAGGAAAAGATCAGTAATAAAAACCACACTGAAATCTGCCCTTGCGTTCAAATAAAACATTTCATTACTTCATTATTGACTCATGAACTTATTGCAATTCAGACAGGAACATCTTTAAAAGGTAAAATATTTTCCACATACAAATGTAAAATATTTTCTGGCTGTAAAAGCCAAAAAGCGAACCAACACCAATTTGTTGTCCCTGCTAGAAACTTCCTATGACAAACACCCATTCAAACTTCTCCTAGAAATGTGTGCTGTCTCCGATCCCTGTGGAGTCTATGCTATCCATTAACTTACTTTTGGGGTCAGAGTCTCCCTGTTACTGTTTACCTAAAGACCTCATGCCTAAAGCTTGTCTGCTTTCCCAATACATCAATCAGGCTAATAAAATCTGTTTCTCTATCCTATATATATCTTGCCCTATTCACATCTTTAAACTCTCATGACTTCATTAATACCACTGTATTAAAAATTATGAACCTTCATGGCCCAGCTGAAATTAAAAATAATAGTAATAATTCATTGGAAACTTTTTCTAGGCAACATTTTGGGGTCCTGAGGAAATGTCTATGTTTTCTTGTTCATTTGGATATGTGTGTACATAAAGTGTTCCTCTAAAAGTGGATTATCCAAACTTTCATGGTGATGACCCCTTTTGCTCCCACTCAGAGGAGAAGGAGAGAGATGGGGAACAAGAAGATGTGGCTGCTGTAACTGATCTTTGTACATTTTGTGAAAAACAGTCGTCCTGTGAACAAAGATGTTTCTTCTACCTCATGGATAGAGGATGATCCACTGCTTGCTCCAATCTGCTCTGCTTCTGCAGAAACTGCCTACATCCCCTGTATTCAAAGCTGGGTCTGTAACGGGCAGTGGGAGGTTCTCATCTAATTAAACACAGGGACATGATGTGTATATTACATATATTGTATATATAGTGAGCATTTAAGCCAGTCACCCCAGGCTGAGGGTATAGTCAGTGAGAACCTCAGCAGGCTGCACATGCAGGAACCTTGGGTGTGATTCATGTCCTCCTAAAGTAAATGCCTGTAATACGCCAGGCAAATTGCACCTTAAAAGTACTTATTGCTCTTCCTTGACTATAAAGGCAACCCAGAGTGATTAGCACAGCTGTAGACATCTACTTTGTAGATGTTGAAAGATAAATGACACAAATCCCACCCTCTCCTGTACAAACATCTGAAGAATTCGCCGTAATGACGGTGGTTTAGCTGTGGCCTGCAAAGCGCACGACAGCACCGTGTAGGGATGTTCCTGGCTCCTCTCTGGTTGCTGCTCAGCAGCAGCAGTTTGCAGAGGTGTCTCAGGGCACCTGTTGATGCAGTCACAAACAGCCTTCTGGCAGGAAGGGGCCCAAATCTCAAATGTTTAGATATTCATGAAAGGGATTCAATTCTTGGAACTACACAGGACCAAGTAAGGATATTTCATTTCCAGGCAGTCATCAGAAAACAAGCACTTTTCTTCTTGAGAAATCCAAGGCAATTTCTCAGGTGGAGGAACAAATTACTAATACTTTCAGGAACTCCAGAAGCTGATGAGAATAGTTTCAATTTTATCCTTAGGAGCTACCTAAAAGATCTGACCAGGGATGCCTCCTGTAATAGTATTTGAGGAGCTGGGGCCTGTGTGGATACAGTGTGTCAACCTCACCAAATAGACACCAGGAGAGAGAATCTTTCTCACTGAGTTCTCAGCTGCTGCCTTTCAAACATCTTTAAGTATTTTACAATGACATTTTCCTTTTCCCTTTTAAGCCTACAGTCACGAGAGGCTCTGAGATCTATTTACCAACTCCTGTTTTTCATCGATTTATTTTTAATTTCTCCAAGAGTCTGTACCTTGACAATCTTCCCCCCAAACCAGAGCCCTGCCTGTGACTCCCCATGGAGGCCCTGCAGTGATGTCTCTTCATTTAGATAGGGCTCTGCACAAAGAGAGATGTAAGGCCCCCTCTTCCCCCTTGGATTGGCAGGTATTGCCTCTGGAGCATATTCCAGCACTTACCAGCACAAGAGATTTCCTTGTAATAATTTTAATATCTTTCAAATGGCTTCATGGATGGATAGCAGTCCTAGAAGAATACACACTAGAGGGTAGTCAGGGAGCATGATTAGTATTGGGAACAAGTATTTTTCTTGGCAGAGGACGAGCGTGCCATTTGATAGATAGTGAAACACAGCAAGAATGCTGCTCGGTAGCAGATGCCAAACATTCTCTTGTGTGCATTGAAGAAAATTTGTTTGGTTTGGTTTGGTTTGGTTTGGTTTTAAAGTATAGTGGAGGGGAGGGGGCTTCCCACTCTCTGCAAGAGCACACATGGCAGTACCTTCCTCTGTGCTGTGACTGCAGCATCTGGGTCCATTTTCCATCTGTGATGCTGCTTCTCCCAGCCATGTTTATCGGGGTTAATAAACCATTTGAAAACAGTGACCTGGCTCTGATTTTATTCTGCCTTTCTTTGAGAGGTCAAAACCTCCATCTTCTTCATCTTTCACACATAAACATGCACAGCATCTTGTTTCCAGATTGGCATCTTTCAGATGGAAACATTTGCAAAGAAAAAGGGGAGGGTATTTCTGAGCAGTTTGTGTTCTCCTTTAAATTAAAACAAACCTCTCTGTTGACAAGGTTTTGACTTGGTATGTTTTAATCCATCACTATATACTTTGGAATTAAATATTCAGGTATTTAAAGAGAAAAAAAAAAAGTAGTTTTCATTTCAAAATAGTGTCTGGTGGGCATCCAGAGCAATGAGCTTTTGAAAAATATTTCATAAGGATTTTTAGTGGATGTGTATCATCTGCTTTACACTACAGACCCAGACAACTTCTTGTCCAAGGTGTTGATGGCTTTTAACCTAAGGCATCTCAGAGCACAATTTGACAGGATGCTTGCAAATGCTTCTTTGGTGTAATTGCAGCTTATGCCAAGAAGTTAATGGATTAACTCTAACATTATAAAATATACCAGATCTGCAATAAGGTATTAGAGTCCCAGCTATATATTTACCACCAGTACCCAATACAAACTAGCCCAGGCTGTGGAGGATGGTGCCTTGCAATCACTGTGGAAAAACATTAATGAACCACATTATTTCCAAAGCCATCACTGGGACTTTGCTGTTGTATTAACTTGCTGACAGTATTATATTTCTTTTAAAAGGATGAAAAAAAACCAGCTCTTGGCCCAGGAGAGGGATTGCCTGAATGCCTACTCCAGAGCAACACAGCTGCTCTGAATCATCCAGGTGAAGCACTTCACTCCTGTCCTGAGTTGGCTTTCTCAGATGTGGCCTTCTCCTTGTGAGGGGACAAATAGCTTTCCTCTGAAACAGAGATTAGTGGACAAATCTGGAAAGCTAAACAAATCCTTCCTTTTGAACTAAGCCCAAGAGAAACATCTGTGTGAAAGAAGAGCCATCACAAAGCTTTTCCCCCAGTTCATACTCTTCTAAAGTTTGGAAACAACACTTAATTCTTCATTCTTTTCTTCAGGCTTGTGAAAGTAGAAGTGTTTTCTCCTCCTCACGATTTTACATGTTCAGTCATGCTACCTGCTATACTTGGAACACTCTTCCACATCCTTTCATGAAATCTCCTCCCACCTCTCTACAAAAAGCCCTCTCAGCAGTGTTTCCCCTTCTTTTCCTCCAAGGTTACTGCTTTCCTGAGAATTTGCATCACCTGTGACCTGCTGTGGCATTCTTCATTTTCTCCTTTTGAGCCTGTGTGTTCCTCACGGGCACCTACCTTGCCGCCCATTTCATTACTGGAGAAGGAAACTAAAGCCCAACTGAAATTAATGGCAAAATTCCCATCAAGTTCAACAGAGACAGGATTTTGTTCAAAGTATTCAAACGAGGCCTCAGTCGGATGTCTGTGATTCAGATATTTCTGTGTGCAAGGGCAAATCACATCTGCTGTCTGCATTTAAAGCACATTGAACGGCTGAATTTTTCAGTGCTGTATTTCTTTCTAAAAAAACCCATTTCATCTGACAACAATGTAGAATTTTTTATATCATGCAAAAAACAAAGAAACAAGATAATTTATATAAGGGGTTTGGTTTTTCTCTTCAGCTGGCATATATATACACATATATATATATATATTTGCAGATATCTTATCTACACGATGCTGTTTCCTTGAGCGCCTCAAAAAATAAATCGAAACATGCCTCTTGGTAACATGGTTGGGTATTTTTCTCTCACCCACGTACATACCTACAAAGGTTTAAAATACAACTCTTGAAAAGATTCAAGATTGAAGGGGGAAAATAATCTTATTATGCAACAATTTATTGTCCTGCCAAATGTGGATGCCTTGGAAGCTTGAACAACCCGCCAACACACCTGTGTACATTGGCATTAAGTTAAATCAATAACAAAAAACAGGCCTGAAGCCAATTACCTGTCACATGGAGATTCATTTTAAGTGGAGATTTTACAAGCATTACTTGAATCATATCTAAGTTATAAGATAGTCCACATAAGAGATTTACAAAGATGTTTGAATTTAGAGTAACTCTTACCAAAAAGCCATGTATAAAAGCACGTTCTTAAAAAGCACTCAATAGCCGTAATAACAATTGATTTTCCTTCACAGCAGAGCAATTTGCAGTAATACAGATATGAGAAAATTTCTTTGCATTACTGTTTCTTGTGATCAACTTCGTATATCAGATAGGTCAGAAAAATGTCATCCTCTGCTTCCAATGTTTCATTGCCTTGGTGCACATCTATCACACACTAAACATTTATTGCTTTGTTATGATTTTTCAATTAGCTCTTTCAACTCAGTTGTTGTAGGTTTTGAGCTGTTCTCTGCCATCCTGTACGCTAAATACCAATAGCTTAAGGTATATTCGTTTAATAGTATGAATCATGGTGGATTTAAAAAGCAATGGTTTTCACATTAAAGATGTTACTCATAAAAGTTATAACTGATATTTCACTGAGCACCCATTTTCCTGGAATCCTGCAGGCTGGTATTAAACATGATGAATCAACAGTTTCTTTTGACAGACCGCTGTTCCTCGACAAGGTCACTGCATGTTGTCGGAGCAGAACTGCTTTGTGGATTTCAGACATGCTGGAACTTGAAGCTTGGAAGGGAGGACATCATATTCTCTCCCCTGAAACACTCTCCCAGCTATCCTCACACTCTTTCAAGGTTAGTTAATTTCATGAAATTGCTATCCAAGTCTTCTGGAAATTTATCTTATAATGAAAACACTTTTCCACTAATATTGTAGGAGTTTTGAGCTGATACAGTTCCCATTATATGCTGGTATAACTGGCTGCAAAGATGGAAATTCTTATTTTGCAGTTGTTTTAGGTGCCATATTACTTCTGTGAACTGGTAAAATTTTACTGTGCTTCACTAGGAATTTGATCAAGTCAAATTCAGATTTCAATTTAAATATAAGAAAGAAGTTCTTTCTTGTGAGGGTGGTGAGGCACTGAAACAGTTTACTCGGGGAAGTTGTGGATGCTCCATCCCTGGAAGTGTTCAAGGCCATATTGGAGGAGGCTTGGAGCAACCTGGTCTGGTGCAAGGTGTCCCTGACCATGGCAGGGGAGTTGGAAAAAGATGATTTCTAAGGTCTCTTCCAATCCAAACCATTCAATGATTCTACAATTCACTAAGAAAAATAATGATAAAGCAATGCTGAAGATATATTAAACAGGATTCCACTGCAGCACTTGCTGTATCTACTGAACTAAAATATTGTTTTACCTTCTTCTATGCATCATTTATCATTTGCCTAGAAGTAAGGATAAAAGCACCCAGAGAAAATGGAAATGTCAATCAGAAAGTCTCTGTACACCAGTGTTTTAACTTCTATTTTACACGCATCATAGAAAAGAGATCCTAAATGTAGAGATGCTAAAAATAATAATTGATTTTTTTGTAGGAGGTGATAAGAATTTTCTCCCAAGAATTGAAATTTTCATAGGAAAATGGATCTCATTCAGAAAAGACAGGGAGTAGACAAATGCAAAAGAGAAGTTACACTGTTTAAAGCTGAGTTTAGGAAAATTTTACCACAATATTTCTGATTGATTTTAAAATAAGAGTTTGAATTTGTAGATGAGGGAGTGGAGGAGGAAAGAGGGAAAAAAAGAGAAAGATATCAGAAAGAAATGCCCAGCCAGGACAGGCATGGTCAGGGAACATAGGACAACATGAGGATGCAATGAGAAAGAGAAGTCCTGGAAAGGCCTCTGGATGCAAGAATTGGCAAGAGAGGATATGAACAAATGCCATACAGCTTCACCCTTCTTACACTGGAAATATTGCCCCAGAGTTAAACTGGCCATGGGCAAAAGGCAATTCATGGCTGGGGTGAAAAAGAGCAGTACCAAGACCTCATGGATGGGTGAGGAGAGTGACATTTTAGATGAAGATTAAGGAAAAATAATGAGATGGTAGAAACTGCAGAGGAATTAGAGTAATAAAAATGAGGAAAGACAGCAAAAGAAACCATCAAGTTTCTCCAGAACAGTGGAGAGGAAGAGGACGACAAATGATCTATTACAAAATGTCACTTTTGTTCCAATGAGCAATTATTAAGAGGCTTATTTTTTCTTTATTGTGTGTTTTATCTTATTTTCTTGTAAATATAGGTATCCTCAGTGACTGTAGCTGATCATAAAAAGTGACACTCAAGAGAACATTTCTGACTGTGCAAACAACTCTTCTCTCGGCCAAACCTGACTTTGTACACTCTTTGGTTTTTTTTTTAATTAGAAAGGCTGTGTTTTCTAAGACTGTCTGTATATTTGGGAATCTTCTCCGGAAAATTCTGTTATTCTTTAATCATTGAGATAATGGAAAACAAAAATGTCTAGACTCTTCCTCTCATACTGACTGATTCTTCAATAAACATTTAGAATAGTGTTAGTATTTTATAAATATGTATGTAATTTGCAGCTTGAAGTCACTGCTAATGAGTAAATACATGGATTCATTTTCTTGTGCTATTATACCCCAACCGACACTCCAATAGAGCGCTTACCTGAGTTACTTTTCCTTTTTTCACTATTTCAGGTCTTAAGAGTGCTGAGAGGTGGCTCTGCTTTGCTCCCAGCCAAAGCATAAACCTAGAACACACAATAAAACTCTTTTTCCAAAAGTTAAAGATTAAATAAAGATAAATCTTTTAAAACTGATTATTGTCCAAAGGAAGGGAAAAATAGAAGAAAACCCTTACAGCTTCCTTTCACAGCTCTAACACTGGAAATAATTAAAAGCCCACACCTCACTACCAGGTACATTCTTTGAAGCCTCTATTTATTGAATGCAATAAATGCTTAGGAGTTATCAGTATCTGTTGTAACCTGACAGTATTCTCAGAGAGAGGATTACTAATTAATTAATGGAGAACTACTGAGTCAGAACTACTTCAGAGAGTGTCCCAGTTAGAGTGTTAATAATGGTGCAAGCCGAGCAGAGGGCAGGAATTTATCCTTGAGATCCAGCTCAAAGATGGCACCGAAATGCCAACGGCTCCTTCTACTCTGCTTGGAGTTGAAAGGGCTGAGAGCTTCCGCCTTTGAAAAAAAAGCCAACAGATAAAGATGCTTTAGTTCAAATATGCCAAGTGCAGATGTAACCTCCCCCAAGCTAGAAAGATTTCCTCATTGTTAAACCAGACCTTGACCTCAGATATACCATAACACACACCAGCCAGGCACAAAATGGGTTTCAACTCTTAACCTAGAGATGGCTCCCAGGCAAACGCACTCAAAATTATGGTCATCGTAACGCTTACAGACTGGTACAGAACCCTATTTGAAATCCAAATATTCTATTTGCTTTCTGGAAAACTTATCAAAATCATCTTTTTAGCCTTTTATTCGATACTCAAAAAGCACATAGGATTTGAAGTGTGATATCAGCTGCAATTAAAGACAGTTGCAAATAGCAAATTCTCTGTGTCTGATTCCTTCTCTAAGAAAAAGGTGGTGTGTCAAAATTTTTGAGTGCAGAAACTGTATGTTGACAAACACAACTCTGCACCATAAGAGAGGCTGAAAGAGGCAGAATATTTACAATGCTGTGTTTTAAAATGGAGCTGTTTTCCAAGTTTTGCATCCCTCATAGCATTATATATTTTAATAATATGTATTTATGTGTGTGTGAATATATGAATATATTTGTGTGTGTATATTGCACTGCAGTAGAAAAAAAACCTGGTTTTTTGAAGTGAAACTGGTATTTCATTGTTCTTATGCAACTATGCTGGGGAACAGTCTCCAGTGTGAAATAGGTATCACTAAGGTATGTAACACTGAGCAGTCGATGGTGAAACTACAGACACTTTCACATAAAATGCCATGGAGCAAAGTTATTGCATGCTTCAATATTCTTGTTTGGGGCCACTTCTGACTTTTATGATCACCCTAATTCAAACTTAAGTAATAGAGAATGTGTCAATACAACTTTTCCTTTAAGTATTGCTAAGGAGCATGCAGGAGCCCACATGTTTGCTTAACTGGCCCTGCAACCAACACTGCTAACAATAAAACCAGAAGTTCAAACTCAGTTCCTTGCTTTCAAGTATGCCCTTCAAACAGCAAACACCAGTTTATCATCCCCCTAAAACAGGGTGCATGTTAACCAGGAATAAATCCAACATATCTACATCAGGGTGCTTAGCACACAAGACACCAAATCATTTCACTGACTTTTTTAACATATAATTTCTACCAACAGTAACAGCTACTGATGGCATAAATGTGTGTGCATGTGTGAATGTGTCTCAGAGACACTAAACCTCCCCCACCCTGTGTTTTCAAGGACCATAATATACTGCCTGCTTCCTAGTCCTGCAAATACCCTTGAAGTGGAATAATGTTTAACAAAGGGCAATGCTGCGGGAAAACTGCCAACGAAACGAAGGGTGGGGGAAGTCAGTCAAAGCATTCTGATGAATATTTTTGTACCTCCAAAGACACAACTATTATACAAACATTGACCTATTTGTCAAACAATCACAGTTTACTATTGCTTAAAGGTCACAGAAGTTTCCAAGATTATTAAATAATGCATGGAGCCAAAGACCAAGGATATTATTTAAACAGTGGAGGTAACTTTTGTTAGTGAATATGATGACAATGGCCCTTTATTTTCCCTTGAAATTTTGTAGATTTTCCAGTGTATATAATAAAATATTGCCTTGATTTTTTGTGTACATTTGTCAGTACATGATTTAAATTTTTTACAGACATTCAGTGGTGCTAAGGGGTAGCAGTCTGTCCCATACATAAATGAATGCAATGATTCTTCTCTATTTGTCTTTACATTGAGGATTATGAGTCAGTGCAAAAAGTGCTTTGCAACAATTTAGAGTATGTGTTGTGCACACACTGACAGGAATCAGTAGAAGTTTGTAAAACTCGGTATCTGCTTAGGCTCCTGTTAAGACCATCTTGTTCTAATAAATACTGCACCTACTGCTTCTCAGCGGCTGCAGTTCCTTCAGCTCTCAGTAGGTCTTCCAGATCACCTCTTCATTACCCTACAGAGGTGGCCAGCTCTAGCTATTCCTCAGACCCAGGGATTCAAGTAGAATTACAGCTGCCCACATACAGTCCAGCATGGTTTTACTCCTCTGACTCACGGTGAGTTTCTGCTAAGTGACAATCACTGTCCTGTTATCATTGTCCTGGAACAGAGCCACAGCCCAGGGATGAATGACTTCAGCAAAATCATACCCCAAATAACTCATTATCGAAGTGCTGCTGTTCCCAGCCCAGAAACACCTCCCTGTGCATTGCCCCTGTAGATGTGCCGTGTTGAGGGGTTGTTACACTGTGACACACACACCACAACAGCTTTCAAAACAGGTAATCAATCACCCAGCCTCCACCAGTACCCTCCAGCACTGTAAACCAAAACCTAGCAAGCCTCCCACATCCTCAGTTCTTCACCAGTCACAAAATAGCAATCAATACGGTTCCCAAAAGGCAGATATTTGGAGAACAATGCCTTTTCTAAATAATCCTGTGCCTCTCCACGCTGCAGAAAACTGGTAAATCAGGGCCATCATCAAGAAGAAGACTAAGCAGAAGCAGAGTTGGTCCCTCTCACAAGACCTGCCCCATCTGATGCAGAGGATTGTGCCCCACAAACATCAAGCTCCAGGCAGGTGCCTTTTTGACTGCGATCAAGAAGGACATGTTTCCCCACCTCACCAAGCAGCCACAAGGTTGTTCTGAGATCTCCAGTGGGCTGGACCTGGGAACTTCACCAGAAACCACAAGCAAGATAACTTAAAAGGTTTTTTTCCATCACTGAAATAATCAATAGTTCTCTCTACAGCTAAAATATGCAGCAATGTAAAATTGGAATATTGTGGAAGTGAATAATTACTGACAGAATTTCCGATTTAACCTAATACCAAGAAGAGCAGAGTCATGAATTGGGATGGATTTTAACACCCTCTGCAATATTTCCGCTTGATGTTGCTTGGCTCCTGTTAGTTCATTTTTATGAACATTTATTTTTGGAAGAGTCACCACTAATGGTCTGCTCAATTACCAAAGTGTCAGGGTTTTCAGTGACAGATTCCAGGACGGAAAGAAAAAGAAGAAACTTCAGAGGACAAGTGAGATTAGAAAAATTCTGGTCTTGTTCCTCTGAAAACCATGACTATGAGTCTGCTCTCTTATGAAAATGTCTATAGGTCACTTAAAATAAGATGAATAAAAATATGATCTCTTTTATATGAAAGACAGCCACCTGCCAATAAGTGTTTGGTCACATGACAGAGCAATTGAATTTATCATCAAAACCAAAAATTATGTTAAATAAAAACACCAACAAAAAGGCGGTATCTTTGGACAATAATTTCACATTACACATGTAACCACATCATAGTATGGCCCTGTAATTCCAAGAGACACAATTTCAGTCATTAGCTCAAGCGATTTGTGGAGCACATAGGTACCTAATGAAATCGGTGGAAGTTTAGCCACAACCAAAACTTCACGTCTGACCTTAGGGCTGAAGCAAGATCCCTTCAGAAGCAGGAGAAGAAAGAATTCACTATTAATGGGGCTGACAGATACAGAATTATGCCTGGTAAACCCAAAATACAGTCCTGAGAGCCTCATTGCTTCTGAAAACTTAGTGGCATTTGAAAGGGCGTGCAGTATCTTTATTATTCGTTATCCCTGTATAACACAAGAGGCGTATTCATTTGTATACCCTGCAGACTCCTCAAATAAGCCATTGCCCAGGGCACTGTCTGGCAGACCCACCCTTGCCTTCCCTATGATCTAGGGGAGAAAAGCATGAAATGAGAGCCAGGAAGTTCATCAAACTGGATGCACCCTGATGGCACTGCAGTGGGCATGTCTATTCCGGCAGCACCATCCCCGCACAAGCTCCCGGTGCAGGGCAATGCCAGGAGATTCCATATCAGGCCGTGAAGGCAGGAGAACCAAATTCATGGGCTCTGGCACCCAAATCCTCTCACTCAGCATCCAGCAGCAGCAGCATGTGGCACAGGCCTCATGCAGAGCTAACCTCCAATGTGTCCCACAGCTGTGCCTGGTACCTAAACCTCGCTGCCATCAGCTCTTCTCACTGACTCATCTCAGCACAGACAGGGAAACATCTAGGAATGTAAACTGATGCAGGGGAATAAACCTTGAAACTACATGAAAATAAGACTAGGCTTCCCTCATTCTTTCTTATCCTCAGTGTTCAATAAAAAATATTAAAAAATAATTTAAAAACCCAAGCAATCTGTAGAGTATAAATCATGACTTGATAAATGTAGGTCTTTAGAAGCCAGTTGTGTAAATACAGATACACCTGCAGGCCCTGATAACCAGATTAGCAACAACAGCTGCCAGACCATGCATCAAGAACCAAGAGATATTGTTGTGTCCTGGCCAAAGAAGTTTCCAGATTGACTCTCAGGTGCTTCCTGTACATCACTGTTAGTGAGAACAATGCATCATGAAAGTAGATGATCTTCATTGATCTTGAAAACGTAACATTTTTCTCCTTGGATGTATACAATGAGGCTTGACACTAAGATTAGTTCACAGCACCTCTGCTGTACAAAGGGATTGGACTTTGTCTGCTGGCAGCTGGGAAGGATTTCTGTGAAAACAAAAAAAAAGTGTCTGGATTTGGTATGACCTCATATTAAAAGCATATCCTTATTGGATAAAAACCCAGATCAACTGATTCATAGGTGTCCTGCCACACCTGTTTTATTGATGATTAGAAACTAAAATACTTGTTTCTTCTTGGCAAAATTCCACTTGAATCACAAAACAAAATCTGATGAGCCTCAGAGTGCCTAGTAATACAAGCTAGACCTAAAAGTACACAAAGGAGGCACAGACCTGGGAGCGACTGGGGGAGAGGTAGCTCTCTGTGTTTGGGAAAGAAGCTCTGTGTCCCTAAAGTCTTGGAAAACAAGTCTAAGGTTACTGACTGCACTTCAGCACTATGCTTGCTGTTCTTTCTAGAAATAGGGACAGTTCATAGAAAATACCATAAAATCTGGATGCTTCTGTGCTGTTGGAGCTGTGGAGCTGAGCAGGACCTAACACAGTCCCATCCCTCCTCAGTGGTGCCGGTCCCAGCAGCGTTGATGTGGTGGGCAGAGCCAGGGGTTGGGGACAGGGTCCATTTGCAACCTCCACCACACAAAGGCATGGACCAGGGCCAGGGACCATCCAAGGGATCCATCCAGGAGCAGAGGACAGGGGCCAGTGAAAGAGTTGGGCATTTCAGTGCCATGGCATTGTTGGGACAAGGTCTGACAGCCCCGGGCTGAGCTGAAATGGAGCTCCTGGGCCTTGGGCAGGGGTGGGGGGAGGCTGAGCTGAGCCAGCAAGTGCCCCTAGGGTCCTAACAGCCTCCTTTATGGGAAAACACTTGAAAAACTTTATGACCTGATACACCTGATACATGTGATAATTCTCCCCCAAAAGACCCAGGCATGAACTAATCATCTGTGAACTAATCTTCCATGATGGATGTGAGGACACAGACCAAAAAAATGTGTCTCAGATCAACTCTAGTGAGTCAGGTGACTGCTTTCTTGGCAAGAACATCTATTTCAAGCTAAAACAAGGCAAAAATAATGCAAGTTAAAATGATGATGGGGTAGGGAAAGCAGACTGGACATATGTTCAAAACAAAATAACTGAAAGAATTCCAGGATTGTTGGATGCTGAATATCTGCTCATTTTACCTAAGAATTCCGGAATGGTGATGAAGGAATATGAATTCTCCTCTTTGGGTGAACTTGTGTGACGCTGATTCAGCCCTCGCATTCCCAGTCAAGTGCCACTGCATTTTAGATACAGTTGGAAAATAACAATTAATATTCATCAGAGAAATTGCTTTATTATAAGATGTATTATAACATGCTGTAAAGACATGTAAAAAATAATTTTAAAATACTTAAAAGATGATGTTAGCTTGTTGTAGCCTGTTGTGAAGCATTTATAAATTGGAGTACTTACAATAGTTCATGCATGTCTCTGCATGTTAGAGCAGCACATCAGAGAATTTATTTATCAGGAAAAAAAAAACAAACTCTGCTAAGTCATTTTAGTGCTTATAAAGGTTACTGTCATTTACAATTTTGCCAGATTTTATAAGGCACAATACCAGATTGTCACACGGGAAAGGCTTGCAGATTCAAGCCCTTATTCTTCCCTCTAGCGAGTACTGGAACCAGCACATTTGGGACTCAGAGGTTACGTCAAAGCCTTCCAACTCTTTGAAGGATAATTACCATACCTGCATAATCGCATGGTCTACCTTCTATGCATTCATGTTAAGGAGAGGACATTAATCTAACAAACACCCAGCGGCTGACAATTTATATATATAAATATATCTCTAACACTTCTCTGTAAGATACAGTACTCCACCTCACAGCTGCAGAAAACTCCTTGCCACACTCCCAGTCCCTCCGTGGAAAGGGCTGCACCATGCTTTTCCAACCTGCCATAGTAGGTAGGAATGTTCTGCTGCAGGATATGACGCTGTTGATTGTCACCTTCTGTTATTTCAGTAGACAGTCTAGACCACTTGTTTATTATAGGTTATATAAGAATTACAAAAGGTAGCCAATAAATAATACCCTAATCAAATGACTTATGCTCCAGAACGTTTGAAAGTACTTGTAAATATGCCTAGAGGTCATCTAAAACAGATGTCTGGTTCAAGGGGAGGGTGTGCAATGACATTTATGATCCACCCAAGGCTGTCCTCAGCAAACAAGCCACAAAGACAATAGTGGATGTAGGAACCCCTGCAGGTCTTGGTGTAGTAGACTCAGCAGAGCTATTTCTCTCTTCACTGTCTGGTTCAGCACCCAGAGATTATAGTGCCATGCATTAGCAAGGTTCCCCTCTTTGGTATCTGTAAAAGGCAGGGAAATAATCCAATCCAATGGCACGTACCAACTGGCCTTCTCCTGATAGTTGTCTCTCCTTTATCAGACCAATGTTTCAAGACTGGAAACATGGAAATCTCAGCAATACTTGGATGTCCCAACAAACACAGTGATCCCTGTGCTTTCTGTCCAGTACAGAATGGACATGAAGACACAACCTCTCCCACGTGACCTCTGCTATCTGTGCCCTTGGCTCCTTCAGGGTTACCAGGGTCTATTCTGCTGCAGCCCTTAGGAGCCTGCACCTTCTTTCAGTCTCTGTCTGCATGTAATTCCAAATACAAGCTTTTATCTCTAAACTCCTCACCTGCCTTGTGTGTTAGATCTTTCACAGTGCCATGCTGCCAGGCTGTTGAGCCGTGGACACTGGAAGGAGGAGTCCACAGGAAGAGAGCACTCCTGGGTACAGCTCCAAGCATGTCCACATACCCCAGAAAATGGTGGGATAAGAGAAGTGTTTTGATGGATAAGAGAAGTGTTTTGATGGAGGAAGCAGGGAAATTTGAGTGTAGAAACACAATATAAGACACAATTCTTGGTCTGCAACTAAAATCAGGAGCCATATATCCTGGATTGAGAACAGTGTATGTTCCCATATTTCAGAGACCTATTGACAAAGCCTGTGTTATTGTAGCACTGTGTTTTCTTAACCTATGTCCAGAAAAGCTTATACTTCATTAAAAAGCCATTGTCAAACAGATTCTATAAAAGGATAATAGCCCTAATAAATTTTATTACTTACAGTAAAAACAGTAACATACACAAAGCACATTAAGCAAGTCTTTTTACCTACAGAAAATATATCAGAACTATTTTCCTCCACGATCTAATGAGATTAAGATTTCATTTTCGAAACAGAAGAAAATATGTCTTTTTACCTGGGGGAGTTATGACTATAAGTCAGCAACATTTTTGTTGTGTTTTTTGTTTGCTAATTTTGTTTATTTGTTTTTTGTTTTATCAAGTGGCAAATTTGCCCAGGTAATAAATAAAAGGAGCACACTAGTTATAGTACCTACTTAAAAGTAAAGCTCAACTACACACTGAAACATCAAAAGATCAATTGTTGCATTTTTAAAGCAATTAAATTATTTTCTTTAATGTTTCACACTGCACAAATATTTTTGCGGACAGTAATATGCATATACTCATGCAAATTTTAAGGAGCCATGGATTCTACTGTCAGCTTCTTCATTTCATATATTTATAAATATGACACCTAAATAAGTTCTAAACTCAGAACCAGTCTATGCAATCCTTGAAACAGCATTTTCATGTGGGGAAATAGTGCTTTGGACTAGTGCTGCAATGGAGGCATGAAGCCACACAAGTTTTTTTGAGATTCAGTTTGATACCTGTAAAATGGGAGATTAATCCCCTCCAACTGCTGAGCATATTACTGATGTAAGAGACCATTGAAACCAAGGAGAGTTCCCACTGTGTTTGGCAGAACTTGAGCCGTCACTGTTTAAGCAGGAATTTCCCTAGTAATTAATATGCTGCCACTGCAGCAACAGGCTGACATAGCGAGGTGAAGGATTGCAGTATGAGTCTGATCCAAGGCTGAATCTGTGTCCACTCTCTGGGCTCCATGGTGAAAGCACAGATTGACTTGGATTGTGTCGCATCTGGGGGTCTCCACTGTGTAAAGCACTGAACTCTTGGGAGCCCATGCTCTGCCTCTCCCTGCATTTCACCCTGGGAGGGACTATAAGGCTAAACTCGCTGGTTGCCCATTTTTATCAATGGGTCAATTGCAACACACATCACCTTTGTGCATTTGAGCAGCTGCTTTAACCTTCTCTGTGAAGAGCAGAACACCCAACCACCCTTGACATGAGAAGGCAGCAATAAGGGACTGTACCGGCTTTCTGGTGGGACCCATCTTTTGTGTCCATATATCCAGGCTTCAGCACACCTAGGAGTGTTGTAGCTCATCTCTGAGACTGCACTTACATGACTTATTGAGACCCTTTATTAGTCAGAGTGCAGCTACTCTCTGCAGCTCCAGTCCCAGACTACCTTGAATCCCACTAACCTGGATTGTGGGAAGAGCCAGAGTGGAGTGGTCAGCACCATCTGTCTAAACAGGCTTCTATCACTCTTAGATGTGTCAAAATCCTATCCAGTGTGCCCAGCTTATTTTTTCTGAGGTCTCCTAAGTTGTTTCACCAGATTCTTTTATCATTACTGAGAAGTCTGCTTAAAGGAAAGCAGTTCATCAGCTTTGGGAGAAGTGTTGTCTTCCTTGTGGGGAACTGCTGACTACTTAATCCCCCATGGGGCCAGAAGCAGGGTGCTAAATGCACAGTCCTCTGCAACGCCATGGGAGGGACTCATGCCTGGGACAGCAGTGAAGTACAGGCTGACTTTACTCAGTGTCCAGATCTCTCCATAACTCCTGTGTTATCTTTAATATTCCAGATCTCCTCAAAGTCAAAACACCAGAACATCTTTGTTCTAGTGACAAAATCCAATAGCCCAGTGAGGGGAATTCACCATCTGGGGAGAAATCCAAACTTGAGGTCTTTAGCTGAGAATACACTCCCCTTTCGTTTGAATTTACACAGCATGTAATTGGGGGGCGGGGAATATTGGTAGTGAAAAAGAAATAAAGGCAAATTCTGTACCCTGCTAACTGAAGGAAAGGATGACATGAATGGGCAGAATTTCTCTGAACTATAGCTGGTAAGGAAAAAAAACATGTTTCATTCTAGAAAATACTTAGGGAGAAAAATTCCTTTTTTAACTTTCAGAAGACAATAATGTTTTGAAGCGCATATAAAGAAAAATATTTGATTTTTGGTCTCCAGATTTTAGACAAAGGCTGAGAAGAGGAGAAAGTGATGGAATGAGGGAAATAAAAGAAGTGCATGTTAATGCTCCAGACTTCCTAAGAGTAAGAGCAAGAGAAGAACCTTGTTCTTATGAAAAGCCTAATGGGTGACAGTAGAGGACATTTCAGCAGAAAACAAATCAGCCAACTGTAGCATAGCATTGTATGGGGATGAACTATCCCCTCAGGATACTACACAGCAAAGAGCTTCAATTTTTTTTTATTCTTGATGGAGATGTCTTAAAGCAGAGGTCTAAACCTTACCAAAAAGAGGAAAAATGGTTTTGGAGGAGGTTTCTGCTACTTCAATTTCTGTCTTTATCTGACCCAAACCAGAATTCAGGCTTCGCAAAATCGGTGTCTACATTCAGCACTGATTTCAGAGTTCCAGACCAACTCCTCCATCCATTCCTATGTCCATCAGGCAGGCATTTCTCTAAAACCACGTACGACAGAGCTGCGGTGCAATCTCTGCTTTCCCCCTGTACTTCAGGCTGTAAATCACATCCACTATCAAACTCTCCATAAAGAGAGCTTTCAACCCAGCATGTGAACTGGTCTGCCGTTTTACTGAAAAGCAAAGAAAAAATTAACATTTGGAAATTGTGCACAGCATGCTTGCAGTGTTGCAAGAGTGCTGCTCCTGCCCTTGCCCTTGCTTTGCTTGAGCCCCCTCCAGACCCACACCCCATGTGCCCTCCCCTGAAGTTCCCTCTCCAAAGGAGAGGAGCCGGCATCACACAGCAGGGCTGGAAGGAGCCCTATGACATCACCTGCGCTATCTTTCTTCCCCAAGGTATCAAAAGAAGTAATTTAAGGGCACTCTGATAGATCAGAGATAGCCACCCAATTTGTTTGGAGAAAGTATATGAGAGCTTTCCTACTTCAGACGACCAAAGAGCCAGGCTAAACCTTTCAGAGTGATACTCCTCTTATTTCCTGGCACTTCATTTTTTGATTCAAACTCAAAGCTACAAGACCCTTTTTCACATTACTTTTCGTCTCATGTTTATTGGGGAGTTGTGTAAGAAGAGAGAGGCATTGAAACATCTCAAACTTACAGAAACCATCTGTGCAAGACTGAACTTAAGTGAAGATGAAAAATCAAAAGTGGGCAGTTGTGTTCTTGTTTATCCCAATCTCACCCACCCACATGGTAGCAAAATAGGCACCATGCCGAAACTTTGTGGCAAGAGGCTATTGTGTGGGCTTAGAATAATTTAAGAATTGATTGTCAGCCTGTTTCTTGGCTTCCAGCTATGAAATAATGCTCCAACTAGAGTGCAGCACACTGAAGGACTCATTATAGACTTTAGATCTGTCTCATTTTCAATTTTGAATATTAAAAAGAAATGCTTTGAATCATTCTTTTGTTATAATTAATACTCTGGGTTTTGGGTTGGTTTGTTGATTTTTTGAGGTCTATTTTAAAGACACTTTCATAGCTTATTCCTGAGTTAGTTCCCAAAAACCAAACACTGTTCCTGTTTATATCAGTGGGGAAATTCCCAGTGAAAAAACTAATCAGACCCAAGTTAATGAAAACAACACCCCCATGTAAAACAAAGCTCTAGCCTTAAACAGTCTTCTAGCATTGCCTGCTTGTGTACATCCAAGACAAAACTTTATAGCTTGCATGTTCCAACCTTAAAAAAAAAAAAAAAAAATCTTGATTATTTATTTATGCCCTTTTTGTTTAAGAAGTTAAATCCCCAGAGCATCTCAATTTAGATCAAAAGCAAGCTACCAAATTTCACCTGGCACACCTGTGCTGTGTGATTTCTTAATTACCTGCCTAACATTCCCAGAGCTAAGAGGCAGGGATGCAGGACTCGTTTAGCACACAGTCAGATCTCTGAAACGCACCTCATGTAGCAGAGCCTTTCCAGAATGCCTGAGGTGGTAACCAGCACTAAATGATCCTGCATCCCCACAGACACTTGCCTTTCAGCAAATTGCTTTCTCACAGGTTTCAGAAGGCAGGGACCTATGGTAGGGTAACAAACATGGGGAGAAATGAGGAATTTATGAGCTTCTTGTGGAAGGTTTTCCCATATCTAGCAAAAGACATGAAGTGGTTTTATGTCACTAGACTTAAGCTGTGTTCCACTAGGGCCAGAGATTTGGACTAGGCCTGTTACAGCCTGTTACTGATGCTTCATATTCAACAAGCTGGGGACCAGGTGTGGCCACCTATGACAGATGCCAGGGAAGCCTCCAGTTGGAAGCCCTGGGCATGCAGACCATTAAACCTAAAGAGACATACCCATAGCTGGAGAATGCGGCATGACAAGGACAAGGCTGATTTGAGGAGGCACACATCAAGCTTTTGCTGAGACAGCTCTACTTGGCTACAGGATGCTTCTGCACAAAAAATCCCTCTCTCATGTGTCAGATGTGACTGCCACTTTGCTCTAACACTGCCTGGTTGCTGGCATGTCCCTTGCTAGAGACGGAACATGCACACTTTGTCACAGATGGGCTCAAATCACCCATAATGTTCATTTTGCACGTGCACTGATAATTATGTACATGCAGGAGAAGTACAGTCGTGTCTTCAACCTTTTTAACACCGAGCACTTGTAGTGGTATGTCCTCATGTGTGACTGGTTTTGTCACTGTTTTTGTTTTAATAGGGGATTCACTATAATTTCTCATTTGTAGTGGTTTGGATAGTAATTAGGCACCAAATATTACAGTTTCTTTGGCCATTTCAATAGTGTAATTTTATTAATTGGCCTAAGCACTGACTCTGTTACCCGGAATGTAATTTAAACTGCCAAGAGCTGATGGCATTTCTGTCGGTACAGTGAAAATATACAGCTCTGGAAGGAAGTTAAAGGTAAGGATTAGCATTTATAGTTTATGTGTCTCCATAACACAGAGAAGCCTCAAAAACCCACCAGGATTCTTTATATGCAGGAGATGAGACAGATGAACAGCACCTAAGTTAAACAGATGCAGTAAGTGTGACAGCAGCCTTTCATCTACAAGCAGGTCATTCATGGTTGCTCATCATTAATGGAGACAGACAAAAATAATAAATCTTATTACAAAAAATTGTGTCTTCTTATGGAAGATTTCAGGGGAAAACATTTTTAGTTATTTCCTTCAAAACTAAATTTTTGGTCAAGAAACATCTTCATTGCCTAGAAAATTGACAAGAAATGCAAAGTCACATCAGAGATACACTGACAAGATTCTGGGCAGGAATTCTTTCAAGCAAAAAAAAATCTCTAGTAGTAACAGGATGCAGGAACACATGAACCAGTAAATTTTATTTTGCAAAGTACTCCAGCACTAAAATTTCAGATCATTTTACAAGGGAGATTGTAGGGTCTCCTAGAGTTAGTAAAATCAAAGAGGGGCTCAGACACATGGAGTTTTGGTTAGTCAGAAAACTACTTCATAGTCTACCTCTAATTTAGGACTTCAATATACCCTTGAAGACCCAAAAACAAGACTAAGCACTATGCTTTGAAATGACAATATTTTTCAAAAATTCTATGAAAACTGCTGGGGCATGGAGATGTGTTTTAAAAGCAAGGCACTTCATAACAAGGCACTTCCCAGCTTCTTACATGCAATAAAAAAATAACCAGAGTTATCAACAAGAAATCTATCTACTAAAAGTTAATGAGGAACATCTGGTGGTCTACTGGGAGAGACAGTGGAAAAATGGGTGGGAATTTCCAACTTTAACTATGCTGCCACTCCCACAATATTCAAGACAACAGAAAAAAAAAACTGTCAGCAAAAGGTCAAAGTCATTAGCAGACATTTTTTCATCTACAGAGAGATAGATAAGACACCCATCATTTCAGAGAAATTATTTAGGATTTTCCAAAGTCCTCACGTTAAGTTATTTTATTATATAAATCCTATCTTTTGGAGCAATGTTCTAAAGGATTGCGAGACTACCATGTTCCCAGGACTATAAGTGAGCAAAAGGCTCAGATTCACGAAGTAGCTCAGCTTAAAAAGCCTCTTAACATCAGCCAAGTCAAAATAATTGGCAGTGCCCCATAGGTTCATGATCCCAAGCCAGTTGCATGGCACTTTATCTCAGGTAACACTCTTTCAGAGTGGGAAAAACCCTTATATTTGCCACTGTCTAAGGCCGTACACGAGCCATTGCTGCTGCTTAACTGATGCACAGAAGTTTGTAAGATCTCCGTAATTTGACTGTGACTATGAATCCTAAGATCGTTCACGATCTGAGATAAATAAATGGATGGCAACGCAAAATGCTCCCAGCATGCAGAGAGTCAAGAGATGGGTTTATGTGAAGTTCTTCAAATACGTTCAGGATGTTTGTCCTGAAAGACACCTTACAGTAAGTGTTTTAATGAGTGAGGATAAGAAACGCTGATATGCTGTGCTTCATGATCTTAATAACTTTGCTCAATTGACAAGCTTTTTTTATCCACACTTTATACAAAATTTAGCTCTTCCAACCTGAAAACCAGGTTTCCTTCTCAATTTTAAGTAGTATTGACTGTAGTGTGATTGAGACTAAAAATGGACAAAAATCCATTACTAGCTTTATGGCTTTGTTTCTTACCAAGCTACTTATTCAGGAAACAAATAGCATCAGCAGATACTATTTACAGGCATGACAATAGATTTTCCTAACTCTGGCATGACTCTTGAAGTTTGCATCTGTAAGGTAATCTAGGTTTAAAACTCCTCTTGGAAATGATTGCGGGATTCAAAGAAATAACTTCAGGGATTTTTTTTAAGCAGACAAACCATTCTTAATCATGAACATTTTTGCATAAATATCATCTGTCAGCCTTGGCTGATATCCGTGCCTATCACGTATAATGACTGTTCCCTATTTCCCATCATCTCATTTTTCTGTGGATTTAGATCATTGTAAAACTGGATAAATGTGAAGCTGAACTATCATAGAATCAATAATATCTGTTGAGTTGGAGGGGACTCATCAAGAGGGCCAAGTTGAACTCCTGGCCCTGAGCAGAACGCTCCAGGAATGACACCATGTGCCTGAGCTCAGGCTTCTTGAGCTGAGACAGGCTTGGTTCTGTGACCACTTTCCTGAGGAGGGCGATTAGGTACAATGTATAGGAGTTTCACTGGCACTGCTGGAAGCACCAACAATTTATTGAGATTACTCCATTATTCCCATTTTAGGGTCCCAGTGCTGATGACTTGGCTGAACACTGACATGTCAGACACTCGCCTAAACTTGAAAAATCTTCTTTGGAAAAGTTCAGCCAAAAGAGTTCACCTACTGCCAATAACAAGACCATGGAAAAATACCTGCCTTGTCTATGTTAAAACGCTTTGGTAATCCCCTTTTTTCAGAACTTTAATGCTTTGGAAAACATACTTGAATTTTGGCATTGAGATATGGGTTATCCCTGAAACACATCCTTACAACTTCTGTACAAATCTACAAAACATACACCAAGGAATTACTGCAACCTTTAGAAAACCATGGGTCACACAAGGACCATGGACTTCTGAGACCTCAGTCATTCCCTGAATTTGCATCCACAATATCAGTATTTTGGGTTGGAGATAAAGAGATCTGACACTGTCTTGCTGCTCCGACTGACTACAAGTTAATTCCATTTATTTTGGGGTACGCTAGAGGAATGGGTTACCCATGCTTTCAGCCTCCTTGGTGAAGATTATGGAAATAGGTCTCTGAGTTGGTAGTGGGGGAGGAACAGGGAGAAGACAGAGGCAAATGAAAAAAGTAAATTGAGGAACAGGCTGGAAATCTAAGGGCAACAACTTTATTTCAGAAGATAGAAATGGGGAGGCAAGAGCTTAATGCCAGTAGGGTGTGAGGAAGCACAGTGTGGGAGCCAGTGAGAAAGAGAAACTTGAATTATGGCTGAGAAAGACCATTAAAACTGGAAGATCTGAGGGACTAAAGATGACAGAGCGAGAAGGCTGGGACTTCCCCAGCAATATGGAAATCTGAAGGAAACCGTGTGTCTGGGCAAAGAGGTTAACAGTAGTTAAATACTCCTGTCCCAGTCTCATTTCGCACAGTATAAGTAGAAAATCTAGAAAAATAGTATGTCAAACTTCCCTCCTGGACTTGGAGTGCAAAACACAGTTTAGGGGCTTTGCACACCTCCTGCTGACCTGCAATACCTGCAAAATCCACTAAAAACTGTCCAGCCTATCTCATAGGAAACAAGTGTCTCAGTGCTTTCAGCAGGACATTGGTATCTAGTGATTATTAATGTTGCTTCTTTTTTAACTGAAGTAGCGGAGCTTTCAGTGGCCAGCACAGACTCCAGCCCTGCTGACTCTCCTGGGAGTCTCTGTAACCCTGCAAAATGAAATGCCTATTTTGGCAGTCTACTTTTTTCCTCCCCCCACCTCAAACATGTGAAATTACACGCCTCAAACTGTGTGAAAAGAATCTTGCAGTTGCAATCAGATGTGAAGAAGTGCCAGAATCAAATTGCCTCTCCAGCCCTGATTCAATCCCTTTTTTGCATAGGCATTATCTTTAATAGCATGATCAGATACTTCTCCCTCCTGCCGGGCACAAAATGGACGGCACTGATGATAGATGGGAGGATGTAACAAAGGGAGCCTGCCGCCCATGGGATGTGGATGTCTTATAATAGCACAAAAAGAAAAGAGGATTCAGGCTCAGTGATAATGCACTGCAGTGTGGCCATTCTCCAGGAATGACCTGGGCTGCAGGTATCCTATTGGGAAGGTAATAGGAGATGGTCACAGCTCACAGCTTCCCCCACTAAATCTGCTCCTAGGGCTTTACCAGAAGAGGGAGGATGGCTTCACCGTTGTCCTTGAGAGCTGGTTGTATTTCAGCTGCTCAGCTCCTATGCAGAGCAAGGCAAGCAATTTCAACCAGCTCCTTCTCTTACCGTTATAAATTGCACAGCTTCACTTTCTGGGTCCCTGGCTAGATTCTGCGGGGTCTCTGAGCTGCAGAAGTGCTGAGCACTCACAGTCAGCTACCACATGAAATATGGCTCCATGCTGGGCAAAGCCAAACTCTAAACAGCAGAAACTGGACGCTCAAATCCAGCAAGTATTTCTGGCCTGCCATGTGCCTCACCTGTGGAGTCAGGTTAATGCCATATTTCATCTGTTGGGCTGCTGCAGAAATAAATCCCTTTTTTTTTTTT